>WAHA01000024.1:600000-1120638 GCA_008973685.1 Trametes sanguinea
CTGGTGGAAACCGCCACGGTCATCCAAGTCCCACAAGTCGCGTCCGCAGGGTGCTCGCAAGCCAATCGGAGAGCTAGCCCAGTCTGTCGTCGAGGAGGTAGTGCAGAATGAACTTCGAGAAATTGACCCACTCCTGCGCGTGACGGATGGCACCTCCATCAAGGAGGACTTGCAGAACTTCGAGATCAACCAGATGGAGAGGGAGGTCAAGCTCCGTGCACCCACCCTATGGTCTCTCCTCGGCAACCTCTGCACAACTAGTCGTCAGCGAAAGGGGAACATGAAGACAGACAGAAGCAAGGTCCGTGCTACTCACTCTAATGCTCGTCGGGATTGTGCTCAGCTTGGATTGTCCAGACCACTCTGACAATCATTGCCCTGGTGGCATTCTCCCGTTCGCATCACTGCAACCGGCTTCAAAGACTTCTTGCAATCTACTTCAAATTCAAGGGGCTTACTGCGAAAGGGTCGGATACTCTGCACGCCCTGGGCCTCACCATGAGCACGAAGTGGACGACAGAGTCTGTAGCGGATATGTCAGCCGAGGCCATGCGCGAGGTGAACAAGTTGACAGACCTCCATGCATCCTTCCTATCATACGACAACGCATATATGACCTTTCAGGTCTTCTCCCAAAGGCTAGACAACAAGACGACGCATGGCGCGGGCACAGCAGCCACGGTCTACGTGAAGAAGGATGCTCCCGTGCAACCACCTGCTGTCAACGCTGCGCTTCAGTTTTCCAAGCGTGCAGGGATGATGGAACCGCTTGACCCTCTCGAAATCGTTGACCTTGCGCAGAGCAGTGAGCCTGATATCACTCGCTTCAAGGTGTACCATGTTCTTCGCACTCTCCTCGATTCAGACGAGTTCGATCTTCCCTCCTATGCTCACGGAGACGATTCGCGGCTTAGCGCACCACACCCCGTCGATGAACTACCCTGTGGTCCTGAGCATGTCACCCTTCAGTATATGCTTGGAACACTGTCGACGCCAGAAGCAACCTACGAGGACAACGACAAAGTTATCTCCGAACTCCTCAAACAGCTGGGATGTGCATCAGCTGAGGAGGCGCGCCAGATGAGTCTGGAGCGCATTCTATACATTATCGGAGACCAGCTTACCGTCGAGCGCATCCGAGGTCTCCAACGGCTTTTGTGTCAGGAGCGGAACGCTTTCGAGCGTCTCGACTTCATTGTGCCCGTGTTCGGCTGGCTTCACTTCCAAATGGCGTTCGCGAAATCTCTGCACAAACAGTACTTCGGTACCAATACTGGCATGGGACTCAAGCATGCGTTCACTGTCCTGCAGCGGAAAGGGCTTGATAAGCGGGTAACGCAGGGGCCATTCCACGACAATCTTGAACATGCCTTATACGATGTTCTTTCCGCGCACCTACGGAGCTGCTGGAAAGATGCTGGAGGCGTGGAGAGGATTGAAGATCTCAGAAGCCGTAACCCCGAGGAACTGCTGTCGCTAGCGCGTAAAATTGTCAAGAATTATGCCTCTACAGAAGCCATGACAAACCTTCGTGTCAGCAGCACACCGCCCGACGAGGCGAAGCTGCAGGCGACGATGTTCTTGCGAGACGTCCTCCTGTATGCGGTCCTTGATCGTGCAATCAAGCATGGAGACGTCGGCCTTATGGAGGGTGTCATCCCGCATACACTCCTGCGCTTTGTGGGGGGTCGGAACTCAAACTATGCGACTGAATGCTTAGAGCTGCTGCAAGGGTTACATCGTGAATGGCCTCCGAGCGTCAGGTATGTAGTATCCCAAACGACATACCTCACAATGCCCCCGTCGCTGACACACTTTGCAGAGAATACGTGCGTAAGCACTGCTGGCTTGTGAACACCACTGGGAAGCGGGATGGCTTCACTGCTGTTGACCGTGCTCAAGAAGCTCGCATAAAGGATATCAAGGTAGACATAGAAATTAAATCGCCTGGATGAGATGATTAACACAATGTTACAGGTGACGCACCGGTCCAAAGGACCGTACGTTGACTGGGCGTACCTGAAGAAGTTACATCCTGCGATCCCTATAATCCAAGCGATATCTGCGCATGTGGAGCATGAGTTCCGTACATGGACACGCTACACTCGTCACACACGAACAAGAGACGAGCAGGGCATCCGGGAGCTACAACGCACCTATGAAGCGGCCGCTCTGCATGTCAAGGACTCCCGTGGGCGGACATTATCCGATGGAGAGAGAGCAGAGGACCTATATAACCGAGGCTTGCTCATGCTTGGACGCCCCATTGAGCGCTGGCGTGACGTACGAGCAATGCCACGGAGTACAGAACAGGACTGGTCTGCTAGTACAGCCGCGGACGAGGGCACAGGGATGAACGTGGACGCAGACATCATGATGGAAGTGGATGAGGAGCTGTCAGCGGACGAGTAACTGGGTCGGGCGGTGACGCTGAACGCAGTTGCATATTGCCGTTGCCACCGTGACATACTATAGACATTCTAGTCATTGCTGCGGAAAAATAAAAGGGAAAATACGAACCTGCACTCAGAGACGTTGGCAGGCCCTCGACGGGTGCCTGCAAGATATGTTGTGATAGAGATGGCGGCAGGCTTGAAACAGGCCCACGGGCGAGCACATGTTGACTGGAATTCAAGATGGGCGAGCTTGGCCTTGCGACCGGACGACTAGCCTTTAAGTGGCGTATGAACATTGCGTCGACACGCTCTATGTCGTCCTGCAAGATGCATGAGTGTTATTACTTGCATAGGAATGTGGATTGCGTTGTAGAGCCCTACCTGAACAGCCAAGATGCGCTCTTCATCCTCCGTCGTCCCAGTGTCGTGTTGTCGTGGGCGTGGACGTACTGGCGCTCGTGATCCCGATGAGTTAGACGCAAACAGAACAGTTTCGGGTGACGGGAGATTGCAGCCTGAGGGGATGGGCGGCGGGACAGGATCAGCAGGTATAACAGGCGGACAGGAGACGTTCTCCTGATCAGCCTGTCGGGTTGTGCGCCTGGCCTGTGTCGCTCTAATCCCATCGGCCTCCGCCAGCACATCGAGTACCTCTTGGCCGTGGCGGCGGGCAAAGATCCAAGGAGGATCAGTGAGCTTCTGCACAATGTCATCGACAGAGCTGATAGTCGCATCGTGCGCGAGAGATGATATCATATCGTCAGAAAGGACTCCTGTAGGGCTGAACGATGTGGCACGATAGCGTGTACAGACAGTCTTCTGGCGCCATGCTTCCAGAGCTACGATGACAGCCTTGCGATGCGCCCCGACACGGGTTTTGCGTTGTAGAGAATCAGCTGTCTTGGGGCCGATTGCATTGTTCAATTCTGCTGCCTTCCCCATACGTTGGGATATACTGTTCCCGTGGTGCCGCTTGCTGGGGGAGAGGACACGCGAGTCTGCAGAGGATGAACGTGGGTGTTTGCGAGATGGTCCTGGCGTCGTGGGACGTGGGGGAGAGCCAGGAGAGGCGGCGCCTATTCTGACGGGTCTTCTCTCGGAGGATGCCTTGAGCCTTGCCCGGCACTTATCACAGCACATCTGTTGTGCTTCTGGGTCACCGTTGTCTATTGCAAACCTGTAGTTTAGCGACTGGAAAATCACTACTAGTAATATGAACTCACGTATCTGCAGGCGAAGCGGATTGTTGAAGAACTCGTCTGCCGCTTCCCTCCGACAACTCGGGTTATTAAGCCATAGCCGCAGTGCTCGATCCAGCATCTTGCGGTACTCAGGTGCAGTCTTAGAGGACTCGGCGGGAGCATCGACATCGCTACCGTCCTGCTTGCTGTTCCTAGCTTGGCCCTTCTTCTTCCGCTTTGGTAACACCTTTCTATGTACTGTCTGGAATGCAGACTTCTCGATAAGCAAGGTTGCGCTCGCAGTCAAGTGGGCTGAGCGGCCTGCACGGCCTGCACGCTGCACCCAGGTAACAAGCGACGGTGGTGCTCCAAACTGAATGACTTGCATGATGTCCGGAATGTCAGCTCCCTATCGAAATGTCAGATTACATGTTGACGTGAACATAGGACTGTATAGGCACACCATTCCCACAGCTTCTGTAGCGACCAGCACTCTGATCGGACTGTCCGTAAACAACTTCATGACCCTTTCGCGAGCACGACGCCTGCGGCAGGCATGGAGAACCTGTATGGGTTCATGTCCTACCCAAGGGATCCGCAGCTGCTCGCGAAGATATCTCCAGATCATAAGCACAGTGTTGCGAGTATTTGCAAAAATCAGGGTTTTTGGAATGTCCTCCGCTCGCGCGACGTCTTGGAGCGGAAGGAGACCACTGAGAGCAGTGTAATCACGAGAGCTGTCCATCTCGACGACACTCTGGTAGATATTGGGACGGTTGTTGCCAAGATTGAGGTAGAATGCGTGGGCAGGATCGATGTGGAGGGTCTGTTCGATCTCATCAAGCACACCGGGCGCTATGGTAGCAGAGAATGCAGCAATGGGAGCTCTACATGGTATGTAGGTCCTCAGAACGCCGAGCTCAGAATATGAAGGGCGAAAATCTCCGCCCCATTGCGAGATACAATGGGCTTCATCGACAATAAAGCCCGTGAGCACATTCGAGAGGCCCATCGCGCGCAACGTGTTACGGGCCCCTACATGTTCGAGAGTCATCTCTGGACCCATGAAAAGGGCGCGGAGCGAGCCTGATGAGATTGCCTGTTGATATAGCTATCAGTGTGATAGAAGGTGAGATACAATCGTGCCTACCTCGTTCAACTTCATATTCCATGTGTCGCCATTCACTGCTTGAGCGGGAATGCCGAGTTCCCTGAAGCGTTTCGCCTACAATATGTGTCAACTACGCGAAGTTACGATCCAAAAGTCGCTGTCCCTACCTGATCGCGTTGTAATGATTTCAACGGGGATATTACTGGTGTCGTCCGTTTGGCATTCTCAGGTAGAAGGAGGGGAAGTAAATAAGGGATTGTCTTTCCAGAGCCGGTACCTGCGATCACAACACAGTCCAAACCAAGAAGATAGGCCTCTGCAACATCCAGCTGCCAGTCATACGGCATTTTACCTCCAGTCTTGCTCCGGAAGTTCTCAGACATAGTCTGGCGTGTTGCCGTAGAGTCATAGCCGGAATCAGCGAATGCGTCCTCACGAGCGTGCTTGAGATTACGGCGTCCTAGATCTTGACGCTTCAAGTCTGCAGCAGCCTTGTTGAGACGCGATACTGAAGGAGCCATGATGTAGATGGAAATCGCAGAGTTCTGAAGCTATAGTGAAGTAGTATCAAGTACAGTCGCGTCCCGACGCGACGCGTCCGGCGATGGCACAGGCGCGCGACTACCTAAAGTGGACGCCATCGGGCGTATTCAATCTCATCCCGTCGCGCGGGGTCAGGAACTGAGCTGACTAAAGCCCGCTTAACGGGCGTCCATTGCCAAGGGGGGTGTCTCTATCGAAATGCCCCAGACGTATTAGTTGCGGTGGTGGGGTGCGACCTTATACGGCGGGGTACGAGACCACCAGTAGATGGCGTTGCGGTGGTAGAAACGGGTCTGTTGAAGATCTCGACGTGGTTATATGTATACGCGTAGAAGTCGATGCTAGCTTGGCTACTATCGTCATACCCAGCTCAGCTGACCTGCCATGCCCAGTGCTCAAAACCGGATAGGGGGACGTTCATCTCACTTGACGTCCGGGCCAGTAGTTTTGGCATCGCTTAACCAGTGCGACATAACGCGAGAGCCGGTCATGTATGGAGCTTACATGTAAGGATGAGAAGCAAGAGCACGAGAGGGATCGCACCTCCGACTACTTTGGGCCGCTTCGACTCACGATTGTAGCGCGTGCAGAACGGGTTCGAAAAGGAGCAGACGCAGCAGCATTGCATATTGCGCGACGCTCGGTATTGCTTGTGCTGGCGATGACTACCTGTAAGGCCGATCTAACCGATTTGACTGGTCGTCGTCCACCGGATCGCGACTCAGAGCGTCGGCGCGTGCGCGTGATGACCCACCGAGTGACGATTTCAGTCGCTGGGGTTGAGTCTCAAGCAGTGGAAGGTAATCGAGCCCGCGAAGTCAAAGACTGGCTGCATCGAACTCGAGAGTTAGGTCAAAGAGGTATCTGAGCCATATGCTGCCCCTGTTGACTCGGGAGCTCTTCACCCGAGTTTTCCTGACATCCCTCTACTGCGGTTGTAGGCTACTCCCTTGACAGCGGAGGACTCTAGGAATCGGATCAGCTACTGCCAACGATGCTCACGGCCGCCTGAGGGATGTTCTTGCAGTCGACGATCTGGTCAACCTCACGATGGACCATTACTTTTTTCCAGGCTCAGAGAATTCGACACGTGGATCTTGGCCGGCCTGGCCAAAGTGGTCACCCTGGTCAACCTCAACGGTGATCAGGCTAGTCGGACAGTGGTCAGAACTCGAAGAGGTCAGCAAATTGGGACCAATCAAACCTTTCGTGCCAACACGAATATTGCAGCATACTCGCCTGGATCTTCCGTCATGATAGCCGTTACATTACCTCCTAATGATACAAGTGCAACAAAGCGATAAAAATACAGGACCCCGCTCAAGCGCTGGCGACGCCGACAGCGGCGGCAGCAACCGCCGCTACCGGCGACGACTCGAGCACTTGGTCCTTCATAGCAGTAGCCGTCTCGAGGACCTTCTCAGCCGCTGCCGAGGCTGCAGCAACAGTAGTCGCTACCGCACCCGAAGAAGAAGCCTCAGCGGGTGGGCTGTGGTTCTTCTTGGCTTTCTTCTTCTTCTTGAGCATAGCTGTGGATGTTGTCAAGGACACGCCGGGAGGACCTGGGAGAACACGAGACTTACCGACTGAGACGGCACTCTTGACATTCTCCACAATATCCTTGCTCTGTTCGATGTACTCGGTATCCTCCAAGCGACGCTTCTTGCCTGCCAAAGGATCTATTGAGCCATCCGGGCCCATACCCAACTTCTTTTCCAGAGCCTCGAGCTTCGCCCTCTGGGCCTCCTGCTGTGCCTTCTTACGAAGAGGCTCGGTTTCGATGTACTCCGCGAGCCTATGATGTAGTCAGTATACATGCGGAAGGGTTTACTGTCTGATTTGGACCTACTTCTTCGCTTCCTTGATGGTGCTGAGACGTCTGCCACTGAGATCACGGCACGAGTCGTTGTTGCTTGTCTTCTGGCTACTCATACGCCCTCCTGCGGCACGCAGCTGCGAGCCGAAACCACCCTTGCCACCCCGAATTCTGGGGCCAAGCCGAAGAGAGACAAGGCTATGCTCCTCCGAGACATCGCCTAGCAATGAGGAGAGCAGTGTAGACGGTTCAGGTAGTGGCCCTGAAGTGGGTGATAGGATGAGGTCGGCATGTAGGGGCAGAGTCGGGTAACGTTCGGCGAGGAGTGCGTAGAGGTCTGCGAAAGACGTCTCGGAGGGCACAGAAAGAGCCAAAGTCGGAAAAGGTGAGAACGTAGAGATAAGGACAGAGGTCAACATGGCGGATAGCTTGGGAGAGTCAACAAGGTAGTGTGGAAGTCGGAGCGAAAGAGAGGGGACGGAGGACGAGGAAGAGGACGAGGACGATGAGCAGAGTCAAGTCTCGACTCGAGTCGGAATAAGCGCCTCACCCTCAATCCAAATACAAGCAAACACGCCAAATCACGTGATGTGGGGTAAGACCCGGGCGCTCTTGTTCGCACGACGTCAATACGATCGCGGGTGCAGGATCGGACGCTCTCCCTCTTCAATCCCATAAATTCCCTTCGCTTGATTCCCTGAGAAGCATACGTGGCTTGAACTCGAACCACTTGCACCGTAACCACAGGTGCGCGTGCCACCGTCGCATTTGACAAATAACTCGTACTTATCGCAGACTGTCCAGTACCGTCTCTAGGATGGCACCCCTCCTTAGCACGCTGGCCCGGGGCATCTCACCTACTCTTCAGTGGCCGGTCAAGTTTTGTCTCTATAACGCAGCCGCTGCGTACATACTCTCGATTATTACTGGCAACGTCTCACAAGTCGATCGCGTATGGACGTTCCTGCCTACCATCTACACTGCATACTATGCACTGCTGCCACTCTGGCCCAATCAGCCCCGCTTGTTCTTCTTCCCTTATGTTCCAGAGACTGTCCATCCAGAGCTCGTACAAAGGTTTAGTCCCAGAGCGCTGTTAATGTTTGGTCTTGTGGTAAGCATGCTCTGTGCCTTGTCCTGTTTGTCTTCTGTCTCCTGACAGATGAACGTCTACAAGTTCATATGGATGTGTCGGTGAGTTGTCAAGGCTACGTCAATGCGCAGCTGGCTCTGACCACAGAGTTAGCCTGACCTACAACACATGGAGACGCGGCCTCTTCAACCCGTAAGTCCCGCAAGCCTTTGACCGTTCTGTGATTGCTTATGCTCAATCAAACCCAGCAACGACGAGGATTACCGATGGGCAATCCTTCGTCAGAAGATCCCAACATGGCTCTTCCAGGTGTTCAACCTCACCTTCATAGGTACGTCGCATTTTCTCACAGGTTCTGCGCGTCGTACCGAACAAGAGAATACAGCCTTCATACAGAACATCATCCTGTTTTTACTCGGTCTGCCTACCCAGATTGCCGCCGTTCAGCAGCCCGACAAGCTGAGCACGTCGGACTACGTCCTCGCAACCCTGGCGCTCGTTGACATTGCCGCCGAGTTCGTTGCGGACAACCAGCAGTACTCGTTTCAGACATACAAGCGTCTTGGCGTGCACGCGCAGAACGAGTGGCCTGGAGCGCGCATCAAGTGGACCCCTGCTGACGCGAAGCGCGGATTCGTGACTCGCGGTCTGTGGGCATGGTCGCGCCACCCGAACTTCTTCTGCGAGCAGAGTTTCTGGGTACGCGCTCCCGTTACAAGCCTACTGATCCCAGCTTACACGTTTCCTCTCATCCAGGTCATCATCAACCTCTTCCCGCTGCTCGCCCCGGAGTGGCCTAGCCACTCCGTCGTGTCGCCGAACAGCAGCTTCATCCCCCTCTGGCCACTCGCGCCCGCCTTCGTGCTTTGCACGCTCTTCTTCTCGTCTACGCTCTTCACGGAGAGCATCTCGCTTTCCAAGTACCCCGAGGCGTACCGCGCGTACCAGAAGCGCGTCTCGATGTTCGTACCGTTCTTGACGCCTGTGTGGGGCCTGCTACTGCGACTCACGGGGCAAAAGGAGGAGGTCGACCGTCTGGTGTACGGGCAGGACGTCGATAAGGACAAGACTCAGTGATGTCAATGCGAAGGATTCTTTGCGCTCGCATCTTGGTCGTGTTCCGGGGATAGTAGTGTCACTGTCATCTTGAGTATCCGTTTGAGCCTTCAACCCTGTGTCTGTTTTTGCAATCAAACTGAAGCTATAGCTCCTGAAAGGCTATGTCTGCTCGATGCAGTGTGAAGTGCCCCTCCATCCTCTGGCAATGGGCCCTAGAAAGGGAGAGCGGATCTGGAAGGATCAGAAGAAGACGGCCGCTGTACTCATGGTCTCACCCCCTCCACAGAGCCGCCGCGGACGCTCAACGACAGTGCAGGAGACCTAGCACCGCAAACAGTGAGTCTCCATCTCACATTCGTAGTTGACAAGCCGAGTCGTCATTGACGCACTAGCAGGAGCCCGTGAAAATTTGGCCGGGCGTAGTACACGCCGCCTTTAAACCGCTCTCCAACTCGTCGCGAGCTTTCCTGCGCCGACAGGATTTTGAAGATGTTGTGAGAGGCGCTCAATGCTTGCACACCGACCAACGGTGTCTGCTTCCGATCAGGTCATTGCCTGAATGTCTGGCACCGGTATGCGGAGACTTTCCCAGTGATGGCCTGGGTGGGCATTCCATGGTCATTTCTTCGCAGTAAGCGTAGACTCGGACGCGGCAGCGCGGTTATCCAAGGACGCGTGGCTGCTGAGGTGCGACGCCCCACTGATCTGTACCAGGAGGAAAGCCCAATTGATACAACGAAGTGGAATCGAACGACACGATATCTTGAGGCTGCAAGGAGCTGATACCTACTAGCACTGCCGCCATCGACAGCGAGGGGGAGCTCTGACAGATCACATACTAGGAGCAATTCGAGCGGCAAATCGAAGTGCCATCGTAGCGATCTTCTTGCAAAGACAGAAGCATCGGGAATCCAAGGTGCCCACGTACATTTAGCCCGAGGTCCATCAGAGCAGCTTGACCGATGGCAGCAGCAGGAACGAGGCAAAGAAGGACCCCCGATTATAGGCGGGGAGGCCTGAGGCCGATTTTTGCCCACTTTGACCTTCAGGTACGGACCGAAAATTCGCATTTTGGCCGAAAAAGTACGGATTTTCCTCAAGCCCGGCCTGCGGCCGGGCTCTGGGTACGGACAATGGACCAAGCCTACCCGTTACTGACGCTATTAGAGCGACGACGCCTAGGATTTCTTGTACAGTAGTGCTAATAAACACCTTGTCGCCCTCTGTCATGTTATTGGGCTCTATCCTTGGCTGCTGCCTGCCGTCGCCGCCACCGCTGCCGCCTCTCCCCGTTTACGAGCAGCATCAAGCTCTTTCACCGCCACCTGCAGACGTCCACGCACAGAGTCCTCGTTCAATGCGCAGAAAACTTGGTAGGCTTGAGCGTTGAGCTTCACTGCTTTTCGGTCAAGTGAGAAGGATGGGTCGCTGCCGGGAAGGGCGGTCAAGAAGTGGTCGGAGGGGACATGGAGGAACGATGTAGTCTGCAGTGACATGACCCGTTCATGAACCGTGCGGAACCTGTTCAAGCCGAACGACTGCTCGTACGCCTGCACAACGATGTACGACGCTAGGCCAATGGAGTCTACTGCCTCGCGCCAGGCGTGGGGGCTGCCTTTCGCAGCATTCTGGCTATATACACATATGACTGGTATGCATGCCAGTCAGTACGGTCCAGGCTCGATTAGACGGTCTATAGGACACTGAGTACGCACCCTCCACCACAAACAAACGTCCAGCCTGATAGACAATTCCCCAGATGCCAGGCTGGAGACGTCGCTTGCCCGCGGACTCGGAATGTAAACCGCCGATGAGAGCATCCTTGAGGAGGTTACTATGCGGCACCTCATGTTTGGTGAAGAGCCTGTTTCGCCTTTCGATGATCTGTAAAGTGTTATAAGCATGTATGCAGACAGGAGATGTCGTTGCATGCAATGTATACCTTAAGGGCTCGCTGCCCCGCAGCAAGAACAGCGTTGGCCGCGTTCCCCGTGAGCTCTACAGTTGTCGTACCGGAGATCCGTGCTTGTCGTTCCAGCCCACTTCCGATGCCTTTGGTGTATTCGCCTGCTTCACGAAGAATTGCATGCATGCTGGCAAGGATTTTACCGCGAGCAGAGAGTGCTTTCGTACCGCGTGACAAGCCGGCATTGTCTGAGCATGGGACGAAGTCCTGAGACTCGGACACCTCTGAATGGGGTGCATCACGACTCCGGATCGCTTTCTTCGCTCGGCTTGTCTCGTGCGCCTCCCGTATCTTGATCAATAACGAGAAATCAACCTTCCCATGCACAGCAGGAGGAGCATCGAAAGGCGCCGCTGTCTCTTCAGGATAGTCAAGCTCGGGAAGTGTGATGTTCAGACCTGGTGTGTCGGACGCAGATACACTATCAAGAACATGGCGCAAGGTCGTCGCTTCAGCTTCAGTAAGACTGGACTCCTCCTCCTCAGCGTCGGAATTGATGACATCTTCCTCTCTAAGACAGCGACCGTGACATTAGTGCATGTTCAAAGCGAGACAACTTGGTGGGCACCTACAACTGGCACTTCTCATCGAGGCTCAATGCCGCAGCTGCACATTGAAGCTGGAATAATTGACGCTGCACCCGTCGGCCAGCAACACCTTGCCGCAAGATGCCATCCTCCTTCTGAATAAGCTCCTCGAGTTGGGCCCGCTCACTCAGCTCAGGGACTGATTCTACCGCTGAACCATCGTCGTCAGGTAGCTCCTCGTCGTCTTCGGCGAAGTGCTGTGCACAGGTGCCGTTGGCAGGCACGGGGGGCACGGGGATAGTACTCCGAGTCGGCTTGTCGGTCTTTGAGTGCAGAGGTTGAAGGGGATACCAGGATTGTATAGACGGAAGTCGTATCTTCTCGAGAGGGCCCTGATAAGAGCGCAGATCGTGCGCCATCGCTGTCGTGTGAAGTGTTGCGACGTCGACCCCGAGCATCTCCATGAGATTCACGGTATCGTTCCAAGCGCTGTCTGCTGCCTTCTGGAGTTCGACATCCGTAGGGAACACTGCCAGAGACGCTAAGTCGACGCCACGGTAATCCATGTAGGTGTGTGCATAGCCTTGAGCGCGAGCCTTAGGATCACTGCTTTCTGTACCTTTCTTCGCATTGACGGCACGCACGAGCATTTGCACCTTGCGGACATTGTATAGCCAGTCCTCGAAGGTAAAGTCTTTCACCAGCTTGCGCATCTCGGCAAAGAGGTGTTCGACAACCTCTGTCGAATGCAACCAGGGAACCAATGGGTAGTCGCCAAGATCTCGGAACACGAAGATTAAGCCAAGTAACCCTTCGACAAGATAGGTGGTGATGTCGATAGCCTCGCGTGAGAGACAGTACCGATCTTCTGAGTAGCCCGCAGCCGCGAGAAACCTTCGCCATGTTGACAAGAAGTAGGAAGCACGCAAGACCATATGAGCACGTTCAAGGTGGGACAGAGAGCGGCTTTGGTATGCATCGATCAGTTCACCAAAGACGAAGAGGTACACGATGAAGCCGACACGGTGAGGGTATGTTTTGGCAGTGAACCCCAAGGCAGCAGATGAGAAGAGACGCGTGGCTGCATTGTCATCTTGTCTGTCAAGCTTCTCGACGTCGCGGCGAAAGAGCGGTCCCGATACATGGAAAGCGATGTCACGCGCGTGATGGTACATGGCTGCAAATTTCCCGAGGACAAGAGCGCGAGCTCCTGAGAACAGATTGTTGCGGAAAGTCTTTGCTGCGTGTTTAGAATCCTGTATCATGACGAGTGGCCGGTCCTTGAATTCCGCGATCGTAAGAACGACATCAGGAGCACCAGGACGAGGACGCTTGACTGTGTAGGTCCGCGAAGTAGCTGAGCGCTCAACTACCAATCGCTGCACAGCACGTTCAGTTTCCGTACCATCGCAAGCGTAGGAGACGGTATGGATATCCTTTGCAGCAAGGCCCTCGATCACCTGAACCAAGTAGGCGTAGAGCTCAGGAGCCTTGAGGTTGGTCGGGATCGCACGAGCAGCGAGAATGAGGGGTGGAATGCCAGGGTATGGAGCATGTAGAGTCCAGAGTCGTATCTTCTGTGCTTTCTTGCTTTGAGGAAGGGTGTCGACGAGATGCCGGAGCTCATCAGGATTTGCGATAGCCAACGGCCCATCCACACCACCAATCAGAAAGTCGGTATCCTTCTCCTGATCATAGAACACGCGGAACGCAGGCTGTAGCTTGGTGTCGTCGCAACTCAGAGTCACAGGGCCATCATAGCCAAGCTTCTTCAGGTATGCATCGGCCAGTCCGAAGGTGCGCTCCTCTACTGACAGAGGAAAGTGAGGCTGCTTCGCCTGTTCACGCCTACAGCAAAGGAATATGATCAGCGACTCGGACTTTGCACCTTGAACGACTACGGCATCCTACTTGAGTGTCCTAAGAGCTGGGACCTGAAAGTGCTTGCCCAGTGTGTCGTAAACACGCCGGCCAGTGATAGCACATGTATGCGCAAAGTCCCGTAGTGCAGCACCATAGTGGAAGTTCTGAAGTCCTCTACCGCGCTTCTGACGGTCTGACTTCTCCACCAATGCGCGAACCAAATCCAGCAGGACATCGTCTTTCGAAAATTCACCGTTCTGTACGCCCACTGCAAAGCGTGTAAACACTGAGGTCTCCGCGTCCTATGGAGTGTGTCAGCCAAAGATACGAAGGCCAACAGGCTGAGTGACGTACTGGATCTTCGATGAGCGCTTCCAAGCCCTTGCAGCGCGCGTAAATCTCTGCGAGCTTTTGATTGGTGTACTGCTTATTGGCGAACTTGAAGTTTCTTGTGTCCTTCACAGTCCTGCGACAGGCATTACGGAACTGCTTTGAGCGGCAGACTGCCCAGCATTCCGTGCACATAGGAGGAGGCCCTCTGTCAGATGCTGCACGACCAGAGATATTGCCGAGCGTTACGGTCCTAAGGCAAGCAGTTGCAAACACACGGGCGTTTTCCCGGTCGACTCTCCAGGAACGACGATGTTGTTGGGCTAGGTCCACCTGCTCCTTTTCATCGCTGTCCAAGTCTGACCATGAACGTTCTTCATCAGGCCAAAGCTCTCGTATGAAAACTTCCCGCTTCTTCGATCCACCACCATCAGCAGACGGCCGCCATAGGTACTGCAGCAGACGGGATTCGTGCGCGTCGGTGATTCCGCCACAAGGAGCGGTTAGACTATCCGCCACCTCAGGCTGCTGCATAGTAGGTGGCAGTGTGGATGGCCGAAGCCTTGGCCGGTCGTATGCGGTACTAGCAGCTGATGACTTTGCCTTTCGCAGGTTGGCCTTCGCTGTCCAGAAGCCCAGGGTCGGCGTGGACATCACCTTCTTCGATGGCAACGCTGGCATCTCCGGAGCGACAGCAACAGGTGACGAGGTGCATTGACTAGGAGAAACTGAGGAAGTGGGGGAAGGCTGCGAACGAACTCCAGACATTGGCGTGGATCCTGAGTCCTCCGAAGTAGCCATCTTGGGGCAGCGGCTGAAGAATGCGAGTAGCGCACCGTGCTGCTTCTCGTCTCCTTCGGTAATGCCCTTCTGCCGCTTCTGCTTCCTTGGTGGCTTCCTCGACTCCGTCGCAGTCCCGGTGACTTTGCATCTCTTGGTGATGTGCTCTGTGAATTTAGCGGTGTTATACGGCTCACTCATAGCGTACCACTTCGAGCAGGCTGAATGGTAGACCTTCCAGAGCTTGACATCGATCTCTGCATGAGGATCAAGCGAGCGTATCTTCTCTTGAAAGGTGAGCGCCTTGTTCTCGTCTAGCACGAATTCTCCAGCCTTGACTAATGCACGGAGGTTGCGACTCGCTTGAGCCGATCGACTCTGACCATCCTTCAACCTTGCGTGGCTCTTCAAGCGGGTCCGCTGAGCAGCTGAGTCAGAACCATCCGACTCGGAGTCCAGAGCTTCCTTGTCGCTATCCATCTTGACAAGCTCGACACTACTATCACTGTCCGAGGCAAGGCTCAGAGGACGCTTCGTGCGCAGTTGTGTGGCAGATGCATGGAAGGATGGCTCGGAGACGTGTAAGGACGCAATCCCAGGGTGCTTATCAGCGGGAGACAGTGGGGTTGCTGTAGGTGAGATGATCACGGCTTCGATCTCTTGCTTCTCTCTGCCACCCGCTGAGTGTTGCTCCATTGCAGTGTCACACGCCGGTGGACCGGATGTAGGTGAGTCGGAGGAGGAAGGTGTACCCGATGGTGCCTGGCTACCGGCCGTAGGAGATGCTGCATGTCCCAGGGGAGCGGCCTTCAGAGCCTTCGTTGTAGCGGTGCCTACTAGATTGGTAGCAGCGCTCACAGAATGGCCTGCACTGATGGGGAACCCTGAAGTGAGTGTTTGGTGCTCCTCTGAGGCTCGGAAGTTGTGGTCGTGGTGAAGCTCAAGCTCTTCGATTGACATGTCTTCCACCACAGACTTGGCGGCAACGATGGTCACTGTATTCCCATCCTCCTGGCGATGCTTGGCATGGGACTCCTGCATCAGAGTTCAACGTAGAGAACACGCAATGGGTACTGAACCCATAGCTCACCAACTCGTTATGTGCGCGTGCGATGTCGATGAACAGGTCCATCCGCCTGCGGTCTTGAGTTCCATGCTCCACCAATGCGTCCCCGAGGATCCGGTGAGCGATCGCGTTTTCAGCGTATATGCCACAGCTTGTATTGTCCCGCTGACTTCCGATTTCCAACCTGTAACCTCCATCTGTCCACCGTCCCCCAAAGTCCGCTTTGAGCCAGGCCAGAATGGTGTTCCTTGTGCGTGTGGAGATGGTACTACCACGGTGATGTAGGGAGTCACCTGAAGGTATGTGTATGTGTATAAGCAGCCGTTGTTGCTAACAAGAGGTATGACTTTTGTAACATACCATAGATGAGCGTCCGCTGCTTGAAATCCACTTCAAACGCCACCCAATGGTTTCCGTTCACGTGCGCTGGGAAGTACAGGCGAGTCTGCTTCCCGAGCTGCATGCGCTGACGATAAATCTTCAGGACTTTGCCTGCAAGATCACCGTACTCCTTGTTGGTGTAGGCGAGCTCGATGCGAGAAGAGAGCGCAAGCGGTGCAACAATGACCGACTCCCGCAAAGCCTTCTGTCGACGAATACGTGTGCCAAGGTGTGCCATAGCCGCATTGATAAGCTGGTCGTCGAGCTGGTTGTCGGACAGTAGCCGCTTCAGGTCATCAACTTGACTGACCATTCCTAATGCCCGGATAGGTGCACACCAGGTGAGCGTCGACAGCATGGTGCGTGCTTCTTCTGCTGCTGCTTCTCCAGCCTGACGAGTCTTCTTCTGCAGCCACTGGTCGCAAGCCTCCCACTCCGCTCGTTTGATGATAGCACGGTCAAGCTCAAGCCAGTAAGAGATCACGTACAAAGGAAGGTGGGACCTCTTATAGTACGGATCTACTACTGACCTAGCACCATCGAACCATGCCTGCCCGAAGGTCTGCTGTAGCTCGCGGAGTACACTGGTCGGGGGAATTGGACGGTTTGCAATCTTGTTAAGATCTTCATTGGGTGCTTCTTCACTGAAGAACTCTGCTGTCGTAGATTTGATCAGGCCTGAGCGCTGTGTTGGCAAGCGGGCCCCCAAGAAAGCATCGATAGATAGCTCTGGATGTGGAAGAAGAGCTTGGCAGCCTGCGGGGATAGCAAGAGCAAGGCGGCGACCTGCCAGAACGACCGGAGGAGTATCATGTGCAGGGTAGGTTAATCGACGACCAAGCCAGTCCGAAGGGTCCC
Organism: Trametes sanguinea; assembly: GCA_008973685.1. Lineage (NCBI taxonomy): Eukaryota > Fungi > Basidiomycota > Agaricomycetes > Polyporales > Polyporaceae > Trametes > Trametes sanguinea. The sequence continues at coordinate 616,971 of WAHA01000024.1, forward strand.
AGCGTTTTTGTATATCTGAGTCGCTCTCCGAGCTGAGCTCAATCGTGTCGTCCATAGGCGTAGAGTGCAGTGTGCAAGTAAGCAAAGTCGAACAGGATCTCAGGCAGATGATGAGCGGAGGCCAAGTCCTCCTGTGACTTGCCAGCCTCCAGTATGCACAGTCTCGGTCTGCGGTAGAATAATATGTAATACTTGTTCATTCCTAGTTGTCACGTTAGTGTGGCTTACAAGCGTATGTTTGATCGGATGCCGTAGACGTTCAGTTTTACACACTCAGCATTAAACATGTCCGACTGCTATTGATATGAGGACACTAACTCTCGTTGCCCATCCATTACCGGCTGCTGCCCATGGATATTGTCAATGCATTTGCCTAATGACCATGTTTTAATCCGGCCTAGTAGTGGCATGACCGACTGCATTGACTGATGGGCGCCTAATACAGGTGCAGAGATGCGCTCAATGAGGCTGGGGCATTGATTGCTAAGGGTAGTGAGCTTCGTCGAAAGGTTCTATTGCAGCGAATACACCTTCATTTGCCAAAATCTCGCTCTGTAGGTGGTCATTGAACGTGTCAAAGTCAGGCGGCACATATCTTGCTCTCCATTCGCGGGTTCTAGCCATGGTTGTCACAAAGGGTCACACGCGCGCCTCTTACAATCAGAGAGAGCCTTGTCACGCATAATAATCCCGCGCGTCCCTCAACAGTTATGGGCTTAAAACTACTTCACTTGCTAATAACAACCTGGCTTTTCTAGCTTCAAAATAGTTTTCGGAGCTCAAAAAGCAGAAGTGCGCCTTGTAGCACGGACGATCCTGTCACGCGAGAGTGTCACCGTATCACAAGCGCTCGATCCTGCTCGATCCCACGCTGGAGGTACCGACTTACTCAGTCCTCACAACCGTTGGCTCTTGTTTTCCGGTACGGATTTTCCGCAACCCTCCGAGAGCCATCACCGACGTGGTACGGATTTTTCCTCCGGCCTAACGGCCGGATTTGGGCCTTTTGGGTACGAATTTTCCCCCGGCCTCGCGGCCGTGGGTCCCGAAATGGTACGGATAGGCCTCAGGCCTCCCCGCCTATAATCGGGGGTCCTGGCAAAGACCACGCCGTCGCCGCTGCTCCGATGGGCGCTGGATGAGACTCGGATGGCCGATCCCATTGTCTCGGGCCACAAGCGCCCTCTCGCCTGCAAGATCTACAAGCAGCGTGGGACGATCACCTTCTGCTGTGAATTCAAGTAGTGCGTTTGTGAAGAGCGTGTCGCCGGGCGATGTTCTGCGGCTGTCGGCCCCATCCCTCGACTGGAAACCCACGAGCACCCCGCAAGACAACGTCAATGCACGTACCCAGCTGGCTGCGCGCTACGGAGGATAAAGGATGCCTGGGAGAGATGGACCTCACTTCGCCTCCGACTATTCGCCCTGTCCTGTGCGTCCGAGTTCTCTGAGATGTCTCCGTCTTGCTCGTACCTGCCCGCGGACTGTCCTGCGTCTTTTGACGATGACTTGAGCTCGCTACACTGCTACTGCGAGACGTACCCTGACCCTGGTGTTGGCGCGTGGGATGCATCCTTGCATACGGCGTCTGCATATGGCCCGCAATGGCCGTCTCCTCAGACGCTCTCGCCGTATGAGGCAGAGCTGCAGAACAACTAGTGCGCATGGCATTCCATCGTTGCGTCCCGTCCTTCTCATGGCGCTGTAGCCTCGACACGCAGTTTACGCCCCTGCCTGCCCTTATGGACGACATGCTCCTTGCCCACTCTACCCATGATGTTCCTCCCGCCGACCCGTGTACGATCACACAAGGTGCTGAAGCTCTCGATTTCTACGCTCAGTGGTACATGGGCGCAGCAGACGATGCTCCATATCCCCTCCCGTCGCCATACCCTCCTGTTCTCAGCTCCACAGCCATTTCTGGCCAACCATCAGCGCCATTCACAGGAGAGCAGCCGTCGCACACCTATGCCCAATGTGACGCCACCACGCCCGCGCCGTGTTCATATTCAGCCATCGCAAACGCTCTAGCATATAGCGAAGGCGCAGAGTACCGGCCTTCTCCCGTTGAAGCTGCTCGATCTACTGGCGACATGGCCCGCACATCATCGGGAACCAGCAGCGACAATCGTTGTTCCCCTACCGTAGCTCACTGCCATTCCGCGCCACAGAAGTCCTATTCCCGCGCATCCTCATCCTCACCATCGCGGGACAACTCTCCTCGACTCGTCGCGCGCACCGTCGCCCGTCGGAATGCTCCGGCCCCCCTCGCCGCACAGCATCTGCGCTCACCATCCACTAACCGCTGGGAGTGCCCGTACTGCCCATACGTCCAGACGACCCGGCGCTCCCCAGACTTGAAGCGGCACATGAAGACCCATTTCCCCTCAGGCACCTCCGATGAGGCGGAGTGGATCTGCTGCGGGGTGCCGCTGGAGGACGCGCAGGCGATGGGCATGCCGCAGGAGGTGTTGGAGGAGGAGGTGTTCGTGTATGGCGGCGAGGCGATGGTCGGCGGATGCCGAAAGGTGTTCAGTCGGCGCGATGCGTTGAAGAGGCACTTGGATTATGGGCAGTAGCGTAGTATTCTCCTCGTTCTGTCTTGCATATGCTCTTCTTGATATGTGTGTGCTGTATATTTCGTTACGCCAGAGACCGTACACACAGTCATATAGACCTTCGCATGAACGCACGCTCCGGCCACTCGCCAATATTCGCGCGCGCTTGAAGGATCTGCAAGGATCGGAATGCCAGCCTCCAAGCCGCTGGATCTGCGGACCGGACGCCGGTGACCCGCGAAAGGGTTCCCAGAAAGGCTACTCCGACACCATATGCGGAAAGCCAGCCTCCTCCTCCGCGACGAATATAAGTCTGCTTGCTCGACCGATCCCCTTACCACACACCTCTCTCTCATACCACCATCTGCTGCTACTGGTTAGCGCACATCTGCCTTTTTGCTCTGCCATATATCCTGCTCTTGCTCTGCCACATCCCTCCTGCTCCTCTTTACATCCTCCGCCACCATGTCTACTTCCTCCGAGCCCATCCCCACCTGCTCCATCTTCGTCCACCCACCCACCTCTCCGACAATTGACTCTCCGCGTACTGTTCACTACGAATCCTTTGCCTTGCTGGCCGAGGCCTGCGGCACTCGCTCGCCTTCTCTGTCTTGCTCTGAGCCTGGCTCTCCTGTCCCCGTGCAGGGCGCCTTCCGTCCCCTCGCCATCCCCAGCGACCGGTACCTCCTGCCTCCGAACTGGCGACTCAGAAAGCAAGCGCGTCAGTACAAGGCCGCCAAGAAGGCTTCGCGTCTACGGGCAACACGGGGCCGCAGCTTGCCCGACCCCTGGAAGCTCATCTACGACCCGGTCACCGAACAACTCATGCTCGTCGCTGTGCAGGCTCCTGGCTCTCTCTTGCCGTCTACCGCCGAGCCGCCTTCTGGACCTGCGGACAAGAACTTCATCGACCATGCGAGGCTTGTTCCCATCTACGAGACTGCGATTTACGTTGCCATGGTCTACATTTACATGCGCTACACCATTCTTCCCCTTTTCTTCTAGATCGCAGATCCGTCCGCGCGCGCAGCTCAGAAGACAATGAAAACACAAAAATAACTTATAAGCAAAAACATACGGCTCTGGTAAGGCTGGCTATTGGTGCGAGACGTCGAATGAGAGGAGTCATGAACCTCGAGGACTTCGGCGTCGAGTTCCCGGTCCTCAGCCCTTTCTGCTCTGCTGCGACTTCCTTCTCTTGAGTACAGTACGTTTTGCTGAACATTCAGTCAGAGTGCCTTCTTTTCTAGCTTTACAGCTGCCTCTGCGGACGACGACACAAGCGACGACCACCCCTAGGATATCACCGGCGAGGTTGGGGGAGGGCATGATCCACCTGATGAGCCCACCTCCCCGGAAAAGGTTTGTATGCGTTAGGTTCTCCATGCCACGGTTCACAGCGGTGCGAATACTGAAACACAGCTCGACGCACGCTTCAAGCATATCGCCTGTGGCCTGTCCTGCAAAGGTGAGTTCACGGATCTTCAATGGCATCAGCATACGGACAATATTTCCGCTCTTCTTTCGACAGACATCCGCCATGAAGCGCAAGATCAGAAGGCGTCATCACCTTCTGCAAGTATGCAACACGTCAGTATTCATCGCAGTCACATAGGAGAACGCCAGCTGAACGAACCTTAACCACAGGACCCTGCCCCGGCTCAAGCCATCGAAGATTGAGATAGCCTGAACAAAGGACTGCAAGTGCGGCGAAGATAACCTGTAAGTCAATACCTCATAGTTTGATTTGACGTGATGACTTATCTCTTTGTGAGCTCGTCAGAACCAGGCACGCGGACATGGGCGCCGTGGATGCCAGCTTCCTCGGGATTGTGATGTGTATCGGACTGTGCGGCTGTGTTGACTTTGCAGTGTGTCTGATTCAGAATGTTATGTGTTCTCGGTGCTCGGACTCTGGAACTCCCCCGGCGTGTTGCCACGGATGAGATGCTTGACTTACATTATCCGCTGTGAGACGACGATGACTAGCCTGAGAGGATACTTCGACAGCGATACATGGATGCCGCAGCGGCCTTACTTTTCCCGACCGTCGGGTCAGGGCGCGTGTCGACGCCCTCGCGTGAGGAAGGAGCATGACGCACCTTTGTCTATACGAGTCCGTCCTGATCAGCCGATACAGCCATCTGCCGTCTGGCGCCATCTGTCGTTGTCCGAGTCTGGGAGGATGGACGCACCCCCGATGCGCCGATGCCTCGCGCGGCATAAGCGCGCGGGACCCTTATAGCCGGGCGCGAGGGAGGAAGATCCAGGAGGACGTGGGACGATCACCTCTCGCTGTGACTTCAGATAGTGCAGTACGCCGCGCAGGGCGATGAGCCGCTCTCGCCGCCATCCCTCGACTGGCCACCCACGAGTAACCCAGAAGAGAACGTCAATGCGGACCTGGCCGTACTCTCGGGAGCATAAAGGCCCTCCTGCGCACGATGGATCACCTCAAGCCCCCAGCTTTCCCAGCTTTCCTGCGCGTCCTACGAGATGATCTCCTCCACCCCCTTCTCCTCCTCGACCCCTCTGGCTGCCCTCCCTGATGGCCATGCACACCTCTACAACTACACAGTAGCTTGCGCACATGGTTCCAATAGCACGGCAGATGCGCACGCGCACACCGCGTCCATGAACGACCTCTCCTGGTCGTACATACACACCCTCACCGACTTTGAGCAGGAGCTGTCCAGCAACTAGTACGCACTTGCCTCTCCATACACGCCGACGCCACTGCTCATCGCCACATAGCTTGATGACCGACCATGTCTTTGGATCTAACATCGACACTGGCACATACGGCGTCTCTCAAGATTTATCGACTCTCTTCGATGGGGCGGCACACCTCCAATCCGCGTGGAACCCTCCTCATGACGTCGATGCGCTATCTGCCCAGGCGACCGGCACACCTGGAGACTTCAATCAGGACTGGCTCTTGAGCCCGATCCAGGTCACGTCTCAATCCAACCCGATTGCCAATCTCTCTCCCAACGCCACTGGCGGCGTGGTGGGTGGCGGCAGCATGTACCGTGCCACTGCCGATGCCTTAGCAGCGTCTCCTTGCCCCGCGCGCGCGCCATCTCCTCAGATCGACTCCGCCATATTCATGCAAGTCCTAGAGAGCATCGCGTCCGAGACGCAGAAGGAGGTTTCCTCTCCAGCCTTCGCGTCACCCAGCACCCGTGCCGCTGCGCGCTCGGCAAGACGCATCAAGACCTCCTCCCCATACCCCGTCACTTCCCCGTCCTCCTCCTCAAACGATTCCTCCCCTACCCTTCCTCCTCGCATCGCGACTCGCCGGAACGCCGCCGTATCCACACCCGCCCGCGCAACTTCCAGCAACCCCTGGCAGTGCCCCTACTGCCCCTGGATCCAAAAGACGCGCCGCAGCCCCGACCTGAAGCGGCACATCGAGACGCACACGCGCTCCAACAACGCCAACGACGCGAAGTGGGTCTGTTGCGGGGTCCCGGTCAGCGAGGCCTTGGTTCGGGGCGTGCCGCTGGACGTGATAACGGGGGAGACGTGCATGTATGCGGGCCAGGTCATGGTGGGCGGGTGCCGGCAGGTGTTCAGCAGGCGGGATGCGCTGAAGAGGCATTTGCGGACGAGGACGGGTGTGTGTTATGGGGACGCGCTTGCGCCTTACCTGCGGGGAAACCAGGTGGGAGCGCGGTGAACGTGGACATGGACACTGGATCATCTCGAATGTCTCTATATTTTCTCTGTACGCCGCTCCTACGCAGAGCGTAAAGAAATGTACATCAGCAATCGTCTCAACGTGATGTCTATGCGCAGCACCTGCGGGAAGTCAGAGACGCAAGCTAGTGACACTTGACCAGGGCATCTCATCTCACCATCTCATGCATCGTATGCTCTATATCTATGTAACAATATAACAGCGCACTGCAGGTCTCAACGAACAACTGCCGAATCGGTGCGTAGTTTTGCTGGTAGCCATCTTGACGCGACCAGGCCTGCCAGTGTGATCCCACACAACACCCAGTATACCAGCGTGCCGGCCGCCAGACGGTGTTCCAACGTGACGGAGAAAAGAGACGAGGCAAGGGCGGGAGCGATGGCCCGAACGGTGGATGCGGTCGTCTGCGCGAGGCCGTTCGTGATGCCGAGGGCCTTTTGGTTCGGGGCGGCGTCGCTGACGTAGATGAATATGCAGCCTAAAGTGTCACCTCTCAGCAACTACTCCACTGCCAAGACAATACGCGAAAACGACACTCACCCCACGTCATATACGAACAGACGTACGCGATCCACTGGACCGCCAGCACCGCCCACGTCGCGGTGCCCACACGCCCCGCGCGCTTCGTCAGGAAGCTGTTGAGCGGGAACGTCGCGAAAATGATGAAGTACATCGAGTACGAGCAGATGTACAGCTTCTTTGAGCCGAACTTGCGGTGCATGTACGGGAAGGTGAAGATCTGGATGGCGCCGCCGACGAACCCGCCGACGCCCTGGATGACACCGATGGTGAACGGGTCGAAGCCGAGCCCGCCGAGATCGATGCTGGTGGAGTACATGAGCGGGACGAGGACGGTGGCGGCTTGGTCTATGAGCGCCACAAATCCATAGTTGAGGATGATGAGGAGGACACGAGGGATGAGAATGGTGCGAATGCCGACAGATGCTTCGTCTTTTGAGGGATTAGCATTTTGAACGTCGATCTCGACTGCTGATTTCTCCCTCACAACTTGATCTTGATCTAACGGCAGTAGAGGAACTTGTGGCGGACGCTCTTCTGCTTCCGCTGTTACTCGAAGCTCCTGAGCGATTTGGTCTGAGGTCGTTGAGGGCTTGTCTAGTCTAGGGGTAAGCTTCTCTATGTCTTTGGGAGGCTGAATTTGCCCGTCTAAACGGGCCGCCACTCTAGGTAATGTCTGCGTTCTCTGTCAGGATACATATGCTTCTCTCCAGCGCGTAACACACCTCTTTCAGGCCCAAGAGGGCAAACACGAAAGCACTGATAGATATACACGCCGCGATGATGCAAGGCAGAAAGTATGGATATGCGGTCCAGAACGGCGAGCCCTTGAAGCCAGGCCACCGGTCCGCAGGCCGCGCGAATACGCCTCCAATGATAGGCCTGTAACGTACGTGGCAAAAGGTGAGCACGCTCACAAATAGTCTGCACCCCCTTCGAACCGCGCACCGCGGGGGAGCTGCCAGACGGGCGAACGGACAGACGCACCCGAGGGTCCCTCCCACAGCCCAGATCATAGGCAAGAAAGCGAAGCCCCTCGCACGGTTCGTGTGGTCCGTGATCTCCGCCATCATGCTCTTCGTCACGCCGATGTTCCCGTTCAGCGCGCCCTCCGCGCAGCGGCTGAGCACGACCGCCCAGTACTGCCGCGACACCCCGAAGCCGATCATAGAGAGCGTGAGGCCGAGGAGGCCGCCCAGGAGGACGGGTTTGCGGCCTATGCGGTCGGAGGCACGGCCCCATTGGAGCACGCAGATCGCTTCGACGGCGTAGAAGCAGGATTCCTGTCGGGCGTGTGGCGGGAGCGTTAGCGACGCATGCGCATGAGGAGGGGCGGCGAGCGCTTTAGGAGAGCAACGTACGATAAGTCCGGCGAAGTAGCCCGTTTTGCGCTCGTCCCCGTCGGTGACGCCTGTCTCTCGCACGAGCTGGTTGACAAAGGGGTATATGACCGTCGACGTGATAGGTTCGGCGAGCTGGAGGAATAGGAGGATGAAGAGCTGCAGCTTCGGCAAAGGAGTCTCCTTGACATCGTCTACGCATTCTGCAGATGGTGCGGTGCCCTGAACGATCTCTGCACGCCTCTCGTCTGATGCTGCGGGCAGAGGCGGCTGGGGGCACACAAGATCCAGCATCGGAAGATGAGCAGGGGTGTCGACTTCATGCTCAGGCCACCGTCCACCGGTATAAAGGTCGTGAGGCGAGACGAAGATTTCCGCAAGTCACAGTACGTACAACACCCGAACCGTTCTGGAGCTGGTCGTTTTCAGCTTCCTCCTCACAGAATCGACCGGTGAAGTAAAAACTCACGTTCGGCGTGCCTGTTTGACTTCTGTTCGCGATTGCATGTCCATTGTAAGCCATCATCCTGCACGTTGCTGTATCACGACCACATGTTGAAGACAAATGTCTACGTAAGACATGGCGGCATCCGTCGGGTTCGAGGTCATTAGAATGTCACAGCGCTGCCTCATGATCTTCTCAATTGCAGGCGCTCACGGTGACAATGCCGATCTGTATGACTGGAGAAGCCAGAACTTACGGCTATATGGCAACCACCTTTCCTTCCGGCGAATCCTCTGGTATGCCAGGAGTTTGCCAGAGAGCAATCCAACATCTTGCTTCTTATGTGCAACTTGAGAGGGATCATCGCAGTATGCAAATGGCAGCAGACCTCAACCGCATTAGATCGTCGCTATCTATAAAACACCAGGGATCCAGCAGTGCACCATGTCGATGCTTTTGGGTATGCTCAACAATACAAGATGAAAGAATCCGGCGGTTTAAGACTGGCGGTCGGGGCGCAGCGAACGCACAACCTTGCCTGTAAAAGTGACTCAGTTTAACGGGGCTTGTGGACGGGGAATCAATGGCACGTACCAGCTCTCCAAATCTCCTGCTCGTCGATCTCCTTGAGCTCTTTCGCGAGGTCCTCGCGGTACGTCGAGCGGCCGTTGAACTCCAAGCTACGGCGCGTCTCCGTACCGTTCTTGACACTCTCGTAGAGGCGCTCGAAGACGGGGAGGTTGGTCTCCTCGAAAACCTTAGCCCAGTCGAGCGCACCACGACGAGCAGTGGTAGAGCACGCGTTGTACATGTAGTCCATACTGCATCTCGAATCAGACAGTGCTGCAAAGACTGAAACTCAAAGCGCGACGTACCCGTACTGGCCGATCAGGGGGTAGAGGGACTGGGTAGCCTCCTCAACGGTCTCGTTGAACGCCTCCGACGGGGTGTGGCCGTTCTTGCGGAGGACCTTGTACTGGGCAAGGAAGAGACCCTGGATAGCGCCCATCAACTGTTCATTATAGGTGAGCGAGCCGATTTAGGACTTCGACAAATGGATACTCACGACACCACGCTCGCCGTACAGGTCCGAGTACACCTCCTTCTCAAAGGTAGTCTCGTACATGTAACCAGAGCCAATCGCAACACCGAGGGCGACAGGCCTTCTCCTTGGCCTTGCCGGTGACGTCCTGCCATACGGCGACGGACGAGTTGATACCACGGCCCTCCTTGAAGAGGGTGCGGACAGTACGGCCAGAGCCCTTGGGAGCGACCAGGATGACATCGACGTCAGGCGGAGGAATGACGTGGGTGTCGTCCTTGTACACGACGGAGAAGCCGTGCGAGAAGTACAAGGTCTTGCCCTTCGTGATGAGAGGAGCAATGGTGGGCCAAGTCTGCGACTGAGCAGCGTCGGAGAGGAGGTTCATGATGATCGTGCCACGCTTGATGGCCTCCTCAATGGGGAAGAGAGTCTGGCCGGGCACCCAGCCGTCCTCGATCGCCTGCTTCCAGGACTCGCCGTTCTCGCGGACACCGACAATGACGTTGAGGCCATTGTCGCGGGCGTTAAGGCCCTGGCCGTGACCCTGAGAGCCGTAGCCGATGAGGGCGAGAGTGTCGTTCTTGAAGTAGTCCTGGAGCTTGGCGAGGGGCCAGTCGCTGCGCTCGTAGACAACTTCGTCAGTGCCGGCGAAGTTGAGGGTCTTCACGCCACGGGTTGCCTGTGGAACAGGAGCACGAAAAGAGTGAGTCATATAGGAATTGCTGAAAGACACGTCTGACACGTACCATGACAGCAGTGCGGGGAGCAGCAGCGCTGGCAGCGGCATTGCGCGCAAGGATGGAGTACGCAGCAGCCTGCGCAGGTCTCGAGGAGACCTTGGCGGCAGCGCGAGGCGCACGACGGGCAGCAGAACGGGCGGCGCGGAGGGACGAAGGAGGACATGGTGGTTGGGAATACAGCAGATGTCGTGACTCGGATGGCGTTATAGCTGCGTTTTAGACGCCCATCCCACATTATTGACTCGTATACCGGGCGCTTATGGCAAATCCTTCAACACCTCACAGTACTTGCACTCACATCATGATCCCCGGCTAAATACAGGGAGACACCCCCACCCCCGCATTCTTATCTACGTCGAGTCCTCTCGAGTCAACACCATGCAGGAATACTAATGGCCAAGTGTGTATTGGGTGGTGAACCCCGTTTGCGGATAGGGATATATATACCGGTGTACTTCCTCAAAACAGGCTCTTACAGCCACTGTATTTGCGTGACTCTTCGCATCGCAAGTGACTTAAGAAAACTTCTGGTATGCCATCGGAGTCTGGTTCGTGACGCGAGCGAGGTGTAATCCTTACTTCGCGTCGCCTCCCTTATTCGCAAGGTCCAATGCTTGAGAATTGAGGCAACGCCTCTACATGAATATCGAAAGATGTGAAAGGTCGAATTTGTCCGAAGTATGACTGCGGAACACATGGCGCAGATCGGGCAAGTCCGTGAGACGCAGGCTCAGTAAATACGCTCCTAGAGTAGAGTCCACAGCGATATGGCAAGGACGAATCCGCCAATAGCACTCAATGCTCTCGCGCTCAACAAGGGGGGAGGTGCCGCAGAAGATCCCCCCGCTGCTGGACTGAAATGAAAATGGGTCACTGAAATGGACTCTTTCTGACACACCGCAACTTGCCTTGTGGAGCTTACGGACCCGGTTCCTGTCCCACTGGCGGTCGTGGAGGCTGACGAACTTGATGCATTTGCCGTAGTGCCGTTACCTACCTTGCCGCTCGAGTTGAAAGCCAGGGTGGTGTTGGACTGAAGTGCCCAGGTAATGCCTCCCATGACATGAGCCATGAATAGGTCATCCTGTGAAAATGACCTCCGTCAGTGCTTGAAGTATGACACCATCTTCGACGCACGGACCTGCCATGTCTCGTTCAGGTGTCCCAAGCTGGTGTAGAAGCTGCGGCCCGCGGTGCCATTACTGTCCACGCCAGCGCCATGCTCCTGAAACCATGCTGAAGATCAGTTAAACGAAGCTGTTCAAGGCGGACAGTGACCATGTCTGACCGGTAGGATGCGGTGTGCCCTGGTCAAACTTCCTGGGTCCCGGGTCTGAACAGGATGTTAGTGTGAGATGCGAGACTTAGAACGGGTTTCCTACTAACCGGTGTAACTTGACTCGTTGGCTGAAAGAATGACAACGGCGCCAACGCTCCGTGGATCTGACTTGAAGTTGTACCTGCGACGCCACTTTCAGTTAAACCGAACACTGTATCTTACAAGCATGAAACTCTCACATCTCATCCCGTACGGCCCATTCCTTAGGAAGCATGCTGGTGCTAGGATGGGATGGTCCAATCACGTCCACAGTCTAGCGCGAAGTACTCAGCGAACGCATTGCCTGTGTAATCACCAACTACCCACAGCATTCTGCAGTTCAGGGTGGTAGTCAAATGCGGCACCTGCGGCGAGAGTCGGTCAGGATCCTGCGAGTCACAACAGTAGTGGACATGAATGATGGGATAGGTAAGTCTCACCAAGCTCGTGCTGGAAGAAGGTCGTATTCCGCAGGCAGTCAGAAGCGGAGTGTATGCCTATAAAGTTTCCTCCCAGGTCCAGCCACCGCTGGAACGCAGCTTTCTCTGCTTCGTTCAACACTTCCGACGGTGGTGTTTCAGTTGCGTGTTGTGTGGGGCTCCATGGAAAGGAGAGGGGACACACCTTCCCCGGTGTTGCTCAGGAATACAATACCGTCGTATTGCTGCAACCTATCATCTGTAAACCAAGTCTCGTCTTCTGTATGGTCGAACGTAATGTTCGCCGTAGGTCCATGGGCGACGAGAGCATCGACCGGCGGTAGGAATGGAGTCGTGCCGGAAGTCTCGCGTTGCAGAGTATATGAGCACCCGTGCAACGTTCGGCTGTGCTAGGATGTCTGTCATCAAAGAAAGGATTATGGCGATACTCAGCAGAAGCGTGAGTGTCTTCATCGTCGGCGTACTTAAGACCACCTTGTGGTGGTGGTGAATGATGTTTATGTCCGTGCCGCTGAGCGCGTGAATCGAACTCGATCGAGCGTTTCCCCGCGGACCACGGAGTGGGTACCTGGTCCGGACCGTTGATCCGCACTCCGGTCTATAGCAGTGACTTCATGCAGACTCGTCACCGACGCCTGTGGCATTGAGCTCTTTCTTTTGGTACCTCCGTGTCGACGTCTTTGCATCACACAGGTTTGAGCATCGAAGAGCTTCACCTAAAGGCAGCTTGCAATCGCCGCCTCAGTCAACAGCGCATCGAGGCGACCTCGACGGAAACATGACCCGGCTGCGCAAACATCAAGGTCCCTGTTATAATCTTGTACAGACAATCGTGACTTCCACATGATTTCTCTCCCTTCACGACAGGCATCACAACTCAGACGAGTCCAAAGTTCAAAATCATACGACCCAAAGTCCAATGTCACATGGCGATCCCAGAGTTCCTCACGGCAGGAGGAGCCAGGCGGCCACGAGACGAGCGAAGTTGGGAGTGCCGAGGCCAGTGACCGGGTCCCAGCCAGGCTCGGCAGAGAAGCCGTTGGTGTTGCAGCCGGGGTTCGTGCCGTTCGTGATATCGTTGAACGCGTGCTGGAACGCGCTCGAGTAGATCTGGAACGAAGCGGGTGAGTGAGTGCTCTCTACGAAAGCATACTGTTCACGTACCGTAGGGTTGATAAACCCGATGGGCTTCTTATTGATAGCAAGGCGAGCGTCATTGACGGCAGAGAGAATTGCTGCAGTGACTGGCGACGACGCGGACGTGCCATAGACGAGCGAGAACTCGCCTTGAATGGCGACGACGTAGTTGGCGCTGCATTTTTGAGCAGGTAAGCATCGAATCGTAGACGAGTATGCAGTAAATGGATGTACGCACCCGTTGGCAGCCAGGTCGGGGTAGCCACGCGAACCGCTCGTATTGTACGTCCCAGCAGGATAGTCAGGCGCATACTTGCTCAAGTAGTGCTCGACCGCGCTCTTCTGGTAGGACGGCATCGGGAACACGTTCGAGAAGCCTCCGCCCGAGAAGATAACCTGCATGCACGCGCTCTCGGGGTCTGTCACCTTGGCACCTGGGTTGACTTGGGTGGCTCCGACGCTCGTGACGTATGGGCAACCTCCAGGGAAAGCCGGGGCGAAGGCGAAGCCGGGGAAGTCGGGCTCGCCGTTGGCGTCAAGGCATATGCCGCCGTTTCCAGCCACGCCATAGTCGCCGGAGGAGAACAGGACCGTAACGCCCATGAGACCCAGCTGCAGAACATGTCAGCATCAGACATGCGCCTCGATGTCAACAGGCGTACCTTCGCATATTCCGCACACTGACGTTGCTCATACGCGGGTGTCAACTCCCACTCGTCGTAAGAGTACGAAGTCGATATGACGTGGGCAGGCGTCACACCACCGCACTGGAGCGCACCTGAACAACATTACCTGGTCAGCATCCGAGCTTATCTGCCTGCATATCGAATGCCACAAGACTGACCCTGATATCCGCCGAAAGGATCTGGGTACGAGGGATCCGCCGTGGGATCATCGCCTCCCTCGAAGGTGCAGAACGACCCGTCAAGGGCATCAAGCAAGGTGTCGAATGAAGCACCTAATAGCATATTCAGTATGGAATGGGCTCCACGAGAAGCCTATGGACGGACCTTCGACGTCGTCACCGGTCTGGTACAGCGTCACAGGCTGAGCCTTCCCAACGAGAGCCATCGCGTATTGGAGGTCAAGGTCGGACTCGCCGTTGACGTCAAAGCCCCCGAAGCCGATATCAATGGTACCTAGGGCCATGCCACGGTATGTCAGCGACTCCGCACTTCCTAGTAGGCTACTTGAACGAGCTGAGAACGGCGATACATACCTCCATCAATACTGATGAGGTCCGGACGTTGTCCGATCTGAGACTTCGAGAAGTTGGCGAAGAACATGTCCAGGTCGGACGGAACGTACGCCTGGGGCGTGTACTCGACTATAGCGCTCTCTTGAGACAAGTTCTACAAAGAGGGAAAGAGAGTGTGCTGTACTTACCAATGCCGATGGAGTTCTTCTTAGTGGCGAGCGGTATGTGCACGAAGTCGTACAGCGCCTGCAGGCAGATAGGCGTAATTTGCTCATCGCAATGCTCCAATTGGTTGAAAATGTTCTAATGAACGGTCGGTTAGTCTTCTGCTTCCGTCGACTACGGAGCGCTATGCGAAGGTTACCTTTATTGTTCCCGTGGTCTTCGGGGACACGGGTCCAGAGCCGGGGTTTCCGACTTTGCTCTTGACGCTCCGCTTCTCAGGAGGAACACCGCGGCGCTGCTTCACCTTGGCATCAAAGTGAAGCGTCGGGGTGACCAGCTCGACGTGTGGCGAGACGTGTTCGGGAAGATGGTACGCCTGCCCACAGCCGAGCTGCTCGTGTCCAGTGTCGGCGTGCTCATACACATAGTATTCCGTCCCGAGTAGTTCCTCAGCCTCGGCGACAGTGACATTCGCTACAAGCCAACCTCCGCTGGGATTGAGTCGTACACGGTCCGCGCCGATCCCGCTCTCGACGAGCCATCCGCGAACGGTCGAGACGGACTCGGCCGACGGCTTGAACGTCTCCGCGACCTTCGCGGGCGACCAGTGGTTGCCGTAGTTCGGAGACTCCGGATGAGAGACGTCAAGGAGGAAGTCCTCGAGAGATTGCATGTTGGATTGAGAGAGGCCAATGCGGAGCGGGATCACGAAGTCGCTATCAGCGCGGCGCACCGCGTTCCACCCACGAGGGAGGGCACCGCGACGCTCATGCGGCACGCGTGGCACGAGGGGGGACGCGATAACGCTGGTGGAGGTGAGGCCGAGCACGACGGCCAGGAGGAGGCGGGACACGAGCAACATCCTGGAGGGTGTGGCCTGGCTGCTGCTTGAAGATGTGGAGAGGGACGAGTCCGCACCACACAGAACCCATGGCACAAGCATACCCGTTTATATGTGCAGACGGCAGTGAGGCTCATCAGAAAGGCGAGTACGTTTCCTTCAGTCATTGCCATTCGGGCATCCCGAGGATCTGGGCGCGCGACGACGTCGCCTTCCAAATGCCTCCATGTGGGCGCGGCGTGCAGCGCCCAGCCGGCGGCAAGCGCACTGTGTTATCTCCTAGGGCGTGTGAGTTGCGACCTGGAGTCAATCAGGTCGAGATGTAGCCTAGATGGGATGAAGGAGGAGAAGCCGTGCCCAGAATGGCAGCCTATCTGCGCCTGCGGGGTCCAAGGACGTCAAAGAGGATATCTTCTTAGTCTCATCGGGCCCGCGTGAGTCCTATGATCGCCTTCTGATGATGGCCATTGGCTGCGCTGCAGCGCCTCCAGCGACGCTCGGGCTGTTCTTGTGCCACATGAGGATATTGTGACGCTCGAAATCGCGGCAGTACAAGCCGCGATTGTATGGAAGCCACGGGAGTCCAACTCCGTCGACCTGTCCAGGAGCAGGCCTCCCATGGCCACTCAGAGAATTTGTTACCTCATGAGCAGTTGCGAGACGCACGGAGGACACGGCCACGCGACGAAGTATTGCGATATCGACCGATGTGCGACGGCTGAAGTTGATGCGCTCGCTATGACAGCGGTGATAAAGCACGAGTAGAATGATGCAAGCCGTAAGGCTGCCTGCGCTGCTTAGGCTGCGCGATACGCAATACATGTGGTGCCTGTACAACTTCAGGTTGCCTGGCGCATGACTTGCAAGCGGATTTGGTGCGGCGCGAGCAATGCTATCTCCTTAGCGGAGACGCTGTAGTCGATCGCGGACTTTGTCTCAAGGGTCTGAACGCCGGCTGCAGGAGGCAAATCGACAGCCCGTTCTGATATCTGCGAGCACTTGCCTTGAGGAGACTTGCGTTCGTCTGGCAATCACCCGGCTACATATGTGTACTGGTTCAAATTGCAGCCGTCGACTGAAACTGCGTGTCAGCCGAAGGAGGCGATCACCGTAGTGGCCAAAGTAGACGTTCAATACCTTCAAAGGGGCAGCACGAGGCTGAATCCCCGAGGCATACGTCTGCAGAACTGTCGGCGTAGGAAGATTTGACCGCTTGTAGCTACACTATCCGCCAGCGACAATGCAATACATCATGCGCATTTGCCGCTGACGGGCAGAGGTGCCAGCCTGGGTATTCACACCCAACGACTCAACGCAAAGACCGGCAATAGGTGGCCTGCCGAAAGCTATGCCGGTATCATGGTGCGATTTGCTCGGTGGTAGCTCGTCAATTGCTATGCGCGTACATACGTTCAGCATGTTGGAACACTGCATCATACACAGCTTACCCTATTGCTGCACTGCGGCAAGGCATCGGCTGGCTTGTAGAACCTGTCAGGTGACATACAGCTCGCAGCCCTGCAACTTGAACCTGATCGTCTACCACAATACAAAGGTGAGTCCATTATTACGATACCTTCGACTCGTCCATACGGCGAGCGGAGACCGACCGTAACGTGCACTCTCGCTCGTGACCGCGGCATGGATCGCAGGAAGCAGATGCCGTTGAAAGACTCAGCTGCCTGGGAACAGCGCAAAGGCTGCGAATTGGTAGGGACAGCGAGCATCGATATGGGACTTGAATGCAAGGCGAAGTTGTCGAACGGCCATCGGTGGTGTTTCTGGTCTCTCCCACTGCCTTAGTGGCGACAGCGCTCTTCGCTAAGCTATGGGTTGGATTTCGAACATCGATATCGATAGAGTCCATGAGGTAATTCTGCCTGGCAATAGTAACTTGCCCATTGCTATGGGCCATCGCAGTCCTACCTTGGCCGAGACAAGATGCTGAAGATGAGTCGGGTACGTTGTTCAACATGCTGCTCCAGATACTCCATGATGGACACAAGACGAGGGTTAGTTGAGGAATGAGAAGCGTAAGTAACTAACGTGGAAGTGGTCAACAAAGGTACAAAGCCTCCGGCATATCCCGGAATGCATACAGTACTTGATAGTACTTAAGTCTTCAGACATTGATTACATAGCGCCGGCCTCTCCCGGATCCCAGCGGTGACCCAATCATCCAAAGTCCTCTGCGCTTGAGTTGAGCCGCATCCGTCGCCTGGTATCGACGACATGGTGAACGAGCTCTAGCGGGTTCGGCTCATGTTGCGAACGCTGCTGTACTGCAATACTGTACTCCGCCCAGAAGTGGGATGACCTCCACAAAAAAGTGAAAATCTCCGTCAAATCGCTGTTTTTCTGTGTAAATCTCCTTCAAGCAGGCATGCCACTGTCCAACGGACCTCGTGCAAAAAAAAGCAGAGCGAAACGATGCGAGGAAGTGGTCGGTCTTGTCGAAGACCGGGAAGTGGGATGGGAGAATGGCGAGTTTGTCACATGAGTCACACTGCCGAGTGCTGCCGAGAAAAATCTCCGCCGGTGGGGGTCCCAACTCCGCCGCAGAACGTATCGCTGTGCCGCAGCCCCCGACAAGCTCCGACCGAATCCAGCCAACGGAAGAGAGCGCGGTGTCACGCTTTGGATTCTCAGCCCTCTTCTTGAGCTACACATGGCACCGCAGAGTTTGAATACCATTCAGTATGCTTCTGTAGCCCCGGCGGGTCATGGGTTTGAAGGAATTATGGAAAGAACACCGAGATTGGCTCGGTTGAGCCAGGCGCTTATCGTGCGATGGCTCACTTGCTCCCACTGGTACTTGAATTTCTCGTGCTCCTCCGCTCTCTTCTCCGTTCTTTGCACGCATGATTACAACAGAGACTCATAAGGCCTATCCTGGCAAAATAACGGGGTTTTATGGGGTTGTGTAGGAGGGAACAGCCATTCATCCCACTTCTAGGTCTGGTCGGCGCCCATCCAACTTCTGGGCGGAGTACAGTACAGATGTTTATAGTATCTCGCTTGTGACCACTTCAAGGCCTAGGGCCCGGGGGAATAACAAAGGGTACACAGTACTCAATGATCCTCACTCTCCTTCACGTTACCGCGCAAATACGGTGCGTTCGCATCTCCATAGCAAACGCCCTTCCGCAAGCGCAGATGCCTCATCAAAGCGTCTCGCCTGCTGAACACCTTCCGGCACCCGCCCACCATCGCCTCGCCCGCGTACGCGAACGGCTCCTCCAACGTGACAGCCGTAGGCAAGTTCTTCGCATGCGCATCGACCAAAGGCACCCCGCAGCAGATCCACTCGGGCTCGTCGAGGTGTTCAGGGCGCAGATGAGTCTTGATGTGCCGCTTCAGGTCTGGAGAGCGCTTGCTCTTCTGGATCCACGGGCAGTATGGGCACTGCCATGGGTCGTTAGAGGGTGCAGGTGAAAGATACGCAGCGGACAGTCGCTGGAGCGTTTCGGCGAGAGCTCAGGATGGGTGACTGGGGAGAGGAGCCACGCGATGAAGAGGAGCCAGGAGTGGCCATGGGGTACGGCGAGGTTGACTTGAAGCGCCTGTGAGCTCTCATGTCCGAATGAGGGCGAGACGTCGACGGCACCGGGGAGGAGAGTTCGCTCTCCGTCTCCGAGATGTTGTACTGGGTAGGGGAGGCATAGTCAAGAGCTCCGTAGAGTGCAGCCTGTGAAGCTGTTGCCGTGGGGTCTGTCAACGCATCCGCGATGGCGGAGTACGTGCTTTGGTGTGGCACCAAGGGATAGGCAGATGGATCTTCGGGGAGAGCGTCCAATGTATATGAGGAGTCGAGCGGGGTTGCAAACCATTGAGAGTAGGGCCCCTCGACGCCGTGAGCTGACTGAATGGGGAATCCGCCAGCATGCGGAACGAAAGCCGCATCGGCAGCATAGGGTAGCGCATTGATGGGAGCGAGAGCAGGGGTAGTTGGATCATAACCGTAGTAGGTGCCAACGTCAACGCTGGTGTTGTCAACGGCCTCCGATGTCAAGCTGAACGCATTGCGTGAGAGTCCATATCAGAGGATATAATGCAAGCACGTACTAGTTGCCAGAGAGCTCGTGCTCGAAGTCGGTAAGGGTAGAGAGGGATGGCCAGGAGAGGCCCTCTATGGATGCGGTGTGCGCATGTGCGGCTGAGGTGCCACAGTAGCCATCCGGAGAGATATCAGAGGTGTCCTGGAGGCCCATTTGAGCATCCAGGAAGAAGTTATGGGTGCTGGCTGAGGGGTGGGGGCAGGAGGAGGTCATCTTGCTGGGCGGGGGCGCAGACAGGGAAAGTGGGGGGACTGGCGGATCCCATCTCGCGCAGATGAGCCTTTATCCTCCCGAGAACACGGCCAGGTACGCATCGTCGTTGTCTCGCGAGGTGTTCATGGGTTTCCAATCGAGGGAACGGAGGAGACAGCAGAAGGCTGCCCGCGAGCACCCTCTGAACTATACGAAATCACAGCAAGAGGTGATCGTCCCACGCCCCCTCCAGATCTCCCTGTGGATGGGCGCTTGTGACACCTCCCCGCGCGCTTGCGGCCCAAGAGACCGGGACTGGCTTCCGGCTCATCCGCTTCGGGGCAGCGTGGACTTCCTCTCAGTTCCTGCCAGCAACGGTGCGTGGCAGATGGGCTGTTTGGCAGGGTTCGACATTGTCTCCCCACGCTTCGTCCTCAGATCTGGACCATGCGGCTTCGCGCCTTGGATCCTCGGCAAGCCAGGCCTGAGGGCAACTTACGATGATGCCCACGCTGATATCATCTGCGAATCCGGTGTGTCCTGCATTTCCGTATCCGATCTCTCTTTGACCTACCAGACGAGGGGAAAGTCTGAGCGGTGTCAGTACTCTGCTTTGCAGACCCCACCGTGGCACATTGCGGCGATGATGGGCACAGTACTTGATTCATCGCACTCCCGTAAGTAGCACCTCAGGCTGTGGAATTTGACCGTGTCATTGTGGGTGACGATTCTCAAAGACGGACCGCACTCGGCATTCTCAGCGAGTTCAACTGATGTGCCGTGTTGTAGAGCAGTACTGGTTCCGCAAGGTTTCTAAGTATCGTTGTGCTTTGATACACACTGTCAGTACCAATGGCGAGCGCCAAAACGATCGCCGCCCGGTGATCATGAGGAGATGGCCATGCATGCTAACGCCATCCTCCGAGCGTGAGTCATCATACAGTATTCGGTCTCCGACATCTCCTAGAGGCCTATGGTTGAATGACATAACTACTGGCTATATGTTGACAGTCTACTCATATGGTGCTGGATGCCACTACTGCAAGGGGCAGCTTGACTCTGACTGACTATCTAAAGTAACGGTAGCTGATCCTCGCAGGTAAGGGCCAAAACGGCGATCGTGAGTAATGCTACTGCTATCCCTCTAATTCTGTAACAACTTACGGTATACCGCAGGTTGAAACAAGGTTGTAGGCATGAAGCGCGAGCGGAGCGTCGATCCACGACTATACGTATCATCCACGCTTCGATATCCCGTAATCAGCGTCAACAGTCGGAGGCTGAGCATATATAAGCTGGGGAGCCGTAGAAAATCTCTCCTCAGTCGCTTGTGCTTGTGTGTTCACAATGGCGGACGTCCGATACCCACCTCCTGAAGATCATGCTGACCATGGACAAGAAGATCCTCGAGAGGGGGAGAGAGCCGCGGGCTCATCATCATCTCCAGCACCTGTGGAAGAGGTACAGGAATTGAAGGAGACTCCGCTCCCAAAGCTCCAGCTATTCATCCTCCTGTACCTCCAACTCGCGGAACCCATCACCTCCACCGTCATCTATCCATTCGTCAACCAGCTCGTGCGGCAGACGGGCATCACTGGCGGCGACGAGCGCAAAACCGGTTACTTCGCCGGACTCATCGTGCGTCTGTCCTGCTTCTCTAACTTGCACAACTGGCTCACATCGCACAGGAATCCTGCTTCTATGCAACCGAGGCAATTTGCGTCCTACAATGGGGTCGCGCGTCTGACCGCATAGGCCGCAAGCCCGTCCTCCTAGGGGGTCTCCTCGGCCTCACGCTCTCGATGATTGGTTTCGGAGTGTCAGCGACAATATTGGGCCCTCGTGCTCAGCCGGTGTGCAGAGGGCGCGCTGAATGGGAACATCGGCGTGACGAAGAGCATGATGGCGGAGATCACGGACCACACGAACCGTGCGCGGGGGTTCGCGTTTTTGCCTATGATATGGTCGCTGGGCTCGACGATTGGGTACGTGCACGCCTTGCTGTCAGAGCTGTGGTAAATGTAGTTGTTGAACGTCTGTCAACGACGCTATAGCCCTGTCATCGGCGGTGTCTTTGCGAGGCCTGCAGACCGTTGGCCTGGTTTTCGGGGTTCTGTGTTTTGGGAGACCTACCCGTACTTTCTGCCTTGCATCATTGTGGCGTGCATGTCCCTCAGTGCATTCACATTCGCCTTGCTGGGACTGAAAGAGGTAGGCGAGCACGCATGTGATCCTTGTAAGCCACGCTGATGAGCCGTCAGACGTTGCCCAGATCTCCTCGCTTCAAAGTAGAGACGACGGAGGTCGTTTCCATTCCCAGAGATCCGGAAACGTTGTCACCAGAAGCAGAGAGGCCCGAGCCTACAGGAGGTGCCATAGCGGAGGAACCTCGGCTTCTACCCATAGCTGCGTCTCACCCAACCAGAGATGTGTCAAAGGACGAGAAGAGGGAAGCACTCACTGAGATCCAGGCTGTGAATCCACCGGATGACGATGCACGCACCGGTCTGCGCACCATTATGGTCCCTCGCGTCCTCTACCCTATCCTCAACTACGGCTTCCTCGCACTCACAGACCAAAGCGTGATCGTCCTCGTGCCGCTCATGTACTCCACCAGCATCGACCTCGGCGGACTCGGCTTCTCCTCCTTCACCATCGGAATCATCCAAGGCGTCGGCGGGTGCGTCGGGGGCGCCATCCAGATCTTCACGTTCCCGTACATGCACCGCAAGTTTGGGTCGAAGAAGCTGTACGGGTGCTCGTACGCGATGTACTTTGTCATCTTCGCGCTGTTTCCGCTCATCAGCGTCGTGACGAAGCGCGCGGGCAGGGTGAGCGGGGCGGCGTGGGCGCTGGTCGTCTTGCAGTGGGTTGCGTACGCCGCGTCGTGCTTGACCTGGGGTACGTGCTGCCATTCGTATGCCGACCAATGGTGCTTCAGACTGACTTGTCAGCTCGTCAGGCTGCATCTTCATCTATATCAGCGATGCTGCGCCCAACCAGAAGGCGCTCGGGATCACGAACGGTCTCGCGCAGACGACAGCCTCGACCGTTCGAGCGATAGCCCCGTCCTTGACGTCCTCGCTCTTCTCAGCTACGCTCGAACGCCATCTCGCGGGAGGGACTCTTGTCTACTGGATCTTGTGTGGCATCACGGTCGTGGGCACCGTCTCTTCATATTGGCTTCCTGCGAAGCTACGTACGGAACTTGGTGGGCGAACGTGACTGCTTGCTAGTGTCTGCAAAATGTACATTTGACCGTGTTACTTAGCTAGAGCATTTGAAGGAGCCTCGGTGCTCGTCGTTGTGCTTCAATCGGAAGGTTTGCACGCTTTCATGCAAACATACAGTATGCGTAGCTGGCAACCTAGGGCCCATGTCTACCGTCAGTCATGATGACGGTGTTGTTGGGGGTGGCGTCGAGTCTGCTTGAGTGATCTGTGCAATAGCCGCCAAATCCTCGGGTGGTGATTGGCTGAGAGGGAGGCCGCCGGGGACTGCGAGAGAGGGACGACGTCATTCCCACCGAGCGTTTCGCCATGTCTGAAATGCGGGCCACCGTCCGCGGCCGGGAACACACATGCCTGGCCTCCTCTCTCACCGCCTTCGAACCCTCAGTCTCATCAGCCCGCAGCTGCTCTCTCAGCGACCACCACCATCCCCCAAAGCCCTCGTTGCACTCAGAAGAATGTCCCAGAAGACGATCGCCGTGCTCGACGCGTCCGAGCTCAAGGATGGAGAGATGTACGTCGCCCGCAGTAGTGCATTGAGAGTGGTGTCGTAGTCGGTGGATTGTACGGTTGATCATATGCACCAATAACTGTTTGCCGGTGCATGTAACGAATCCGCCCACAACTTGGCTACGGTAGCGCACGCCGATCGCAACAATCGGCAGGCGCTACCATACCGCCACCGTATTTCCTGGGCTGGGAACCAATCATCGAGCGAGCTTTACACAGTGTACTAACCATCCGTAAACACCACCAGGAAGGAAGTGCAGTTCGAGGAGGGCAAGGTTCTCCTCTCCAAACTCGGGGACAAGATTCATGCAACCAGCGCGTTCTGCACCCATTACGGAGCACCTCTCGCAAAGGGTGTCCTTACTGCGGATGGCCGTGTGGTCTGGTACGTGGATGAAGCCGACGTTAGATTCCTAGTACTCACGTAATCCCGGAAAGCCCGTGGCACGGAGGTAAGTGCTGCGCATATATACAGTCTCAGCGACTCTGGCCGTGATAGCATTGTGCGCTTTCATCTGGCGTTCGGCGATGGGTATGCCTCAAATCCAGAGGATCTCTCTGAAACATGGGATCCTAAGCCGATATTCTACACAAACCCGCAGCTAGGTTTAATGGACTGACGATATCTCTGTGTTGTCTACAGCGTGTTTCAACGTGTGCACGGGTGATATTGGTACGTATCAGGAAATCCGTCCATACATGCTGGTCCGACCGATGGCTGACTGGGTTGATAGAGGATGCACCCGCGCCTTCTGCGCTCCACTCTTTCAAGGCTGAAGTGGTAAATGGCAAGATTCAGGTGACCGCCGATCCGGCGAAGCACTAAGAGCGAGAACAAGGCTCGCCAACCGAAGCTCCTTGCGACTGGCAGCAGTGTTCCAGTGGGGCAGGGCAAGGGCGTAGTCATTGTCGGTGGTGGCAGTGGTGCATTCCACTGCATCGAAGGCCTCCGGGAGGTACTGCTTGTGTCCGAACATGGAGCTCGTCAACTGCTCATGCACAGTAGCGCGGGTACAATGGTCCTATCACAGTCCTTTCCAAGGAGAACTACGCTCCCATTGATAGGTATGCTCTGTCGCCTTCCGTTGCTGGAGACCAACTCAGAGTGATTGTGCAGGACGAAGCTGAGCAAGGCGCTCCTCACTGACCCGTCCAAGCTGGAATGGCGGCCTCTGTCAGAGCTTCGCTCGAAGTACGGCGTAGACTTCCGTGCTGGGGTTGAGGTCACCAATGTCGACGTAGCCTCCAAGGAAGTTGTCGTCGGCGCGACCCAGGAGCGCGTACCGTACGAGACGCTCGTCCTTGCAACGGGTGGCATTCCACGCCGGCTACCCATACAAGGGAAAGATCTCGCGAACGTGTATACCCTGAGAGGCGTCGAAGACGCCTAAGAAGATCGATGCAGGTTGGTAATCTAACGAGCGTCGGACGTGTTCTTGCTGAGTACAGTGCATATAGCGGACGAAGGAGGGCAAGAGACTTGTTGTCATCGGGTCTTCATTCATCAGTATGGAGCTAGTTGTCGCGGTTACCTCGCGCAAGCTAGCCTCTATCGACGTAATTGGTCAGGAGGAGTACCCCTTCGAACTCGTCCTTGGCAAGGAAATCGGCGCTGGCCTCAAGAAGGTATGATTCCGCATGCTTATTGCTTTGTACACGGTTCACCACCTTCTGTTTTGAAGTTCCACGAGTCAAAGGGCGTCAAGTTCCACATGGAGTCCAAGGTCGAGAAGATTGTCCCTTCCGAATCTGAACCCCTCATTGGCGAGCGCAGTCGTCGTCACCTCAAGCAGCGGTCAGACCATCACTCTCCCCGCGGATGTGGTCGTCATGGGTGTCGGTGTGGCTCCTGCTACAGAGTTTTTGAAGAGCAGCAAAGGTTTCGAGCAGGTCGTGGACAAGAGCGGTGCCGTCCACGTGGATGAATACCTGCGCGTTAAGGGTCTGAACGATGTCTATGCAATTGGTACGTGCTCTGCGCATGCGGGCAGTCTTGCGAGCAGTGCTGACATCAAGCGGAATGGCAGGTGATATCGCAATGTACCCGCAACCGGGGACGGGCGAACCCAGGAGAATTGAGCATTGGAATGTAAGTCAAGGTTGAACTTGCTTCAGATTAGGACCTGCGTATACCCATGCTTCACGCAACAGGTCGCCGGCAACCACGGTCGCGCCGTTGGCCAGTCAATTGCAGAGGGCAAGGCCCAGCCCTTCGTCAAGATCCCCGTATTCTGGAGCGCACGTAAGTTTCCTCCGTTACCCGTTGCTGGCAGTGCCCTCATCCTATCCTTCGTGTAGAGGGTCAGCAGCTGCGCTACTGCGGCGTCGGTGCAGGTTATGACGATGTCATCATCGATGGCAACCCGGAGGAGATGAAGTTTATTGCGTACTACGCAAAGGACGGCAAGATCGTCGCCATGGCCAGGTCAGCTCTCTATGTCCATATGTCTATGGCTGAGCGGCGGTAACTCAACGTCTGTCGTTTTTCTGTAGCATGCAGAGGGACCCGGCCGTCTCGAAGGGCTCGGAGCTCCTACGCCTCGGCCTCATGCCGTCTGCCGCCGAGATCAAGGCAGGAAAGGTACGTACCTCCTTTCTGGCGAGCCGCGCTGCGAAATGCCGACATCCGTCATCGCAGGACATCTTCTCCGTTGACATATCCTCTGCCAACGCTAAGCCAAAGGTTGCCTGAGGTACATATGCGACGCGCAGTGGACTCGGGCGTATTCGCATGTGCAGAAGGGTCGTTACAGGGAGGTATACCGATGATATTGTATTTGTACGAGATTGCGCGGACATGTTCAAGATGTAGGAGGGAGGATCAGAATCGTGTTGTCTGCAGCACACTACGTCATAACGGCCGGCTGTTTCGACTCGCGCGATAGGAAACGGGACAAAACATGACGGACCCTGCGCCTGAACATAGACCAACGAGATAGCGGAGGGTCGTTTTTGGTAACAGGAGAATCAACAACTGTAGAGACGGCTGAGGAGCTAGGATTGGCGTGAATATGTATGTGCGGCACGGCGCCATCGTCCGACGCGTCGTCGTGCGCATACGGCATTTCGTCGATTGTCGAGGACGAAACATAGATAGAGAGGTCGTTCCGGCGGGGCGCAAGAGCGGACGACGAATAGGCAGCACGCTCGATCAAGCGTCGACGAGCCTGAGTTGCTGCCCCGCGTGGATGCTCACCGAGTGGGTTCCGTGGTTCCGGGGTGTATTTGGGCCCTACAGCCGGAACCTGGCCGAGTACACGGCTGACCACCGACGTGCCGTGCCGATGTCCGCGTTGCGCCTGTCTTAGCTCAGGAATTCGAAGTGCCGGGTCAACAACCCGGTGGGTCCTGCGCCCCTCCAGCGAGCCCATCGTCGGCTCCGTCTCGGCGAGCGCAAGGATGGGCTCCGCGGCGGCCACGGTGGATTGAGGAAACCGAGCAGGCTCGGAGAGCGACTGGATGTTCAGAGGGAGATTCTCCCCCTCGGCCGCCATTTCGGACGACGGGGTTGGTTCCTTACTAGTAGCCGCTAGCCCGGGGAACGGGAAGAGGTCGAGTTGGGTTGCACTGAAGTCGTAGAACAGGCCAGCGGCGATCTCGTCGTCCGTGGGGATCGGGACCCGCACGTCCCGCTCCGCAGCGTACAGCGAGCCTTCCAGCCTAATCTCCACGCAGTAGCACGCGGGCGTCGGCCAGCGCGTCGCGGTCAGCTTCACGCGGCTCTGTTTGTCCCCGAACGTCTTCGATCCGTTCTTCCAGGAGCTTATGGGGCGGCCCCTGCTCGACGACAGGCTCGTATCGCTGCCAGCGGGCTGGATGGTCACAGAGGCACAGATTGAGCGCGGTTTTCCATGCAAATGCAGATGCACGACGATTGTGTCGTCTAAGCGCCAGTGGACAAGGGTAAGGGTGAGGGGCGGCTCCACGATCTGCCCAACGACGGGTTGCGGCCGGGTCGTGTCGTGCTGGATGGAGAAACCGAACTGCCCGAAGTGGTTCTCGACCCAGGTCGGTATGAAGACGTGGCGAGGCTCGGCGCTGTGTAACTGTATGAGCCAAGGGTGAGGAAGAGGGGAGACCGAGGCTGCCGCATTCACGATGTAGATCTCCTCGAATGCGCCCTGAGCCTTGGGCTCCATCTCGACGCCGTGCCGCTTGGCTACTACGGTGTGCAAGGCAGGGCTGTCGCTTTGACGGCCATAGTTGAGAACGGCGGCAACGGTCGACGGGCGGATGTTCAGTAGCCTATAGCCTAGGACTTCGCGTTGCCCCTGGGTTCCGGGTCCTACGGGTCGACCAGAGCCATCGTCGGTGATCTGGAAGGAAGCGCCTACAAAGTATTGCGGGATGTTCCCTGCGGGGATCGGCCGCCGCCATAGAAGAAGTCCTAGGCATTCGCGGGATGAGTCCCGGCATGGGAGCAAGGCGATCGAAAACGGGTCTCCGTGCACGACGACCAGATGACACCTAATCCCGTGGTTTGTTACAGCGTGTTCAGGCAGGCTCTGTGGTGTGGGCGGGTGAGGCCACGTCCAACCAAAGCGGATCATATGGACTCACGCGGGGCTTTGCGTCTAAAACCTCTATGCAGCTGCGGACGAGCTTGACCATGGAATCCAAATGAACGGATGTAAGTCGGACGGGATGAGTAGCGCCGGTGCGTTTGAATGCTGTAGGCGACGGGGCAAACAAGGAGCTGATGATGTCTTTCTTATGACGATGTGTTTGAGACGTCCATGTTTCTGCGGCGTCGGACATGATGTTCCCCCAGGCGAAGAGTGTATGGTCGGGCGACCGCTTCATGATCTCCTCCTGCAACCTTCGGAACGCGTTCTTGCCTTCCCCGTAGATCGTAGACATACTCACGTCAAACAGACCCATGAGCGAGTATGCTTCATCCTCCACCTTCGACGTGACTCGCCCCGAGGCCCATGACATTCGACGCGCAACACTGACATGGTCCAAGACTCTGCGGAAAGTCAAGACCTCAGCATCGATACCTGTGATCTCCTCCACGAGGTCGGCCAACGACGCCTTCGTCCCCAGACATTTCCATCCTTCAGACATGAAGAGAAGCTGCCGGGGTGCGATCAGCTCCTGGAGAGTCCATCCACGCGTGAACCATTTGCTCTTCCGGAAGGCCGACTGCGACGCCTCGACATGGCAATCGTCCGGCACGTCCTCCAGGTAAGCTAGACACACACCGGACTCTGCATACCACCTGAACATAGAGTTGATAGCCTCCTCAAGCTCCGTGCTGTTCGTCTTGTCGATGCAGACCGTATCGATCCAGACCCATGCGTATCCAAGCCACTTCGCCACGTCCACACTGCCATGAATCTTCGGCCGAATATCGTACGCATGGGCCACTTCTAGGCCGCTGTGTTGGAGCGACTGGATCTGCTGGAAGGTCTCTTCGTGATCCTGCCAGACGTGAGAGAGTATGGCGTAACCGCCTGGAACTTCGGCAGGACTATGGAAGTGTTGTAGTTGTACTCGATCCGTGGAGAGTAACCACATCGCAAAGCCTATGGTGATGGCAGGGTTGGGGCGTCAGTTTGAGTTCGGACACGGGCCAGAGGTGCGCGTCCTGTGGAGACGCGAGAGACCTAGCTCACCGAGGCGGATTCAGCGAACGCGTTCCCTCTGCTGCATAGTATTGCGGAATAAGATTGCGTGAGACTCCGTCAGAAGACTTAGCTTTATGTACCCACACACAAGAGTGTGCTGTGCGATGAGGCTGGGTCAAGCACATTGCCTCAGAGCGCCTGGAGTCATTCCGATGAGTACATCCATGACAGGAAGATGACACATGCATGCAACATTTACCATGTTCAAGCAAAACCTGCGACACAGTGCAGCTTTGCAAACCACACACACAGCCTCGCTGTTGACCGAACGCAAAAGCTTTCCATGACCAATACTTATACATGTGGCGATAGCGCCATTCGTTGGAAGAGTCGAGTCGAACAGCCTGAGGTCGCGATTACGCAAAGTAGGCAGCAGAGACGACATGCCATGCTGTGAGTAATCAAAGGATCGTCGTTCAAGTTGAATCCAGCCATGTAGGCTATCGGACGAACGTAACGAATGCATGGTACAACTTACGCCGCCACAAACGCGCGCCTTGCCGTGGTCACGTGGTCGTATGCGGGGTCTTTGCGGTCGCGCGTCGCCGTCGATGTTCAGCCACACCGCTCCTCGTTTTCACCGTCTCTCTACTTCTCTGCGCAGGATTCTTCACATGTTGGCGTATCAGACATCTTGAGTGCGTTAGGTGTAATGGAAGTCTCCGGCAATGCAAGTACCTCAAAGCCAACGGCTAGACCACTACCGGCGAGAGAGCATGAAGATTTTACAGATGTTCAAACAGGGTTTGCCCAGCGGAGAAGTCGGTAAGTTGTCGCAGGCACTTCCAGGATTGGCGACGTGTTGAGATATGTGTAGAAAAGGCGTCTATAGACGAGGCCTTCATCGACTTCTCTCGACCTGTCCGCGAGGAGTTGCTCAGGCGATATCCGTACTTAGCCACGGTTCCACCTGACGCACCCAACGGTATTGACAGCCCGCTTCCGATTCCGCCTCCGATATCATGGGAAGACAGAGGCACAGACGTGCCCATCGACCCGCCTCAAGACCCTCCTCATGAGCAAGATCCTTCCACAGGCGGCGCACGAGCTGAGATCACAGATGCCAGCGAGGAAAGGATACCAATATCTGAGGAGGAGGTGAATGGTGAAGGCGTGAACGAGGACGATGACTCTACGACCTGGCATGATGTCGCATTATCCATCGCAGCTGAGCTCATGCTGCGTATTCGAGAAGACATCCGCGACAAGCTCGGGTATACCACCTCGGCGGTGAGCTTGATCACCTCCAGAACTTCGTCTTGTTGCTGAAGCTTTCTAGGGATCTTGCGCGAAATAAGTTTCTTGCCAAAGAATGTCGAGAGATTTGTTACTAGTAGGAGACTACCGGTCATTCTGATGCACCCTGCTTACAAACAGCTTACTGCTTCGCTATGTGTTACCAGGAAACTACCCGGTCATTTTGATGCACCCTGCGGGATGAGAGGGAGAGAGAGAGATCAGATTTCGAGATTGAATTTTGGCCGGGCGCAAGCACTGACCAGTAACCACGACTTGCTGACTCGGTCACGTGACCGCGCACCTGCGCGTTTTCTTCCCGCCGTGCTCCGAGTCCAAGCACTAAGTATTTCGTTTACCCTCTCGTCGCTCTCCAGGCGCTCCTCCGGTCTTCGTATCTTGCCACGCCTCAATCCTACCGGCGACGCCTTGACTGAAGCTTGACTACCTCCGAGCGTTGCAGCCTCTCTATTTCTCTCTCGTTGCTTTCTTCTCACTCTCCCTGTGTGCCTGGTATTCTACGTATATAAACTCGCCTATATCTACCTGATACACCAGGTTCTGGGATACGACCTTATCTACTCAAGCTTACGTTCCCACTGAACTCTCGTCTTCCCGACGCCTTCCCACTCGACCTCGCCACTTACCAGTTCGCAAGTCACCATCGAAAGCGCCGGAGTCTCACAAATGTGAAGTATTGCAATTGCGATATGTAGGTCAGCTCCGAGAGGCCGGCGCCCGCCGGAACACCCACAACAAGCGAGAGAGACGCGGCTTTCTACTGGCAGATGTACCGCGATGGCTCTCGGTTGCAGTAGTGACCTGAGGGGGAAGCGGAGGGTCGTTTACCGTAACAAGAGGAGAACCCACGATTGTGGGGCCGGCTGATGAGCTAGGATTGGCGTGAATGTGTACGTGTGGCACAGCCTCTTCGTCGGTGTGGAAGAGCTGGGTAGAGGGGGAGTTGGATAGGGTCGACAAGTAGGAAATGTTCGATTCAGGTCGCCTCGGCCGAGGTTGTAAGGATTAGAACGGAGAGCGCGAGGGAAGAAGTACGAGAACGGAAGAGACGGCTAGCGGGTTCGAGTCGGTCTCGAGAATCGGAGGGGAGACAGCGGAAGACGGGCAGGAATAACGGGGCGCAAAAGACTTGTCCATTCGAAGGCGGGACCTCGCCTACTTAACGTCCACCGCGTCCGCCCTTCCGGCCGTGCTCTTGGCCGAGGCTTCTGCGGCGTTTTCGCGTATGTTACATGATCGGTCTGTTCGTATGTTCGTCCAAGAATAAAGTCCGTTTTGAGACAAATGCCTCGTCTTCCGTCAACTGGAACTCGGGCCCGCCACCGGAGGAATTGCTCGGTGCGACAGACTCGACACGACGTCAGCTTACCCGTCGGTCCCCCAACGACGGGAGCTATGCGTGGAGTCTCTGTCCGCTGCCTACCGTCTCCGTGCGTTCGTCCCGAGGCAGCTTTCGTCCGACTCAGCTGGTAGGTATCTGATTTTTAAAGAGGTTTCGGTGATGAGCGAGTGAAAAGGGAGAAAAGGAGGAGGAGAGAGTAAGCGAGAGAGCATGATAGAGAGAGAGAGAAATACAGGGACTGCCGGTCTAGCGGACGCGTTCGACGTGTTGGAGATGACGGTAGTGGAACGAGACGCGGGCGTGTGTCTATGTCGTGACAGGCGCTGTCCTGGACGCCGATCCCACCACTATTCGCTTCTTCGTGTCTTCGCGTCCTTGCTTCATCGTGTCTTCGCGTCTTCGCGTGACCGCGTTTTCAGTCGCGTTGCGTCGCGTCGTTTTGAGACGTCGACGTTCACCTACACCATTAGTGCACGACCACATCGGACGCGTCGTTATTCACGTACAGCGTTCTGTCGATTGTCGAGGACGAGGTAGAAATAGAGAGATCATTCTCGTCGGTCTGTCCCGCGCGGAGGTTCCGGGTCGTATCTGGGCCCTCCAGCCGCAACCTGACCCGGTTCACGGCCAACCACCGACGTAGCGTGCCGATGTCCGTGTTGCGCCTGTCTTAGCTCAGGGATTCGAAGGGCCGGGTCAACAACCCGGTAGGTCCTGCTCCCTTCCTGCGGCTCGGAGACCGTCCTTGGCACCATCTCGATGGAGGCAGAGGCAGTGAAATCCGCGCTGGGCATGCTGGACTGAGGCAATGGGATGCGCTCGGATGGGTACCGGATGTTCAGGGGGAGATTCTCCTCCTCGGCCGCTACTCCGGACGACGATATCGGAATTCGAGCCGCCAGCCTGGGAAACGCCGGGCTGAGGTGGGGTTGGGGTGGACTGAAGTTGGAGGGAAGGTTAGCGGCGATGTCTTCGTACGCGGGGAGCGCGTCCCACTCCGCAGCGTACTGTGAGCCTTGCGGCCTGATCTCCACACAGTAGCACGCGGGTGTCGGCCAGCGCGTCGCTGTCAGCTTCACGCGGCTGATCTTGTCTCCGAACCTCTTCGACCCGTTCTTCCAGGAACTGATGGGGTGGCCCCTGCTCGACGACAGGCTGGTGTCCCCGCCCGCAGGCTGGATAGCCACAGAGGCGCAGATAGAGGGCGGTTCCCCGTGCAGATACAGCCGTATGACGATTGTCTCGGCCAAGCGCAAGTGGACGAGCGTGAGCATGAGGGGCGGTTTCATGACCTGCCCGAAGACGGTTGGTGCGCGTGTTGTGTCGTTCGAGATGGTAAACCCGAACTGCCTAACGTAGGTTTCCACCCAGGTCGGTATGAAGATGTGGTGGGGCACGGCGTTGTGCAGCTGTATTTTCCAAGGGTGGGGGAAAAGAGATGCCGGGGCTGCCGCATCCGTAATGTATATCTCTTCCAGTGCGCCGTTATAACAGTAAACCCAACTAGGATACTTACTGGATAGAAATAGGGGTAAGGATATAAGAGTGGAATAGAAAGGCTTGTTAGGCCAGAGGTAGATGGGCTTAGACAATAAGTGGATTAGTCTGAGGGGGGGAGCCCTCAGGTGGGGGGTTTATATACATGTGGACCAGTCCCCCCGGGGACTGGGGGTAAGACCCCTGATACTCTAGTCACCTGACCAGGATGAGTCAGTTGCCGGGCATGCCCTTTGCCCAGCCAGGATCTGACCAATAGCAATCCCTACATTACCAAGCAAATATCCAGAACCTTCCACCAAAGCCTAGAACCAGCTGGACCAAAGGTCCAGCCACAGAACTCTCCAGAACATACTAGAACATTTGAGATAATCACCCAAATAGGGCAAAGAGCGAAGAAAACAATGATATCTAATGGTATTTATGCGATAAGGGGTTTATCCTCCAGATAAGTACCAAAAGTAGTAGCTATAACCGTATTTCCCTTCAAATAGGCGCCCAGAAGGCGCGGGACAAGTCCCGATTTGTGACAGTACCCCCTCTTCTAGTTCGAAGCTCCGATGAGAAGCAACATCTAGTCCTCGGATATGCTGCGGACCGCATGGGGATAAGCCTCATGGAACTCTTTGATTAACTCTTGTGAGTTCGCAAGGTTTTTGACAGGCTCCCAGGAGTCTTCTTCCGGTCCATAGCCTTTCCACCGAACTAGGTATTGGAGCTGGCGGCGATATCGCCTTGAATCGAGGATGGCTTCTACTTCGAACTCTTCATGTCCGTCAATCATAACAGACTCTGGTGGGGCCACTTTCTGGCCTGGAATCTGGGGATCGTGATAAAGCACTAGCTTGCTAGCATGGAAGACTGGATGTATCCTTGTCATCCTAGCAGGCCATTCTAGCTTGAAAGTGACTGGGGATAGTTTTTCAACTATCTTGAATGGTCCTGCATATCGAGCGTTGAGCTTGCGACCCGTAGTCTGGTAGTCCCGGAGGTCTAGGAGAACCTTGTCTCCCACTTTGAAAGGAACCTTTTGGACTCCTTGGTCATAGTACCACTTCATCCGCTCTGCTGCTAGCGCCAGTGCTGCCTTCGCTTGATCCTGGGCTTCTTGTCTTCTCCATGTGATGTCACTGAGGTCTGTTGAGGTTGGCTCCTTGCGGAGCGTCGGACCTGCCCGGGGGTGTCGACCATATTCTAAGAAGAATGGGCTCTCCTTAGTTCCTTCATGAGCTGCATTGTTATATGCAAACTCTGCTGCGCTAAGCAGCTTGGACCAATTGGCTTTCTGATAGTCCACATAACATCGAAGGAATTGTTCCAGTGTTTGGTTGACCCTTTCGGTCTGACCATCTGTCTGGGGATGATAGGTGGTAGACATCGAGGATTCTATTCCCAAAAGCTTGCACCATTCTTGGAACAGTGCTGCCGAGAACTGGGTGCCTCTATCTGAGATGACCTGGAGTGGTAGGCCATGTAAAGGCCATATCCTCTCATAGAGAAGCTCTGCGAGATCCTTTGCAGAAAACTCGTTTTTGATGGGAAAGAAGTGGGCTCGTTTAGTCAGCCGGTCCACCACCACACAGATGGCAGTATGCCCAAACGACTCAGGTAACTGGGTGATAAGGTCGACAGTAATGATCTCCCATGGCCCTTCCGGGACAGGGTTAGGCTGAAGTGGTCCATAAGGCTGTTGTGGACGATTTTTCATCCGTTGGCAGGTATCGCAACCTGTGACATACTTCTTGACAAAGATTGACATGCCCGGCCACCAGTAGTTTCGTGAAACAAGTTCGTAGGTCTTCCACCTTCCTGGGTGTCCTGCTGAGGGTAGGTCGTGGTGCATCTGGACCACTCGTCGTCGAAGGTCATCATTGTCGCTCTTGGGAATATAGACTTTGCCACGGTACAGCAAAAGTCCGTTCTCGTAGTTCCAATCATCTAGAGACTTCTTGAACTCTCTTGGCCCGGACTTCAGCAACTGCTTATAGTCCTTGGTGACTTCATCATTCAGCAATGCTTCTTTGACTTCTCTTAGGAGTATGTCATCATTGATAGGCGACTCATGAGAGGAATCGATAGCCTGAATTGCAAAAAACTCAGGTTTGAGAAGAATCTGATCTCGATTATCGAGTTCCACC
This sequence comes from Trametes sanguinea, assembly GCA_008973685.1. Taxonomy (NCBI): domain Eukaryota; kingdom Fungi; phylum Basidiomycota; class Agaricomycetes; order Polyporales; family Polyporaceae; genus Trametes; species Trametes sanguinea. Next base: position 652,274 of record WAHA01000024.1, read on the forward strand.
CCCTCCTCATGGTCTGGCCTCCTGGACAGAGGGTCGGCAGTGAGCATTGTCTTGCCTGGCTTGTGGCGTAATACAAAGTTGAAACGCGTGAGGTACAGAGCCCATCTCGCTTGTCTCCTTGTCAACTTCTGGGCTGTCTTGAAATAGGTCAAATTTTGATGATCCGACCATATTTCAATCTTCTCCGGATGTCCCTCCAGGTGATGCCGATATTCCTCGAGAGCCCGTATAATAGCGAGCATCTCTTTGTCGTAAATCTCGTAGTTCCGTTCATGGACATTGAGCGACTTGGAATAGAAGGCAACTGGATGCCACAACTTGTCAGTTGGGTCTAGCTGAGACAGTACCGCTCCTGTGGCAAAGTCACTGGAATCTGTCTCAAGCCGGAAGGGATTTACATCATCCGGGATTCGCAGAATAGGGGCAGAGGTGAAGGCCTTTTTCAGGCTATTGAACGCATGTTCCTGTTCCTCGCCCCAAACCCACGGTTGATCTTTCTTGGTCAATGAAGTAAGTGGCTTGGCATACTTGGCAAAGTCCTTGATAAACCTCCTATAAAAGTTGGCAAAGCCGAGGAAGGCTTGGACCTGCTTGACCTTTGTAGGTCGTGGCCAATCTGTCACACCTGCCACCTTCTTGGGGTCCATCGAGATTTTCCCTTTCGAGATGATCATGCCAAGGTACTCAATGCTGCTTTGTTCAAATAAGCATTTTTCCGGTTTGGCAAACAGATCCTTTTCTCGTAGCCTCTTCAAAACTTCCCGAGTGAGCGCTCGATGTTGATGAATATCATTCGTGAAGATTAGAATGTCATCAAGGTACACGATGACGTGCCCATCTCTAATGAGATCACCAAGTATATCGTTCATCATGGCTTGGAAGGTGGCTGGGGCATTGGAAAAACCAAAGTACATCACAGTCGCTTCAAACAACCCTCGGTGTGTAATGAAGGCTGTTTTCCATTCATCACCCTTTCGGATGCGAACATTGTTATATCCCCAACGCAAGTCAATTTTTGTGAATATTGACGCCTGGCTAAGTGAGTCAACCAAGTCTGCAATACGGGGAATGGGATAGCGATTCTTGACTGTGATTTCATTCAGCTTTCGGTAATCTACCACCAGCCGCAAACTCCCATCGCTCTTTTTTACAAAGAAGACAGGAGCTGCTAGAGGACTCTTGGACTTCCTAATGTACCCTTTTCGGGTCTCCTCATTGATCCATTCATCTAAGGAATTTCGTTCCTTTGGAGACATTGGATATAGTTTGGCCGGTTTAGGAAGCGGGGCCCCTTCCTCAAAGTCAATACCATGGTCATATGGTTTGCGAACCGGCATCCGCTCTGATTGTTTCTTTGAGAAGACATCACCAAACTCCTGTAGGTATTCTGGAACAAAAGTCTTCCAGTTGCGAGTGTCGTCGTCCTCAACCTCCTCGAGATCTTTTGCAAGAATCTCTGCGGTCAACCGTGCTACTTCATGGTCTTCTGAATCCTCAGTCGAGATCCAGTTGATGTGTGGATTTTCGATACACTCCTCTCCTAATTCGTCCAGCGGAGTGATCAAGGGATCCTCCCTTGGTAGCTGAAGCTCGTCGGCTTCTTCCTCAGCCACATGGTCTCTTTTACGAGCTCTTGGGGCACAGCTCTCAGGGCACCTGGTGAATCTCCATTCTCCGTGTTCCCAATCAATCTCAGGGTTATGCCTGCGTAAGTAGGTGTACCCTAGGATCATGTCTTTATTTCCCAAGTCTGCTACGAGTACCTGGTGCGTTGACTTATGAGATCCAATCTCAATATAGGAACGAATAGCATGCGTGATTTTCCCATTCTTATTAGTGGTGCCATCTGCATTGTAGACGTCGTATGGAGTTGCCAGCTTATGAGTAACCAGGTGATTCTTTTCGACAACTGATTTGTTGATGAAAGTCGTCGTGGCCCCTGAGTCTACCAGAGCTTCGACCTGCACTTTTCTACCATAAACCCAGAGTGTCACGGGCAAATTAAATGAATTCCTGTTGCGAGAAGTGGATAGTACAGGATTGTCCGTGCTACTAACATTAACACTCCAAGTGTTCGTTCCGACGCTGGGTTCCGCATTCTCTGCTACATGTTCGCAGGTAGTCACATGTAGCGTGTGAGAAAATCCGAGCTCGTCGAGGCCCGAGCCTTGCCTTTTCCAGGCCGGCTGGGACGAGTCTGAGGTTCATCTTCCTCAGTCAAGGTTGACTTGTCGTCGACATCCTCTTGCTCGATTCTCGCTGTGGATATGGACGCAGAGGCCTTGGGGGGTTCGTCCTCGTTGTCCGAGACTTCTACTTCGACAAGGCGAGTCTTCTTAACCTTGCCAGGCTTAGATGACTGCGCATTGTTTCCTCCAGTCTTCTGCTCAGTTCCCTTCGACTGGCTCTGGAACTTGGCCTTCTTATCTGCATTTCTGGCCAATTCGAAGCAATCATCTGTGTTATGAGTCTTGCTCTTACAGATGTGGCAAAAACGGTTCTTCTTCTCTGTCGTCGCGGCATTAGCCTGTTTGCCATTCCTGCCCTTGGCCTTCGACTTTTCAGCCGAGTCGATGTCCATTGGAGTGTGACCACTGCCATCAGAGCCACTCTTGCTAAAGACCGTGCCGCGTGTCTTTTCCGGATTGAGCTCTCTGTAAAAGTCGAGCAGCATGTCGAGGAAGTCTGGCCACTTCTTGGGGGCATTGCTGCCTCTAGTACCAACAAGGGCAATCCGCATGTCGCGGCTGACCACCTCGCGAAGTTTGTCGATGAGAAGCTCATCATCATAACCGGTAAGACGACCAAGAGTGCGGAATCTCTCCGCGTACTTGATGAAGTCCTTGGCAGCCAAGTCTTTGTTATTGAAGAGGGCTGTGATCTCCTTCTTCGCGCCTTCTTTGTCATCCCGTTGTCCATAGATCTGTGCAAGTTCATCCATGAAGGCATCCCAAGTTCCCAGGTCTTGGCCTTTTCCCACACGATCATAGTACGATGCCATATACTTGTGCGCTGGTCCTTGGAGACGCGACAGAGCGGTGACAATCTTCTGCTTATCGGTGGTAATGCCCTCGTGTGCGCACCAAAGACTGATCAGGTTGCGCCACTCTTCCAGCTTGATCTTGTCATCAGAGCCCTTAAAGATCGGTGGTTCACCAATCTTAGGTTGGCGTGAGCCTCCTCCTGTCGATGCTGGCAAGGCATCGACTTGTTGTTTGTAGGAAGTCACTAGGGCCTGCTGGTTTTGCACCAGTGCGGTAAGAGTTGTCACTTGGGCAGTCAGGTGGTTGATATGTTGCATCAGGCTTCCCAGGTGGGCATCCATATGCTGAGCCATTTCGGCTGTCAGATTGCGGGTGTACTCTGGGACGCGCTCTTCAATGAGTTGGACAGCATTCCGAGTTGCCACTGCAATGTCTGGGTCGGCGTCATTTGATAGGCCATTGATTACATAACCATCGATTGATTCAGGGTTAAGAGGCTGAAAAATGGTAACAGGGACAAAAGGTGTGTAACTCATGGCTGATAAGAAATCTGTTAGTACTTGCTTAGAGTAGACAACAAAAGTGACAAGAATAATCAAGAAATTAATGCCTATCTATAGTACCAAAGTTGAAAGAAAGGTTTAAGGCATCTATCTCCTGACAAATCTCTGGAAGACGCTGCTCAAGGTTCGCAAAAGAAATCTGCCCAATAGCCTTCAACTGCCTCTTCAGAATCCTCCACTCCTTGTTCGTTAGCTTGTGGCCTCTGTTGTCCAGGTCGACCCAGAGTTCATTGAACTCTTTGCCCCACACGTTAAACCTCATCTTCACATCTTCCGAAATACGATCGTCCGCGAGAGCCTTCTTAATAAGCGGAGTAAGTCGCTCGACAGTCGGCACGAACAGGTTCTCGAATTCCTTGATGCGGGAGAGAATCTTGGTCTTCCGGAAGTGGAGGTTGCTGGGGACAGGCTTGTAATCTCTGAGCGCGACGGGAGGTCCAAGTCGATCGATGAGCGGTGGCGATGGATCTGAGATGCGGTCGATAAGCGGCGGCGGCGATAGCTTGGCCTTCTGCTCGGCAAGCCACTCGTAGTGACGCTCCCTGAGCTGTTCGATAGCTTCTTGGCGCCTTCTTCCATGCTCCGGGTCATGGGGTCGAGATACGACGATTATCGGTGGCGCGTGAAGTCGGCGGCGTCGAAGGATCGGTAACTTGTAGTGGTTCAAGGGCTTAAGAAGGATTCGCTCATAGAGACCAAGCGGTTCCGCCTTAGCAATGACCTTGCGGTCCTTCGAGATACGAGGCATGCCTGACAGAGAGAAAGCAGCTTGTCAGCTGGTCCTTATCAGGACAAAACTCCAAAGGGAGAAAAAGGGAGGTTGGGTCTTGAAGGTGGTGTAAGGCTTGAATCTCAGACACGGCACCACTCCGTGCTGCAAATGGGTAAAGTAAGTGAGAGGGTGTTACACCCTTCTCTGATCTGTCCAACCCTGGTTACCCGTCTTCAAGTCTAGGACTCTCATGGGAGACACAGAAGTGTCCATTCCAAGGCTGTTACCCCAAAGGGTGACAGATTCCCCTTACGCCTAGGGACCGGCACAAAAGAAACAACCAAGCTATATAACTAGCTTTACAGCCAGCTATACAACAAGGTGTTCTATAAGTGACTGAAGCTTGCCAGCAACAGCACTATAGCCCCCAGAACCCAATAAGTACTACTGCTTTTCAGCAGCAGCACTATAGCCCCCAGAACCCACAAAGACTAAAGCTAAAGGTCTAAAGACAAAGCACCAACACAACCCCAATAGAAGAAAAATAAATGCAAGAGGCTTTGCCAAGCCTGGTGCAATAAAACAGACTAATCCAAATATAACAGTAAACCCAACTAGGATACTTACTGGATAGAAATAGGGGTAAGGATATAAGAGTGGAATAGAAAGGCTTGTTAGGCCAGAGGTAGATGGGCTTAGACAATAAGTGGATTAGTCTGAGGGGGGGAGCCCTCAGGTGGGGGGTTTATATACATGTGGACCAGTCCCCCCGGGGACTGGGGGTAAGACCCCTGATACTCTAGTCACCTGACCAGGATGAGTCAGTTGCCGGGCATGCCCTTTGCCCAGCCAGGATCTGACCAATAGCAATCCCTACATTACCAAGCAAATATCCAGAACCTTCCACCAAAGCCTAGAACCAGCTGGACCAAAGGTCCAGCCACAGAACTCTCCAGAACATACTAGAACATTTGAGATAATCACCCAAATAGGGCAAAGAGCGAAGAAAACAATGATATCTAATGGTATTTATGCGATAAGGGGTTTATCCTCCAGATAAGTACCAAAAGTAGTAGCTATAACCGTATTTCCCTTCAAATAGGCGCCCAGAAGGCGCGGGACAAGTCCCGATTTGTGACAGCCGTGCGCTTTGGGCTCCATCTCGACGCCGTGCCCCTTAACTACCACAGTGTGCAGGTTAGAGCTGTTACGTTGACGGCCGTAGTTTAGAACGGCGACAACGGTCGACGGGCGGATGTTGAGAAGCCTGTAGCCTAGAACTTCGCGTTGCTGCGAGGTTCCTACCGGTCGACCGGAGCCATCATCAGCGACCTGGAAGGAAGCGCCTGCGATGTATAGCGGGATGTTGCCTGTGAGAGTCGGCCGCCGCCATAGAAGCAGTCCTACGCATTCGCGGGATGAGTCCCGGCATGGGAGCAAGGCAATTGAAAACGGGTCTCCGTGCACGATGACCAGATGACATCGAATGCCGTAGCTCGTTACAGCGTGATCAGGCAGGCTCTGTAGTATGGGTGAGTGAGTCCACGCCTCACCAATAAAGAGGATCTAATGGACCTACACGGAGCTCTGCGTCCGAAACCTCTATGCACTTGCGGACGAGTTTGACCATGACATCCAAATCAACGGATGTAAGTCGGACTGGGTGAGTGCGATTGAAAGCCGTAGGCGACGGAGCAAGCAAGGAGCTGACGGTGTCCTTCTTATGACGATGTGTCTGAGACGTCCATGTCACTGCGGCTTCGGACATGACGTTCCCCCAGGCAAAGAGTGTATGGTCGGAGGAGCGCTTCATGATTTTCTCTTGCAACCTTCGGAACGTGTTCCTGCCTTCCCCATAGATCGTAGACATGCTCACGTCGAACAGGCCCATGAGCGAGTATGCCTCATCCTCCACCTTCGACGTGACTCGCCCCGAGGCCCATGACATTCGGCGCGAGACACTGACATGGCTCAGGACTCTGCGGAAAGTCAAGACCTCAGCATCGATACCTGTGATCTCCTCCACGAGGTCGGCCAACGACGCCTTCGTACCCAAACATTTCCACCCTTTCGACATGAAGAAAAGTTGCTGAGGTGCGATTAGCTCCTGGAGAGTCCATCCACGCGTGAACCATTTGCTCTTCCGGAAGGCCGACTGCGGCGCCTCGACATGGCAACCATCCGGCACGTCCGCCAGGTAAGCTAGACACGCACTGGACTCCGCATACCACCTAAACATAGAGTTGATGGCCTCCTCAAGCTCCGTGCTGTTCGTCTTGTCGATGCAGACCGTATCGATCCAAACCCATGCGTATCCAAGCAACTTCGCCACGTACATACTGCCATGAATCTTCGGCCAAGTTCCGTACGCATGGGCCATTTCTGTGCCGCTGCGTTGAAGCGACTGGATTTGCTGGAAGGTCTCTTCGTGAGCCTGCCAGACGTGGGAGAGTATGACGTAACCGCCTGGAACTTCGTCAGGACCACGGAAGTCTTGAAGCCGTACGCTGTCTGTGGAGAGTAACCACATCGCAAAGCCTATACGGTGATGACAAGGTTAGGGCGTCAGTTTGAGTTCGGACACTGGACAGAGGTGCCGCGGCGCATGCTATGGACACGCGAGCGACCTAGCTCACCAAGACGGGTTCAGCGAACGCGTTCCCGCTGCTAGATAGTACTGTGGAATCAGGTGCGATTCCATCGAAATACCGAACTTAATGTACCCAGACAAAGGTGTGCTGCGCGCTGAGGCTGGGTCAAGCACATCGCCTCAGAGCGCCTGTAATCATACCGATGAGTACATTCATGACAGGTAGATGACAGATGCGTTCAACATTTATCCTGTTCAAGCAGAACCTGCGACACAGCGCTCCTTTGCAAACCACACGCACAGCCCTGCTGTTGACCTCACACAACGAACTTTCGAAATCCCATATAAATGCGGCGATAGGCACGCGCCATTCATTGGACGGGTTGAGTTGCACAGCCTGACGTGGCGATGATGATGCGAGGTAGACAGCAGAGGCGACATGCCATGCTGTGAATCATCACAGGATCGCCGTACAGTACACGCTGGCGGCTGAACCCAGGCATGTATCGGACGAACTCCATGAAAGTATGGCGTGCAATGCAACTTACAAGTGAGGGCGGTGGTTAAGTACGTATACTATCCGAGCCAGTAAGTACCAGTGGCCGTGCCGCAACAAACGTGCGTTCAAGCGCGCGTCGCCGTCGACTCTGTTCAGCCACACCGTTCCTCGCTTTCGCCGTCTCTCTACTTCTCTGTGCGGGATTCGTTACATGTTGGCGTATCGGACATCTTGAGTGCGTTAGGTATCATGGAAGTCTCCGGGAATGCAAGTACCTCAAAGCCAACGTCCAAGACGTATTGGAAGGGGAAGGCCAAGGCGAGCGAGGATTTCAACGACCTCAACCCTACCATCACGTATCGGCATCTCCTCTCCAGCAACCTTGGCCCTCGCGATCCTCTGCGTGTCATTGCGCTGTGCGACAGCGACGCGTTCTATGCTGCGTGCGAACAGGTTCGACTTGGGATCGACCCTGCGCTGCCCCTGGTTGTCCAGCAATGGGATTCGCTTATTGCAGTGAACTACCCAGCGCGCAAGTACGGCATCTCGCGCATGGACAAGATCCGCGATGCGAAGAGACGTTGCCCCAACCTGGTAGTGGTACACGTTGCGACGTATAAGGAAGGCGAAGCGGAGCCTGGATACTGGGAGAATCCCGATACACTCACGCACAAGGTCTCACTAGACCACTACCGGCGAGAGAGCATGAAGGTCATCCAAATGTTCAAAGAGGGTTTGCCAAGCGGAGAAGTCGGTACGTCGTGGCAGCCACTTCCAGAATTAGCGAAGTGTTGAGAGATGTATAGAGAAAGCGTCTATAGACGAGGCCTTCATCGACTTCTCTCGACCTGTCCGCGAGGAGTTGCTCAGGCGATACCCGTACTTAGCCACGGTTCCACCTGATGCACCCAATGGTGTTGACAGTCCGCTTCCACCTCCGCCTCCGATATTATGGGAAGGCAAAGGCACAGTCGTGCCCATCAACCCACCGAAAGATCCTCCGCATGAGCAAGATCCTTCAACAGATGGTGCCCGAGTTGAGACCACAGACGCCAGAGAGGAAAGCAGCCCAATATCGGAGGAGGATGGAGAGGGCGTGAATGAAGATGATGACTCTGCGACCTGGCATGATGTCGCATTATCCATCGCAGCCGAGCTCATGCTGCGTATTCGAGAAGACATCCGCGATAAGCTCGGCTATACCACCTCCGCAGTGAGCGTGATCACCTCCAGAACATCGTCTTGTTGCTGAAGCTTTCTAGGGTCTTGCGCGAAATAAGTTTCTTGCCAAGGAATGTCGAGAGATTTGTTACCAGGAAACTACCGGTCATTCTAATGCAACCTGCTACCAACAGCTTACTGCTTCGTACAAGAAGCCGATGAACCAGGTTTGTCTTCCCATGGATGATGTATGTCCTTAGTAACCTCGCGATGGTCGACAGACTATCCTACGCAACGCCGCCATACCAAACTATCTGAGGCCAATGCCGTTCCAGAAGGTATACACTCCCACCATGCACCCTCCGTCGGTTGCTGACAGCATTTGTCAGATCAGATTTCTGGGTGGGAAGCTTGGCAAAGCTCTTGCGGAAGAATACGACGTCTCCACTGTTGGTGACCTTCTGTACGTACTATACCAACTTGTTGGTCGTCCTAGTCTGATGATTCCACAGCACTATCAGCCTGGGTGAGATATTGTAGCCCGATGCCTTAACAGCACACCTGATTCATTCCCCCTGTGTTTAGATGAGATGCAACGCAAGTTCGGCGAAGAGTCTATATGGGTGTACGAGATACTGCGGTACAACGCTCGTTACAGTATCTTACGACAATTATCTGACGACATCTACACAGAGGAATCGATCGGTCGGAAGGTCAGTAGCACGCTGTCTATGGCTACATCGTTGTCGTGTATGGTGAGGAAACGGCCGGCGGCTTACGAGAGTCTCGCATAGTCAAGGAGAAGCCAGCGGGTACCAAAAGCATGCTTGCGTCCAAGAACCTACCACAACCGATCACGAAAGCAGCGCAGGGCTACCATTGGATACGCGTGTTAGCAGCAGAACTTGCCCTGCGCCTGAATGAAGCACGTGAAGGAAATTACAGCTCTTTGGCCTAAGACGATTGTATTACACATCCGACAAGGTGAGGCCGCATTCATCTGGTCACACATCTCCGTGGATCCCTTTGCTGTGTTTTGGTAGCAGTCGTGGATTCGCTGACTATGCCGTCTCATCAGGTTACGAAACTTTCAGGTCAAAACAGACGGCCTTCCCTTTCACGCGCAACGTCACGGTGGATGTGATCGCTAGCTTCGGAGACAAGTTATGGAAGGAACTGGTGGGCACTAGCGGGTCGACGCCGTTCAAGATCACGAACGTTCAGCTTTCGTTCTCTGGAATCGGCACGATGGAAGCTGGACAGCGGACAATCGAGGGGTTCCTGACCTCAAAGCCGTCGTTCGAAGCGCAGCCCGATGTTGGGACCGCAAGCAAGCCGCCGTCCACGTTGAAGCGCAAGCGTTCTTCCTCTCTTCGTCCAAGCGAGCTTGAGGGCAACGATCAACCTACCGCCAAGAGCAGTGACGACACGAAGATCGAGCGGGACGAGCGATTCTCATTTGTCTGTGACAAGTGCGGGAAGCGCATTTGGCTGAGACCAGGCAGTGCAGATGGAGCGCGTGATGCGAACGCCAGTACGGTCGCGGTTGCGGATGGTGGGCAGGAGCTGTCGGCGGCCCTTGACGACGCCATCAGGGAAGATGCGTTGGCCGCGCTGCGCCTCGAGCACGCTGATTTTCATTACGCAGAGGAGTTGGCAGCGGCGGTGGATGAGAGCATTCCCAAGCGCATCATCCGGCCTATGAATGGAGTGGCGTCTTCGGCGAGGAAGAAGAAACGGAAGGCCGCAGATGAAGGCATTGCAAAGTTCTTCAGCAAGAGATGATGGGATGTTATGGGTATCATTATTGGCATGTGGCGTCCCCTGTTCCTCCGTAGCATTTCACTGGTTTGATATCATGGTAGCTGTAGGCGCCCACACAACTCCGCAGTGCACATGTTATTTCCGTGCGTCCATTCTCCCATTCTCACCGCGCTCAAAATCACTCACCAATGCTGGGCGCGGATTAGATGCCTTGGCTTGAGAGTGAACGCACCCCTCGAAGTAGCACACCAGCCCACTAAGTCTCTCTGAACCCATCAAGCAAATAGCGTGAGACGTTAGCGAGACAGCAACGAGCAGAACCTGCATCAAGAGGATCATGATGTACTGCTACACCGCCACTCTGACTGGGGCGGATTGAAGACAAGGCTGCTTGAGCTGTTGCTGCTTGCTGCTTCGGTGTCGGCCCCCTCGACGTTCGCTCCTTCTTTTCGTTCGCTCACTCGAGCTCTTTCCTTTCCTTTCCCCATTCTCTTTCGTTCGCTGGACCGGATCCCCCCGTCTGCTTCGGTCAGACCTTTTGTTTCGACCACAGGCGCAGGACGACCTCTTTTGCGGTTCATAGCAATTTTGGCCAGCCTGTCCGGGACAGTTTGAGCTTTGAACCCTGCGTCTTCTATTCTTCGTCCTGCTTCGTCTTTCTACGACCTGCGCTCTTTCTTTGATTTCTTGCCTCTTCTCTCCTGTGACTTTCCAAGAATCTGTACCTGAGGGACAAGATGTCTTCCGTTCACAGCACTATGGTTTACGAACACGGCCAAGCCTCGTCGCTCATCGTGAGTTCACATACATCTCTTGGAGCAGACATGTGCTGATGAAAATCCCCTTTGACAGGCCATCGTCTTCTTTGCTCTCATCTCGTTACTTGCCATCTTCGGCGTGCTCATCCGCTACTCCTGGGATCCTCTCATGGCGTTCATGAAGAAACGCCAAGGAGCGAACCAGCACCACTCGCGGGCGTTCTTCCACACGCAGCTTGGGGCGTACATTGCGTCCCTCATGCTCAGTAACGCGTTCAGCAGCATCTCGATGGTGATCAATGCACAGTGGGCGGCCGACAAGAGCGTCACGGACGGTACGTTCGAATTCTATCATTGACGCTTGCCCCCCGCACTGTTTACTGACAACACGAACGTGGCACTTCCAGGGATGTTATGCAATGCGCAAGGCACGTTATCAGTACCGTTGCATACAGAGTATGCGCGGCTGATGCTCATATATTTCTGTAGGGATTCTCATGCAGATTGGGGATACGGGAGGAGCGTACTTCACGGGTGCGATCGCGGTGCACACGTTCAACACCTTGGTTCTTCGCAACAAGCTGCCGGGCTGGATATGCCTGGCTGCGAGCATCTTTGGTTGGCTTGTTGCTGTGCTTCTGGGTGAGTGAAATCGACAACTCATCTATCATGCACATTCACACCGAGCAACCATAGCTGCAATGCCAACGTGGATCCGCAACCCCACCCTGGGGCCTATCTACGGCATCAACGGTCTTTCGTGTGGAATCGCGCAGAGCTGGTCGATACTGAAACACTTTGCTTCATCTGCTACCGGTAACGACATTCGTTTAGCTCTCGATGGTCGTATACTGACGCCCGCTCTAGATCCTACTGGGATCATTTGTCTCCGTCATCTTCTTCACGCTTGTCTTCCTCGTATTGCGAGGGACTTTGACGATCAAAGGTGGCATCAAACTGAACCTCAACCGTCAGCACCGGTGGAGCATGTCCAGTGTCACAACGATAGAGTACCAGCGATTCATCGCGGCAGGTTGCGAGGAGCATGCTATGGTGAGTGATAGTCCGTGTCCACAGCTTTCCGCAGATCGCTGACAACGTCTTTCCAGGTATCCCTTCGGTAAGTCAGAGTATCCGCGCAGTACGGTGACGCGATCTGACTGCACGGTGAATCTCTGCAGCCTTCAACATTCTGCTTCTTCCGGAGATCGTTGTGGGATTGATGGAGTCTTCTGGGCTGACCGTGCCCTTCGAGGCATTGGTGTTCGCTAGCACGACGGGCTCGTTGCTTGGTATGTGCGATCGCAGCCTTCAGTCCTGCATTTGCTGATGCACCCACAGGTCTGGCCAACGCCTTGATCCTTTGCAACACACTGCGCATTCTCAAGCCCTTCCTGGACGGCAACCTCACCCTCCCATCAAAGCAGACCAAGGACTCCGACATGGAAAGCTTCTTCGCAGGAGCAAAAGTCACCCCTGCCCTTCACAACACCGTCGCCCAACAGCCCGAAGAACCCAGAGAAGGCCTTCATCGCGCGGGACAGCAAGCAGGAGTGGACGCCCCCGCCGCGCTCCGCCTCTAAGCCTGAGCAACGCACGAATGCCGTGGGAAGCATGGCCCGCAACATCAGCCGCGTGAGCAGGGCGATCTCCCTGAAGCGGGGCAAGCCCGAGCAGACCCCGAGCCCTCGTCCGATAGCGTCTGCGTCGCTCGCAGCGCCCCATTCACGCCGGTTCGCGGAACTGAACGCGATGATTGAGGCGCCCGAGCCTGCTTTCAGGAAGAATACCCTCCCGAGCAGCCCTCGCATGGGCCTGCCCTCACCGCAAGTCAGCCTGCCTGCTCCCCGGCGCGACACCCGTTCTCCCGTCGTGAGGCAGCCCACTCTGTCGATCTCCGCTGAGGATTCGCCCTTTGGAGGACTCGCCCATCGCATCTGCGACGCTGACCACCATCGACCTCAACACGCCGAACCCCAAGTCGTCCCAGCAGCGGAAGAGCGAGAGCAGGAGCGACGGCACCGAGACGCGCCACACGTCCGCGAACGAGTCGCTGCTCTCCATGTACCTGTCCCGCTCTCCTGAGAAGGAGGACATGGAGAAGCCGCCTGTTCCCCCGAAGGAGCCCGTTGCGCCGAAGCCCAAACCACAGCCCATGCCCCTCTCCGCTCGTCCGCCTATGATGCAGTCGTCGCTCGCCCCTTCGCCGCTGCCTACGCTGCGGTCCGCCCGCATTCCCGCGCCCTACGCACCGAACAAGGAGGCCTTCGCGAACAACGAGTGGGCGGAGCGCGTCGCAAAGACCGCTACCAGCCAGCGCGGCATGACTCCGAACACGGCCATGATGAAGACGGAGCGGCGCAAGTCGCGCTCCCTCGACCTCGACCCCTACTCCCTCGCTGCCCGCACCCCCGCCACCGTCACGCTCCGGACCCCAACGTACGGAAACAATCTCACTGCGACGACACCACGGCGCGACCCGAGCTTGTCGGCGGTGTCAGCACGCAGCCCGCTCTCCGCGCGCCGTCTGCCTCCTACACCCAGCCGGTCGGGCTCGCTGACGCCTGGCGGGTACATTTGAACGACTTGCGTCTTGCCATGACAGATATACACACGTCGCGTGCGACAATGATATGTCAACGCAGCACTCGGCCATAGCTCGCACCCTGCGTCGCGTCCTCCACTCCCATACGTACGGTTACGTCCCACCCTTCCTTCTGGCGCTGTCCTCTCACCATACTGCCTCGGTACGGGACGCCGTCCACAGGCACTGCCCACTCTTGGACACTTCACACACCCAGTCACTTTGCGCGCCGTCCTCCATGAACTTTTGTTGTTGGCGAGCCCCGGCGCGGCCAGCCGGACGTGCTCGGTTTCGGTTGATCTATAATGTGATAGCTGGTCTGTACGTTATGGACCTGGAGGACCGCTGGACGCAAAGGCGCGCTGCATCCGACCTGTAGCCGACTACCCAACGCTGCGCAACGCTCGTTTCTATTTAATAGTATATATATTACGGTTCTCGACTTCTCGGAACCGTGGCGTGCGGTATCAGACTCTGCTCATGCGCTTAGATGAGTGACTTCGATGGTGCAACCGGTATCCAACATACAGGACAGCTTGTGGGAGTGCAGGACGAGTCGTATTTAGTCAGGTGCAGTCATGATGCGTCTGCGCGCATTTAATGTTGGGATGCGGAACCGACGATATCTGGGTTCCGTCGCCAACTTGTCGGCAGATGCTGTTCTTGGGTACCTTGAAGGCAGGCGACATACTGCATGCAGCGCGCTATGATAGGAGTACACGCATGTGGGTATGGACGATCACGGCTTTGTGAGGTTGATCGGCGAGTTCTTGCAGATTCCGTTTGAACGGTATTTGGGCGATACCAAAAGAGACCGCCCACACACGGGAGAGCACGGAGTCGGAGAATGGCCTTTCGCAATAGTGTTGGCGACCAACATGTCGGAAGGCCTCACAGAGGCTTTTCGCAAAGGCTACCTCATAGCCCGGGAGTGTCGCGAGGAGACGTTCAAAGTGTATCGACCTTCTGAGGCCATTGCGGTCATAGACAAGAGGCTACTGACTGCAATGGCAGGTTCGCAAACTGAGATCCGTCTCCAAGGCGGCGGATGCCTCGGTCGATGCCGCAATGACATTCTTGCTCCACTGATCACAGCCTGCGAGATGGGCCACGAGCAGGACATCTCTCGAAAGCTCCCCTCAAGCTGCGCCGGGGTCACCCCTGGGGATGGTATTGATGGGACGACGAGACCAGAATCAACCCACGTACCTTGCATGACGTTCATGGATAGTGCTCCATCCAGTAGCGGCTCTCGTGCAGATCAACCTAGATTGTAGCGCAATCAGCCGATGATGACTTCATGCGCAGGTGCACATTTCAAGCACCATTGCGCCCAACGTCGACTGCAGTGCAATGCCGCTGTAAAGATGGTCCCATCAAAGAGAATGAAGACCGCAACTGCTGGATTGCGAGCAATGCTCACCGGGCTCACTGCGGTCTGCGATGCATTGACCCTCAAGCTCGTGATTGTCCAAGAGAGTTCAAGGGCGCAAAGGAAGTGCGCGCGACTAGATGAGATACTTATCAGCCTGTCAGAGCAGAATCGCATGACCGGGGCCCAGGAGATAGAGAAGGCCAGAGATGGCCTTCGTGACATCTATTCATGATGCGATGATGATCCATGAGACCGTAGCCGCACGGATGCATCCAGAGCGGTCTCAAAATCTCTTCGCTTTGAATGCGAGAACCCGGTCAGGGAGAAGGCATGCAGCATATGTGAGCTAGTATGTTCTCGCGAAATACCAGAAGTCGCATAGTTTTAGTACTTCTGCCGCGATGCGGCGAGCATCTGCACGCGCTCGCTCAGAGTTCATGAGCAGTGAGGAATCTAGCGCTTGCCTGGTAGCATTCTGAGATTCGAGCAGGACTCACACAACGATTCCCATAGACGCTCTGGTTGTTGCGTATGTCATTCTACAGCACCCCATTCTGAATCAGAGGCCACCGTCGTCGCAGCTCCGAGGCTTACATTTATGGATGGCCAAGAGCCGCAACGGGGTCAAATGTATCATCGGATGCTGTGAGCGTCCATCGGCCTGTAAGTACTGGTCGACCACAGACAATGATGGCACATCCACACGAGGGTGATTGAACATGCCATCCTCGATCCGAGTCTGGGAATAAGATGTCAGGCTGCTACGGTGATGCTGATGAGACACAGCCCGGCGAGTATGGAGCTGTCGCCCTTTTCGAAGCTGTTCAGCACCCATCTGCAACGCATGGACGACAGCGTCCGACCGCAGTCGGCGACGGAGTGCTGATGAGACGGCGCGAGAAAGGTCGAGTTTCGGGCCGACGACGTACTGGTCAAGATGCCAGGATGCGACGACTTGAACAGAGCGACATGGGCCGCGCTATTGGTGCATGCACCACAAGGATTCGCAAAAGCACACAGCTTGCAAGCTCTGGAACCTACGACATAGTCGAATGGGAGAGGGACATGGACTGTGCAAGCCACGATCTTGCCGAGGTCCGAGGAGGATGGGAGAGAGGGAAGATCAAGCCGAGTGCCCAGTCGTGAGGCGCCGGGACGGAAGGGTGTTTGGGTATATTTGGATTGCGGTGTGTTCCAGTAGAGGGCGCTTCCACGTCTTAATTCCCTTGTCCTCCTTCGACGGATCACCCCCTCCTCCTCATATCCCCGCCCTCTCAATACCCCCTCTCTCCCACTCCTCGTCTATCCAGCCATGTCTAGGGTGCGTATACCTCCTCTAGACGCTAGACCGTCGACTGAGACCTGCGCAGTCCCAGTTCCTGAGGGAGTACAAGCTCGTCGTTGTCGGTGGTGGTGGTGAGTTTTCCGACATTTCCGTGTCCTCACCTCGTATAACGCGACGTTGTAGGTGTCGGCAAGTCCGCACTCACCATTCAGTTCATTCAGAGCCATTTCGTGGACGAGTATGATCCCACTATCGAAGGTACGTGACCTCCCGACTCTCCCACTGCCCATCAATACGCTGGCTTGTCTCCTGTCCACGCCGCTTGTGGGGATAGATCACTTCTGCTACGTTTGCAGTCTGGTCTCACAGGTTGCGCACTGTGATGCTGATGATGCAATTCTGCAGACTCGTACCGGAAGCAATGCGTGATTGACGACGAGGTTGCCCTCCTCGACGTCCTGGATACCGCTGGTCAGGAGGAATATGGGTGCGTGCAGTCCCTGGTCCACTGTCGGTCACTTGCATTAACGCTGTCCGCGACAGTGCCATGCGCGAGCAGTACATGCGCACAGGAGAGGGCTTCCTGCTCGTCTACTCCATCACTTCGCGCAACTCGTTCGAGGAAATCAGCACGTTCTACCAGCAGATCCTCCGCGTGAAAGACCAGGACTCGTTCCCTGTCATCGTCGTTGCCAACAAATGCGACTTGGAGTACGAACGGCAGGTGGGCATGAACGGTGCGTCCACTCTCGGCTCCTCTCTGGTTTGTCGCAGTTGCTGACTAAGACGCGTCTTGCAGAGGGCCGCGACCTCGCGAAGCACTTCGGCTGCAAGTTCATTGAGACTTCAGCGAAGAACCGCATCAACGTCGATGAGGCGTTTAGCCAACTCGTTCGCGAGATCCGGAAGTACAACAAGGTACCTTTCACCGGGTCATCTTCACCTGCCCGCCACGGAAGTGCTCACTCGTATCACAGGAGCAGCAAACTGGCCGTCCGGGCGTGCAGCCGAATGCGCCCAGCGCTCCTGGTGTGTACGGCTCCGAAAAGGGACACCCAGATGACGGTGCGGGTGGGTGCTGTGGCGGCTGCGTTGTCGCGTAAAATCCCGCGCTCGTTACCCCCTTCTCTCCATCGCTTTATCAACTTTCTCTCGGTCTGGGTCTTCCTGCGTTACCTCTCTTCCGCTTATGCCCTGCCTCATCGTCGTCGCCGTCATCGTCGCCATCACCCATCGCTGGTTCTCCGGATATATCATCTCATCGCGATCTGCTGTTCTGTTTTATGTATACGTTACTCGGTCTTCTTCTTTCAGTCTCGCCGTACTGCCTCCTCCTCGCCCTCCTCGTACTATCTCAGACTCGACGCGCTCGTCCTACCAGCATACCAAGTGTCTAGTTCGTGCCGTTCCGCGCCCGTTCCGCTTCCGGCTCTTTCGGCCTACCCTTATCTCTTCTCCCACTCTCGTTCATTCCGATTTGCTGATGTCCATTGGATTGATATCGACCCCGCGCAATAGAGAGGTCTGAGGCCAATGCTCTGAAGTGACTCAAGTGAGTGATTTGATGTCATCAGGCGAGATTGTCGGGTGCGCGCGAACCTGCAGATCATTCAGTGGAAAGGACGTGGGGTTCTCTATGTGTGTCGCTGGTGCCAATGGGCTCCGAAGAAGAAACGGAAGAAGTCCTCATCCCAGACACGCTCAACACGAAACGTGGGGGCTGAATGTACCGTGAACAGACTAGAAGACCAGCAGTGCCCACAGCGCACTGCACCTGGTGAGCTTCGGTTTTACATCTATATGGATGATGAGATCGGGCGATCTGCTGAAGCTGGGACATGGCAGATATCTCATGCATAGCATGGGAACTTCGGTCGAATCGAAGGTGCTAACGGTAGCGGTCCCCTCCGACGGCCCTGAGAATATACAATTTGCATATACGGCAGAACCTGCCACGGCAGTGCACACTCATCGCTCATCGCCCGTCGGACGAGCGTGACAGGTCCGCCGCTAGGAGCCTAGCTGCAAAAGTTGATAACTCGCTGGGGAGACTCGGACGTAGGCGTTCTTCCAGGAAGCTCCCCCAGATTTGCGCAGTCTGCACCGCCGTCGCGTAAATGAGCCTCAGGTAAGTACCCCATGGCAGACTATAAGGCACCACTGTACGTGCTTGAGCCTTAGGCTCTACCCCCTCCCCCAGCAATCCCAATTGTCCGCCAAGCACGGTACGCCGGAACTAATGACAATGAGGCATATGGCTGACCGCTCTGTACACAGGGCGCCATGTGGCTGCTCTCGGCCAGGACGAAGAACGTTATGCTGCAATACTTCAACGGCCCGGGAGACGTTCCCGGCGGCTACGCCATTCTCTCCCACGTCTGGCAGGAAAAGGAGCAAAGTTTCCAAGATATCAAGGGCTTGGAATCGGAAGATGCCTCCATCGCCAACGGAGGAGCCCGCGCCAAGATACGTAGCTGGGTTCTATGCGCGACGAGTCGGTCACGCACTCGGTCCACTGTGGATCAACGACTTTGTGCGAAGATCCGCGGATGCATTCTCATCGCGAGGGAGTACGGCTTGAACTGGGTCTGGATCGACACCTGTTGTATCGACAAGACGAGCAGTGCGGAACTCCAGGAGGCCATCAACTCGATGTTCCTCTGGTACTCCGAAGCGCGCGTTTGCTTTGCCTACCTTGCGGACGTTCCGAGCGCCGAAGGGCAGCAGCTAGACAAGCGCGACTCGGCGTTCCGCAGAAGCAGGTGGTTCGTCCGCGGGTGGACGCTTCAGGAGCTGATAGCTCCTAGGCGCCTCATCTTCGTATCCTCCGAGTGGACGTATCTAGGATCGAAGGCCTCCTTGGCCAGCTTGCTGCAGGACATCACCGGCATTGACTCGGAGATTCTCACTTTCCTTCGCCGCCTCGACGACGCTAGCGTTGCCCGCCGGATGTCATGGGCTTCGAGACGTCAAACCACAAGGATCGAGGACGAAGCGTACTCCCTCCTCGGTCTCTTTGGAGTGACCATGCCCACCATCTATGGAGAGGGGCGACATGCTTTCCGTCGGCTGCAAGAAGAAATCATGAAGCACTCTTCAGATCGGACGTTGCTGGCGTGGGGTGATTACCTCGAAGTACCGAACGACCGTTCATTTTACTATTTCCTTCGTGAACACACCAAGGCTTCTCAATCCCCGCTATTGGCCGAATCCCCTTCTCAATTTCGGAGCTCCACTGATATCGTTCCTTTGACTCTGCCGCAACTCGTACGGTCAGTAAGCCCCTTTGTGGAGATCCCTGGCTCTAATTTCCAGGTGCGTTCCTCGCAAGCGTTACATCATGCCACCGCGCAAAGCCAACTGGTCACTGATCTGACATTTCGACAGGATTTTTATGCCGATATCGTCACTACCGGTCGAGGATCTCGTTGTCACTGGCCAATCATCGAAGGTCGTTCTCTGTCCGTCGCACTACTTCCCTGCGCCAATGAAGCAGGTCATTGCATCGGCCTCCTGCTTGCGACGCCGGAGCCAGGGTCCCAAGTCCCGCTCTATGCCGTCGGTGCCGGAGTATACTACCAATGGGCGGAGCCGCAGCCCCACGAAGCGTTCAAGTTCGTATCAGACAGCCGCCGGGTCGTACAGATCGACTAGCGCATTTCTCAGAGCTTTCAGCTTCGCGGACACAGATTCACCGACACTTCAAAAGTTCCGACCCTACCTCTCAACACCCCTGGTGAAGTTGTCTGCACACATGAAGGCAATATACATCGATTCGCGTCCCCATCCCGACCACCTCCGTCTCTCAGACTCTGACGATGGTCTAGGCCCTCCTCGGCGCTGCCACATTCCTGCCTATGTGTTTCAAGACCTCGCACGATATGGGTTCCGTTTGAAGACACGTGAACCGGTACCGGCGATTGCACGGGCAATGACGTTCTCTTTCAAGGAGCGCTGGGAGTATTGGCACCAATCCTTCAAACGCTTCCTGGCCATCCCTTTTGTTCATGAACTCACAGACGAAGCGTTTGTCATTGCGTTCGGATCCTGCAGCATGCGAAGCGCGTCCACGTCTCCGCACAAGCTCGGTCTTCTCGTGGACATCAATATCTTCCCGTCCAAATCACGGTTCGATCCGCATCACTCCACGAGTGCCTACTGTGCGTATCTCAGGTCGTGTATTCCAAACTGGTGGCAAGAGGAAAGGTCGACCTGGCCCGGTGAGCGATTCGTTCTGCTCATGCGTAGCGACCGTTGACGTTTCCAAGTACCGGATGCCGAGATTCCTCACTGGCACTCTGAGTGTCTGTGCATGGACGGTATCAAGAGCACTGTGGAAGGTGGAGACGCAAGACGCCGAATCCAAGTAGTCGCGACCGCGGTCGAGGACCACTGCATCCTGGAGTTTTCGCTCGATGGCACTGTCTACAACAGTTTCCCGACATACGACCACGAATCCGGCCGCGGAACCGGCAAAATCCCTATCCAGAAGGCCAGTCACAGGCGGCTGGAACGGCACCGACGTCGCGACCGCATGAACACCAGGTGCATAGTCGAGACTGAACTAGAGGCGGCAGCATTCAGCACGCCATTGACCGTCGCGGAGCTGCTGGATCAATATCAGAGTGAATACCCGGTCATCCAACAACCCTACTCCCTCACCGAATACTACTGGTCCAATCTCTCGCTGCGGCTGCAGAGCACACTCCTCCTTCCTCCCCTTGAGAATGCCGCCTTCAGAATCCCAGTCACGAGGAGGTCCCCACGGCGTTCACGGAGTCTTGGGTCAAGGCCGCATATTTTTACCACGCAGCGCGCGCCGCAGTACTATATGTATGAAGCCTTAGCATTCTCTGCCTATGTCAGCTCACGAGTACTGACAGCATGCTTGTCTTCTTCCTAGGTATGGTTGGGAATAATGCGCGGCATTTCTTGGTTGCTCTGGTCACTTCAAGGCTCTCTTGCCTCATCAGTATTGGCACACCAAGGCTGCCTGCACAAGATGCTAGAATTGGGCACTGGAATTGTTCCGCAAAGACGAACAGTGGGCACAGGAGCGTGCGCTATTCGTACTTAATTAATGGATGTAGGATACGGCTGTGTGCGCGCAACGCCGTACAGAATATGCTTCGAAACTATCCATGCATCAAAACGCAGGTCCTCCCGCCCAAGTCAACAGTCCCGGTGCCTCTTTCCACCGCAGCGGGAAGCTTCTTCCCCAGCTCCGCATCCATAGGCTTCTTGTCCTCCAGCGCCCCATAGGTTCCTGCAACATCCCACTGCGAGTCCAAGTCCATATCCTCCGTTTCGGACTCGGACACGTTCGGCAGCTGCGACGGGATGGTCACCGCGACATCGACCACCCGCGGCAGTGCGGCGTCCGCCAAACCCACGTAGTCCGCCTGCTCGGGTGTCCGCAGCAGCACCGACACGGATGTCGGCGGCGACGGCGACCGGAGCGACAGCGACGACGAACCAGAGGGCGAGGCGGGGGGAGGCCCGTCCCTGGAGTGCCTCTCGAAGCTAGGCGTCGAGTAGCGGGACTCGCACGACTTGTACGACTCGGCGGTCATGCTTGCGCCGCTGCCGCTGGTCCGGCTGCCCGTGTGCGAGTGCGCCGCGCTTTCCGGTTCGCTCCCGACGCCGCTGCCGGTGCTGTCCGCTGAGTGCCTCTGGGACCAGGAGCCCGCCGATGCGCGCCGCGTACGCATGTCGTCAGCGGAACGGACGGAGAAGGCGTCGGACGAGAGGATGTGGGTCACGTCCTCGAAATGACCGTCCTCGTTCGTCGCGTAGACGCGCCAGTCCGCGACGTGCCCCGATATCCCGCTCCGCATGCCGTTCATGGAGTCCGGGCATGTGCTGCACGAGAGTGCGTGCGAGTCGCGCGACAAGGTGGGCATGTCGGCGAATTGGACTGGGGGTGCGCCTGGGATGATGGACTTCTCCGTCGACGCGACGCGCGGGTGCTTCCGCAGGCCTTCCTCTGTGATGTGTTCGAGAGAGGTCCTCGACTTCCGATGTCGCCTCTGCCTGCTGTGGCAACAAGGCAGGACACCGCACTTGAAGCAGAGAATGCCTCCTCCAAGAACTCCGAGAGTCCCCAAGATGAGCAAGGCCGCCAAAATCGACCTCCTGCGGGCACGCTCAGAGGCCTCGGAGACAGACTGGGACCGCTGGTCGGGGTCATCCAAGACGTCCGAGGTGGGATCCAGAACCATGCGCGTCGTCGAAAAGCGCGGCACTGTAAACGTGGCCGCCATAGACGCCTGCGGCACGCTCGACTCGGAGGCAAGAGCCTGAGTGGTTGGCGAGTTAATGGAACTCTGCGCGGTAGACGTCGTAGAGTTGACGGACGACACCGGAGGTTCTGCGGGAGGAGATGGATTGATAGCCTTAAATTTCGATGCAAGCTTCTTGTGAGCGGAAGACGGCCCTGTGGAGTGCTTCATAGCCTGTACCGGAACAGGAGATGTGGCTACTGGCAATTGAGCGACATGGGTATTAGCCGAAGCACTAGAGGAGGCAGCTGAAACCGAAGCAAGTCCAGTCGGTGATGTATGGTCGGAGTTCTGGTTGACCGCCAGAGAAGGTGTAGTCGAGTGTTGAGACAGATCCGCCGATCCAGGAGCACCAGTTGTTGCAGCTATGTCCATCGCAGTAGCAGTGAATGCGTTCACAGAACCCAAGCTTTCGCTCCCAGTCGTAGGCGTCGGAGATGCTAGGTCCGAAGCAACTAAGATATTGGGCGGCTCGGAGACCGGCGCAGGGAGAGCAGAGCTACCTGGGTTGAATGGACTGAAACTTGGGTTGAAACCAAGGACAGGACTGGATGGAGCAGAGGCAGCATCAAGTGCTCCAATTGGCGATTCCGTAGACGAGCTCAGAGTCGGCGAGGCGCAGGAAAGAAGGAGAAGAGAGACGCCCAGGAGAGTTGGGTTGTGCATCACCATGGCGAGAATGAGGATCAGTGCCGTGCGGGCGTACGTGGTCAGTTCGAGATGAGACAGGATGGGGATGTGGGTGTCCAGGTCTGAGATAGACTTGCACCACTGCGTAGACGTACATGCAAAGCGAGGAGGCTGGTTCAGGAAAAGGCGGCTGGTCAAGAAAGAGGTGGCTGAGTCCTGACATAGTCAGCCTCACCGCTTTCTGCCCCGTCAGCCTGAAGACCCCTTTGTCTCCCCAGTAGACGTGCTTTCCGCAGCATCAATGGTCAGATACATAGCATCTCTCACGATACAGGTTCTCGACGGTGGTAGTGGTGGTGGTGGTGGTGGTGGTGGTATGCCTAAGCCTACTCTTACGAGACGCCTGCAAACTGGAATTTGAAAGGCGCTCGCGCTCAGCGAGAGAGAGAGAGAGAGAATATCAATTTCGGCAGTGCGCAAGCGCACGCCACGAGCCACTACTTAGAGTGCACGAGGGGCCAGTACACAATTTGTCCCTCCATACAGCAGTCGTAAGTAAACTAGAGGTAAAAATTCTCCCGTAATCGAAACCAACGGAATACATACGGCCTGTTGTACCGGGACACACCAATCACAGACGTCCGTCCGTACTACCCACCGGGGCGCACGCAACAGTACGCCTATGGAGGCATGTGCACGGGAACCTCGCACCATCCTGTAGGCACCCGTAATCTAAGAGGCTGTCGTTAATGGCAGCATATCGTACCCCGCTTGAGTCGTGATGACTAGCGGGGGTGTATTCACATATATCTCGAAAATGTCCGCCACATAGTCCGCCACCATCGGGAGAGGTCCAGAAAGCTCCGATGCGAGGAGCACGTCGAGCACCGCTTGGATGGGCAGGATCGCGAGGAGACGGCGCGTCGCTAAGCTCCGCTACGAAACGGGCCCGTCGGGCGCTGAGCAGGGGTGAGCGACAGGAGAGCAGGGCGTGGCTATCGTCCTCGATAGCACTCCGGATGCGGCAAAAACGGCATACGCGCCATTCGCGTGGGATCGGCGGCGTGCGACGGAGCTGTTCCACGGCCAGGGGATGTTCCGAGAAGAGCAGGAGGGCGAGAGCCTCACGCTGCCTACGGTGTGGCAGGTAGAGGTACGCGCGCGGCATGCAGACCGCCTTGAGATCCGACGCCGTAGGCGTCTGTGGCACCGCACGCAGCGTGCGGTACTGCAGGACGGGTAGGCGGTTGGAGCGAGTCACTGCGTCCCAGAGGTGCGCAGCGAGGCTGGTGGAGAGCTCACTGAGGGCTTGTTGGACTGACTCTCGGGTGGGGAAGGCGCTGACGTCGAGGAGGACCGGGACGGGAAGCGCCATGCCTACGAGGTGCAGGTCTGTCCACCAGGTAGGCACTGCGCGGGTGCTCGACAGATTGTGGAGTTCGCGCAGCGCGGCATACGGAGGTACAATCCCATCCATCCATTGAGGAGCCACTTGCAGGTCTCATGAAATGGCAGTGGTCAAATGGCGGTGATGTGCAGCTGTAGCACAGCGAGAGTCCGAGAGAACGTACAAGTGAGAGGGTTTGGGACAAGCGCCCGATAGGCGTCATCCAGTAGGATTTTGAGCCATCCAGCCCCGTAGAGCTCACTGGAGTGCATATTGGTACATCCTGATGCTGGGAAGTGCCCAGGGATGGGGTGGGGAGCAGTGGCTGGCGAGCATTCAGGCCAACAGGTGTGGATGATGCGGTACTACAATCCGATCCATAAGTGAGCGTCGCTTTCGACGTGCATCTGCTATCGCAGGCATCTGCATGGCGGCAGGCATCCGCTGGTGCGCGGGCATCCGCTTCAGTGAGCAGGCATCTGCTATGTTGAGCAGGCATCGACTATGTTTCGAGCTCCCGTCCCGATAGTCGTCGTCGAGCTCCCGTCTCGACAGATGAAGATGACAGTGGTCTCTGGGTGGAACGCATCGGCGAATGTTGGAGGTTGGATGAGCTTTTCTCGCTCGACATGACTATGACCGAGGTGCACAGCGATACGACTCAACGAGCCAGACTAGCAGGATGTATCGTGCCACTGGGAGATGTGTGGGTCAGTCAGTGGGCGGCGCGGTGGATGGGCCGAGACGACACGGTTGCAGTAGACGCCCGAGCGAGCAGGCGACGCGGTCCGCGGTGAGCAGCGTTTGTCGGAACGACGACTAGAACCGCCATCTCGCTTTCTACGATGTCGAGGCTGTCTGGATATTTGAACAGAACAAGCAAGCTCCTCCGCGACAATGCCTCCCGCAGTACGCAAACGTCTCCTATAGTCGCAATGCACTGCTAAGGTATGGTCATCGCCCACTGGCAGTTCTTCGAATGGAGGGTGCGGAGGAGCCTTCACGCGCACCGAAGATTCTTTACACCTTCAACTCGCCCGAGGACATCTCCCAGTTTGCGACTGGCTGTGATGCCGATGTGGGCGGAACGTCAACTGTGCACTTCGAGCTGGATGAATCCACTGCGAAACCTGCAAATACGGGAGAGCCGAAACCGTCCTCGCCACACGACATTCTCGTCAACCGACCGACAGGCAAATTCTGGGGAGAAATGCGCCTGGCAGTAAGGCCTGGACTTGAAGGGAAGATCAGAGGCGGGTATGCGGGTTTCCGGAGCAAGGTACGAAACCATGCACATGCATCGAACTATGAGTCCCCATTGATTCTGAAGCGGGCGTTCAGCCTCGCCCTACATTCTTTGGCGAGCTGACAGACGATGTGTCCAACCATGAATACCTGGCGCTGCGCGTTCGTGCTCTCGGTCACCCTCGCACTCGAAACTCCTACTTTGTCAACCTCCAAACTGACGGCCCTATAACCACTGACTTGTGGCAGCATCGCCTGTTTTTCCGACGCGATGACGGCGGCTGGGAGGATATCTTTGTTAGTGACTAGGTTCATGCCTGTCACCCTCTCGTCCTCATCTGCACTTCCCGACAGATACCTTTCAAGGACTTCGTGTTGACCAATGCCGGAGAGCTTGTGGCACACCAGGTGCAGATGTACCGCGAAAGGATCCGAACGATTGGCATCTCCCTTTTGGGGGGTAATAGCGGTGTGGAAGGCCCCTACGAACTCGGCATCGATTCCATCAGTGCAGTCAATGTGGAGGACGTCACAGACGCAGCAGCATTGGGTATGTCTTACCCGTACGCCCGCGATGGAAAGAGTATGCTCACTCCGGTCGCAGAGAAAGTGCCTACGGAGGGGACACAATGGGAGAGGCCCCCAGTTTTGTAGTGGCATGATGTTATGTGACTGCCGCTCCGTGGTAATGCACGGCAATCTAGTACGTCATAGCATACTTCCGATGCCATTCAACGCACTTTTCTGCGCTACCATGCTGCCTTAGACATCGCGCGAGAGCATCTTCGACGCATATCTGCAATTGTGACCAGCAGGTCCTCTCGGACCTTCGGACCGAGAGGCCGATATTCCATCCTGCAACTTGGTGGAACTTGGTGACCGAGGTCGACGATGCTGATTCTACCTCCTTCCTGTACTCGCTCTGCTCGCTCGCCGGAGCGACCAAACCGCTCACGATGTGCGTCGCTACAGCTTTACAACAGCGGCCAAGCTTTGCTATCTGAGACGAGCGGTTGTTTCACTTTCGTCGACGACGATGTTCTCCATCTTGATTGATGCGTCGTTGATGCCCAGCTCGGGCTTCCACCGAGTCTGCAACGCTGTTGGGCGAGGGGATTTGACGAAACATCAGGCACCCGCAATTGCACCGATCAACCGATGAATTTGTCCACCAATGACTTTGACCGAGAACGTCGTCGCCAGCAGCGCTATGGGTGCGCCCAGCGCGCGACGCCAGGCAGCAGTCGTCCTACACCCTCATCGTCATAACGCGGGCATCAAGTCAGGCAAGACTCTCTGTCCCCACTTTGAATGCACGGAAGACCGAACATGTTGAAAAGCCTAGAGGGACATAGCGGCAGCGTACGTCAATGCATTCCATTCTCTGTTCCTAGCTAAAAGTGTTACTCGGACGCACAGCGCCATCAGCTCCAGGGGTCCCTTTGTTGATCGCCTAGCACATCCGCGAGCCATGTGGACACCAGCGTAGATCGCTGTGTCGTCTGTCAGACATGGGTCCTGCGAATACGTCGTTCGCTGGACTGCCTCTGTGAGGACCGCGCGGGCCTGCATATCACGGCGTAATGTTTAGGATCTGAGGCGCGCATACCGCTTGCGGTGATGTGTGGGTATGTGCGCGCCCCAGACAAACATCCAGGGCTCGACAGCGCGCCGCGCGCACGCGGGTCCAGAGGCTCGTATCGGAACGTCCTCGCAAGCTGTGAAGTTCGCGATGACGATGTTGCGTCGCCCATGTGGCGCCGTCTGCATATCATCCCGCAAGTACCTCTCTTTAAAAGAGAGCGAATGTCCTCCCCGTAGTTCCTCACCGCCCTCGTTTCGTTCTGTCTTTCTGCGCCAGCGCGGTTACGACACTCTTGCTTCCTCGTAGTTTAGTGCCCTGGTATCCCTTCTCTTTGTGCGCGGCGCTCGCTTTAATCCTCGACACACTCTCGTTATGATTCCTGTTTTCCTCGCCGCTCTAGCGGCGTTTCTTCCTCTGACATCCGGTCACATCGGTACGTGGCCGCAGCTGGGTACCACATCCGTCTCATTCGTTCATTAACGCTATCCTGCAGCCTTCTGGCATAACAGCATGTACGGGTTCAATGTGACGGAACAGACGTTCCCTTACGACAACCGCCCCGTCGTCCCGCTTCAGTACATGACCTTCCAAGAATGGTGGTTCCACAACCACCTCGACTACCCGCCCCACCCGGGCGACTTCTTCGACTTCCCGGCCGGCAAGGGCCGCGACGGCGGAGCTCGCGTGCAACAAGGGCGCGACCACCTGGTTCAACTCCTCCGAGGGCGGCAACATCCAGAACGGCAACGATCCGTGCCCGGGGAGCCCCCCGAGCGAGTACCACACGACGGCATCGACGACGTGAAGGGCTGCGCGATGGCGATCGCGTACGAGTCCGACGTGAGGAAGATCAAGCCCGAGGACTTCACCGTCTTCAGCGTGAACCAGACGTGCGTCTGGTACCGCTTCACGGACTTCCAGGTCCCCGAACGCATGCCGCCGTGCCCTCCTGGCGGCTGCCACTGCGCGTGGTTCTGGATCCATTCGGTATGCTCGCGTTATTGCTCCTTGCAGATTCTTGAGGTGACCGCTGACTGTTCGTCGGTAGCCCGACTAGCGGTGGTGAGCAGATCTACATGAACGGCTTCCAGTGCAACATCACCGGCTCCACGTCCCACGTCCCGCTCGCAAAGCCCAAAGTCGCTCGCCGCTGCGGTGCGGACCCGGACCACGGCAAGCCCGACGCCGTCCCCGGCAACTGCACATACGGTGCGAAGCAGCCCCTCTACTGGCTCCAGAAGGAGGGCAACAACGTACGTCGCCCTCTCCCGCTTCGTCGCGCTGCACAAAAAAACTGACCCGTCGATCGTGGCCGTGCAGGAGTTCGACGACTACATCGCGCCGCCGTTCTACAACGACCTGTACAACTTCAAGGACGGCGCGCAGAACGACATCTTCGTCGACTCGTACCCCGACGGCATCCCCGACCCTAGTCCCGAGCAGACGATCGTCCCCACCCCCGTCAACGCCGCCGCCGTCGCTGCTGCCACTCCCGCGCCCTCCAGCAGCGGTTCCTCTCCCTCCTCCTCGTCCCCGGGATCGTCCTCCACGGCATCCACCACAAGCACGAGCGGCCCCCGCCCATCCGCGCGCGGCTTCCGGCGAGCTACGGGCGAGAGACCCCCGACCGGCGTGCCTGCGCCCCGGAAATCCTGGACGCAGACGCGGAAGCTGAGGTACGTCTGTCTTGATCGCGCACGCATTGTGCTGTGCTGCAAGGGGCGGGCACTGATGGACCATCGTTTCGCTATTCAGCGCGGCAGACATCAAGAACCGTCTGCTCAGGGCGCGTCGCTCGCTTTCTTGGCGGCCGGATGACCGACTCTGAGCTCGCGGCGCAAGCGACGTGGCTATCACGATCACTACAGTAAACGACTCAGAGGAGGCATTCGCATCGCCCGCTCACGCAGCCAGTGCTCATGGATAGATTGTGACCATTCTTGCAAGTGCTCATGCCCTCACGACGGACTCGGACAAACGAACTTTTCTTGGAAGGCGGCTGCGCGACGCTCGAGGCGGTTTCCTCCCCCTTCTTGACACTCTTACGTTCTTTATACTAAGTTATTCCTTCTTGCCACCTACGGAGCGCGTAGCGCGTAGCACGTTGTATCACTAGCGACTCCCATCCCACTGGAGAGTCTGACCGGATCGAGATGATAGGGCGTCGTCATATATTACCAATGTTCGGATCGACATCATGCAAATGCGCGTATAGGATGGACGTTCAGCCACTTGGATCTTTAAGCGAGTACCGACCGACTCGGGCATCTGGGCTGTTCACCGAGCGACGCCGGCTTGCGCCAGCACATGTATTGTACACGCATGACCGTGGAAGCTGCAGGTCTGCACCGACCAGTGCACACTGCACACTGCCAATCGATATCCTCGGATTCAATTTGTCGGACTGCCAGTCGGAGGTCCGAGGCAAGAGATCCCACAGCTTCCGGATGTGCACGCTGCACATCGAAAATTGGACCCTCGACGAATTCAGCACGCTGGCGACGGCATCAACATCACGGCACTCACTGCAAACGAGCAGGCCGCGAAGCAACGCACGCTTGATTCCGACGTCCGCGACATGTACAGCAACACGAAAGCGATCCGAGTCCATATGTGCAAAATGAATGTGGTGGTGGCCATATATATGCACAAGCAAAGCATCCGGCAGAGGAAGATGAAGAAGAAAAGAAAACAGAAACCGCGGTGGAGAAGGAGATGGGAGCAGATCCATGCGAGAAGTCCTGGTACGTGTGCGCTGTGGGGAAGAGGATAAAGATACATCCACGGATGCCAACCTCCGATCCTGCGACATGGCGCATAAGTCGCGGAGGAGATGACATCCGGTCTAGAACCGAGTCCAGCTGATTAGAGTCACGATACTTAGCAATATACACCATAGGTTGGCGGGACTTGCTTGCGTCCCGAACGATTCGAAAGTCTTGATTCCAGAGGAGGGTTTACTGTCCCAGAGAGGAGAGTCGCCTCCTGAAGCGCGCGAGGACGCCCCCGCCCCCGGCCATCCCTTGTCCACCTTCGTACTCCGAGAGCCGCCGGAAGGACACGACGGAGAAGCGGCGATGGTCCACGCTGCTGCTGCTGCTCCCGCCACTGCCGTTCCGCCTCGCGCACCGAGGACGCGCGGACGGTGGAGGACGACTCGGAGCCGAGCGACGAGTGGGGGCGGACGGGGCTCTCTGCCACGGGCACGAGCGAGGGCGTGGATGCGAGGCGGAGGGAGGAGAATTTGGGCATGGGGACGTGGAGGCTGTTGCGGAAGGACGACCTCGGGACGGATCGGTGCGCCGTCTTGGGCTGTTTTCGGGAGAGGTTGAAGGGAAGGGAGTGGATGATTCGGAAGGAACAGTCTAGAGTGGGCGGGACTGCACAGACGTTGTGCGATGGAGGGTTGAGGGGGAAGTTCGAGGGTCGGCCGGGTGACTACCTCGAAAGAGGACTCGGACGAGCGTCGGAACACTGGCGAGTCCTCTTCGTCGATGGCGGACATCTCGTTCAGGGAGACGTCCACGGACGACGAGATGAACTCGTGCATGAGGTTGACCGCGTAGTCTGGGAGGGGGACGTCCCCAATCTGCGCCAAAAGCTCATCACGCGAGCGAAGCATCTCCACCTTCTCGATCGTCGCCGTGCCCTCGTCTCCTGTCACACGGAGTACCGGAGAGGGAGCCTTCGCCTCGGGCACCGACGACGTTGCCGCGACGGTGGTTAGCCCGCTTGAGCCTCTCGAAACGACCGTGGCGTCCGAGTCCGTCGTGTCCGAGTTGCTCCGCGAATGTCCACCGCTGTCTAACGACCTTGACCGCCCGTGCATTCCCAGCTGGAGCGGAGACCGCAACGCGAGCTCCATAGCCGAGGGCCGCAAACGCATAGGCCTGACCTGTGAGATCGTCTCTCGCCTATACGCCACCGCCGGCGATAACGGTGACGGCGGACCAGCCGGCGTGCGATCCAGGGAAGCTGACACGGGTCGGCGAATATTGCAGAAACCGTGCCAGGTTCGCCTCGTGCCGGGTCATGACAGACGGTGAGTTGCACAGGACAGGTCCTGAGCTATCGTCGTCCGCATGGGCACTGACGGGGCTCGAGAGCTGGCTCAACAGTGCTTGTGCTTGCAGGGTCTCGTTCGTTCGCGCTCGGCTCTTGTGTTCCTCTAGCCACCGCGCGCGTTGGAGGGCCTTGAACTCCTCGGGCGAGAGCTCTTGGTCTGCGAGACACGCGCGCAGCCGCTCCGCACATGCCTGCGCGTCACGCGCTTGTTCGCTCAGAATCGCAGTGGCTTGCTCGAGGATGCGGATCTGCAGTTCTTGGGGGGACACTTCGGTCGAAGACACTTCCACTGCTGAGTGGAGCGCGCTCTCGGCTCGCGAGTAGCGCGACAGGCGGCGTGCGATGAGGAGCTCTGGGGAGGCGGATGGTGATGAGGTGGAGGGAGATGCATGGCTGTGTGAGTATTCGGACGGTATCATGCTGGGGTTGGGTAGACCAAAGGTATGGCTGGTGTCTGGTGTTCTGACCGAGAGATGCGACTGGCGGTATTCCGGCAGATTTAAGGTGTTTGAACGATTCTGCGCCCCTGCAGCGTCAGGCCTTGTACAAAGCGCTTCAACAAGCGTATGAACTCACTCGCGAAGGATCCGTCGATATAGTCTCGCCCTCTGTGACGATACGCAACCCAGCGGACTTGATGCGGCGTACGGTCAAGCCAGTCGACGGCTCCGCGAGCAAAGGAGGATCATAGCTATCCAGGTCCGCGTACGGTTCTATGATTCTTTGACCTATGATGTCGACCATTAGTGTCTGCATAATAAAGGATGAGCGCAGTTCATTTCGCGAGAAGCCAGAGCGAGTTCACACCAATAGTCTTTATGACGATTGTACGAGCAGTCAAGGTGGACCGTCCGATCGAAGAGCAATGAAGAAGGGAGGATGGAAGACCACGTTGTTGCTACCGCATGTGCAAGGACATGGTTGCAGGCAGCAGCCTGTGCAGGGAAGGGTAGGTGACACGCGTGTTGAGTGCACCGTGGACGGGCAGAGACAGAGACAGAGACAGAGGCCGTCTCCGTCTGGACTCGGACTCGATTCTCGGACACGGCAGAGTTGCCAGGCTGCATCGCTACTCGGCTGCCACAACGCACGCGATCACGTTTCGCCTTCTGCCGTCTCTGGGGTCTTCTCCATGAAAACGGTGTCAGGTGTCTCGGACGCGTCGCGACGCGCTCGTTGGGTTGTAAGTACTGCCACGCTTACTGTATGTATGTGCTTGCTCTTCTCCTCTCATCTGCTTGCCCACAGCAGCCGCGAATTCAGGTGCCCCTGGAAGCTTCTCATCTGGTAAGCGTTGGAGATCGTCAAGTTGCTAAGTTTGTGTCTGTCAAGGATCTGCACGAGATCTGCAGAACATGATCATCAGTAGTCACACAGGCGCGAGCTGATCAACTCCCCATCTGCGCATGCGCATTCGGTTTGCGTCATTTCGTGGACTCGGCCGTCCAGACAATAAGACTGTACAAGCGCCATTCTAGGAGCAGACGGGCGTACATATTGATGAACTTGGCTAGAACATTAATCGAACTCTTCCTGCCGTGACCTCATTTAGCGAGACAGTCTCCTACGATAGGCTACGAGGGGCAAGACCGATTGTGCAATGGTTGCCTACTTACTAACACACGACTGCAAAGGACTACGGAAGGACTTCAGTCTTCATTCGCAGCAGTCAAGACTCATCAGAAGCAACAGATACCAGCCAGCTACAAGCCATGGCGGCTTAGTTCGAGTTGTAATCACTCGTTATCAGTGCTGCAGCTGCAGGTCCCGTGTAGAGGTGAGACGGACGTCGACTGCTCATAGTGTGCGCATGAGCCAGGCAAAGCAGAGTTTCCAGTAGTTGGCTCGCGATTTGGTCTTGAGAGTCGCAATCGAGGAGAAGTGAATCCTAGGGTCTTCTTCCTTATCTGGTGAGTCGCCTGCGCTCATATGTCGTCTGATCTCCGTTTACCTACTGACACCGAGGGCGTGCAGTTGTAATACAGATCAGCAGCGTCCGCACTACCTTCGGCTGCCCGCTGTCTTACTGCACCCATCTTCTGACATGCCGGGACCGTGCCTATGCTGCCGTACATGCATCCTCAACACCATATGGTATCAAGCCCGGCGCGGCATCAGGCTCCGCTTCTCTTACAACTGTCGGCCACTGCCAGTGTCACGATGGTTCCTATCCTCTTCTGACGTCTTGTACTGCAAATCTGCTCTCATGCCTTCGCGATCGCGTCATTCCCAGGGCTGGAGCTATAAGGTTAAGCAGTTGGCAGCGGGGATGGCCTCCAGGTCTCTGACTGGCAAGGCGCGCCGCCCGCCCCCTCGCTTGCGGAGATGTATACCCTCCTCCTGTCCCTTGCCGCTCCTTGTTCTTGGGCTCTCCAGATGTGCTCTCGGCCAAGGAAGTCAGAGTAGTATACCCAACACATTCCCTCACGCTTGGCCTGGTCAGCCCAATGGCACCTTCAGTCCCGAATGGCAGAGTTGTAAGCCAGTACGATTTACCTCCACCTGGAACATCGCTGACGCGTCTCCCGTAGACTTTGAAGTAACGCAGAAGCTGCCCAACATCACCGTGCCTCTCCCTCGCTCCTTCGCAGGCAACATCCCAGTCAATCGCACAGGCCACCCGAACGACACCCTTTTCTTCTGGGCGTTCGAAAAGCAAGGCTCCAATGGCACCTTGACCGCGCCCGCAGATGCCAACAACACCGACCCCTGGATCATCTGGCTTCAGGGCGGGTATGTGTCCATTGGAAATGTCCGATGTATGACGACCTGTACTGATTCCGTGGCAGGCCAGGTTCATCGGGCATGATCGCCCTCACCACAGAGGTACACGCCAATATTGTGTCAGGCCCCCGTGGATTGATCGACGTTCCTGACGTCCGTGAGCT
This sequence comes from Trametes sanguinea, assembly GCA_008973685.1. Lineage (NCBI taxonomy): Eukaryota > Fungi > Basidiomycota > Agaricomycetes > Polyporales > Polyporaceae > Trametes > Trametes sanguinea. The sequence continues at coordinate 686,630 of WAHA01000024.1, forward strand.
GTAGAATGGCCCCATACATGTCTTGGCGAACGGGACTTGGGTGTTCAACAACTTCAGTTGGAACCACCTCGCCGACGTGATTTGGGTCGACCAGCCAGTCGGTCAGTCTCGTTCCCTACTCCGTCTCTGTGGAAATGCTGCGGCAGGCGCGGACTAACGAGGGATCGCTTCTCCTAAACAGGTACCGGCTTCTCGACCGCAGACTCGACAGGCTACGGTACGTCCTTCCCTCCCGCACGCCGCCATCCGTACCTGTTCCTTGCTCTATCACCGCAAATATTGCGCCCGATTCTCACGCGCCCTTCGTTCTGTCCTCGCAGTCCCCGATGAAGACCAGACCGGAGAGGACTTCGTACGTATCTATGTTGTACTCTTCGAAGCGCCGCTGTCCGCATTCTGACCGGTCGACGGGCGCGTCCACGCATCCAGCTCGGTTTCCTCTCCAATCTCGTGAAGGTCTTCCCCAGCCTGGCCACCCGCCCCTTGTTCCTGACAGGCGAAAGCTACGCCGGGACGTACATCGTGAGTCGCCGTGATCCGACTCGCACCTTCCTCGCCCTTCCATCGTAACGAGTGCCAAGGAGCTGAACCGTGCGGTTTGGACTGCAGCCGTACATCACGAAGCACCTCTTCCAGGCGGAAAACCCGCCGGTCAAGCTGCGCAAGATCGCCATCGGCGACGGCTCGCTTGGCTCGCAGGCGACCGTCGAGCATCTTCCAGTGGTAAGCAGGACCTCCAAGGAAACGTCGCGCATGTCGTTTCGCGTCCTGACAGCAAAGGGCCGCCGGTGTTGCAGGTGAACGTGATCGAGACGTACCCCGCGCTCATAGGCTACGACCAGGACGTGTTCAACTACTTCCGAGAGCAGTGAGTAGTGCCGTCCCATCGCGCGCGTCCGGCGTGGCCTTCTTCTGTCCGGCTTTTGCTGAATGTGTGCACGGCGATAGGGAGCACCTGTGCGGCTTCGACCTCAACCTGACGTACCCGCAGAACGGGCACTTCCCGACGCTCAACCTCGTGCGGCCCACAGCGCAGTCGGCGATCAGCGAGTCCCTCCTGGAGCCTACCGAGTCCCGCGCCAGGTCCGGTTCGTTCCAGCAGACGGTCGCTGAGAAGTTCGCTGCTGCACACGCGAAGCGATCGTTGGGCAAGAGAGCGGAGTTCTTCGAGCGAAGGGAGGAGAGGCGTCAGCAATGGAAACGCGACCTGTCTGGACGCGCGAACGGGACGATCGACCCGTTCTACGGCTGCTTCCTGCTGGACGAGCTCGAAGACTACGCTGTGAACTTCACGTTCCCTTGGTGTGAGTGATTGATAGGACACGCATTCTGAGATAACCAGCTGACCACGATACCCGCCAGCGAACGGTGGCTTCGACGTCTATGACATCCCTGACGCGACCAACCCAGAGCCATTCCTGAACGCCTCCGCCTTCTTCAACGACAACCGCACACGCGCCGCCCTCCACGCGCCGACCTCCAAAGACTGGATCCGCAACTTCAACTACCCCTTCGGCAACGTCCACGACCGCACGAAAGGGAACCAGTACGGCGACCCGAGCGTCGAGCCGATCGCCTTCCTCTCCGACCTCGCCACGAATGCGTCCGCCGCGAACGTCTCGATCGTGTTCTACTCTGGCAACGACGATTCCCTTGTCCAGCACCGCGGCACGGAGGTCATCATCCAGAACATGACCTTCGGCGGCGTGCAGGGCTTCTCGCGCAAGCCTTCGACGCCGTGGTTCGACGACGCGGGAGACTTCGCTGGTATCGTGCACCAGGAGCGGGGCCTCACGTACGTCCTCGGTCAACGGCGCGGGACACCTCGTGCCCGAGTGGAAGCCAGCAGCAGGCGCTCGTGTTTCCTTCGCGAATTCGTCTTGGGCGATAACCTGAACGGAACCGTGTCGGGCACCAGTCGTCGTCGGGGGCGAGGACTCGGCGCTCGCCAACGACTACTTGCCGGGTGGGGACGTTATCTTCTTTGGGTCCAGCGCGACGCAGGGAACGTCGACGATACCTGCCGCGACCCAAGCTGCATGGAGTAGCTTTCATCGCGACCGCGACCGCTACACATCCTCCGTTGGCAAATGTGAACAGTGCGCCGAGGAAGATGGCAGGTGGCATTCTCGGCGGAGTCATCTGTGCATCTTTGGTGTGGTTGTTTGCTTAGTGGAGACAGGAGAGGGAGCGACGGTTGAAGGCGGTCCAGCGATGACTTTCGTAGATATGGCACTATGTGGCCTCCACTCCATCACTGGACATCCACATATCCTGAGCTGGACCCGAGGCTCCATGAACACTTGTCTGGAGGCAGTTTTAATGCTGATAGAGAGCGTCGAGCCTAGAGGTTGTCGCAATCAGCTGCAGGAAGGGTCTAAGGATATCATGAAGCAGTAATACGCACATCTCTGGTGCTTGCAGCTATGCATGCAGCAACAGTGCACTACAGACCAACATGGATATCATGCGTCATCGCCAAAGGAAAGCAGCTTCTTGTCCTGTTTCTTCGCCTTCTTCTTACTGCCCTTAGCGGGAGGCTGCGGCTTTGAGTCCCCGTCGTCTCTGCCATCTCCAACTGGCCTTACGCTTAGAGTTCTTGCCTCTGGTAGCCGCTCCCGATGAGAAAGAAAGGCCCTGAGGAGCGCTAGGACTGCTTCTTGGTCTCTGGCTGCTTGTCCTGAGTAGTGTCAACTACAGGTTTGCCGTCTTCCGCTGACTGGTTCTGGTAAGGGAGAAAGGCCCTTCGCTGATTGACGTGGAATCTCTCAACACGACAGATATACACAGACAAGAGATCGTCATACCCTTCCGCCTCTCGTTCTCCGCTTCGTGCTCCGTAAGATGTTTGCCCTCCTTCAACACGACGACCTGAGGTTTCTCGTCCTCGTCATCCTCGCCTGCGCTGCCCGGCTCATCATCCGGGCGCTCTGGTATGGCCGGACGACGCGGAATTGGGGGTCTGCCGGAGCCATCATCTTCGAAACTCAGTCGTCCTCAGTCATAACCTCGTCCGCCGCCTCCGTGTTGTTGCTGCAGTCGGAGCAAGAACGCGGGCGTCTTGGCCTGGTAAGCGAGCCTGGAGGACAGCTGGTGACGAGTAGGTTCCTTCGACATGGAAGTAAGATAACAGAGGTCTCAAGAGTAAAAAAAGGCCGGAAGTTCAGGAGGCTTTGAGCGAAAGTGCCCCGAGGAGGATGGCGGTGAGGAAGCAAGAGAGCAAGTGCACAAGCGCCCATATACCGCAGGAACCTGAACTCGACCATTCGCTACGGTGCCTCCTTCCACCTCCGATCCGTCGTGCCATTCGCGTCTCTGTGCGACCTCTGGACCTGTTATCTGGGCACTCTTTCGCGAGAACTAGCAACATGTTGCGACGAACTGCCGTACGCCTTGCCGAGTCCATTTCTAAGCACCCTCTGAACCTCCGTGAAGCTAGTGCCACACTGCTGCCCCCCTTGCCGTACGCATCCAACCACCTTTGCTATGCTACTTGAAGTTGAACTCGGGTATACAGGCTGTTTCGTAGAATATTGCGCGCACATCGACACCTCCCATATGAGATGCGCTCACTAGGAGATGACTACGTCAAGGCTGGTGAGTGACTAACCGCTCTATATGGTTTATGTCACTAGCCAACCTACTTCCTGCATAGAATTCCGGCGGCATAAGGACATCACAAACAAGGTCCACATCATCGGATTCCTGTCACAGTGGAAAGTGTACTTGGATCAGCTGCCTGCTGGCCCGGGCGAGGCCAAAAGCTTCAGGGGCAAGCCACTCGATCCTACAGTGCTAGAGAAGGTAAGCAGCAAATATCGCCAATCCTGCGATTCATAGTGCGCTGACGCACTTTGTGCTGCAGATGTCAGCAGAGCAGCTCGGCCAGCTCTACGAAGTCATGCATGTAACGAAAGACGTCTGGAGACCGGTCTCGCCTGAACAGGATGGAAGAGAAGACCCCTCTGGCGACCGCAAGCAGTCATGATGACTCTTCACTCCGCTATATTCCTCATTGCACAGCCAGGATCTAGTGAAATGTTGGTATGTACGTCGGACAGTATGTCCTCGCATCCTGGCTCGAATGTGCGCTCATGGTCTTCAGCAGTACTACCCTATACTCCCTGTACGCTCCTTGCAGCTTGCATAATTGAGTTACCTGGAATAGGCCTCGACACTGGCGTTAGAGGGATACATTATACGGAGTACGACGGATCGTGGTACCACGAAGTTCATCGCTGCGCATGCTCGAAGGAGTAGCCTCCGGCTCATCCCGTCGATCCTATTGAACGCCAGACACGCGCCCGACGGCCTCCGGCGGCGTCTCCGTCATCTCTTTCTTCCGGATGACCTCCTCCCGGCTTCAACATCATTCCTCCGGCCACTTGCTTGAGCCCATTGGCCCTTCCAATTGCGATCTTTCTGCTCCCTGCCCGATTCCACCCTGGCCTCATCACGTGTAGCGACTGCTGCTCACGCCCGTAAGCGCCGAGAGATCTCTTGGGAGACTCCCAGCGCAGTATATAAGGCTAGCTCGTAGGTTTGACAGTCTCTCACAGACCATAGTAGCCACCATTCCCCATCACCTGCACCACTACGATGTCCCAAGCACTTGTACGCGCTCGATGTTGCTCGGTCCGAGTCTATAGTTGCTGAACTCATTTGACAACGTTTGTAGAAGATCAACTCCTCCAGCGAGCCTTACTCCGATCTCCCCCAAATCTGCACGCGGCTACTAGAAGCCAAGGCCCAAAAAGGCCGGTGTTATATCTGTTTTCTGACGATGGTGTGTATGCTCACCGTCCAGAGTAGGCCTGTCTTTCGAAGCCATTGGCAAGGCTATCGACCACGATGAAGTCTGGGTAGCAGCTCTCTTCTATGGTCAGGTAAGCGATACACGTACGCCTCTGTTTCGTGATTCGATGCTTAATCGATATATATGTGGTATAGGCGAAGGCAACTCCTGAAGAGCTGGCGAAGCTCGGTGAATTGCTCGACATCCCGGCCAACAACCTGCAAGCTGAGCTCGGCGAGCACTGGTTCCCGCGCCGCGGACTCGGCCCGGTCCCGCCCCAGGATCCTCTGATCTACCGCCTCTTCGAGGTTTGTCATTCGTCTGCTTATTCACTCATCGATGACATTGGAGCTCACTGCGTGCATGCGACCTGCAGGGCGTTCTGGTGTACGGCACCCCGATCAAGGCTCTCATCCACGAGAAGTTCGGGGACGGGATTATGTCGATGATCGATTGCAAGGTCTCAGTCGACCGCAAGGAGAACCCCAAGGGCGACCGCGTCGTTCTCACGTTCGAGTGCGTATGCATGTGCCTTTCCCTGCCGCAACAGAGCTAACCGATGGACGAATACTCACAGTGGGAAGTTCTTGCCCTACCTCAAGTGGTGAACGGGTCGAAGATGTAGGGTCGCATTGTGACAGCAGACGTAACCTTTGTTGTACAGTATTACAGGCCACTGCCATACGGATTGGATTCCTCTACGATGTCTGAACGGACCGTGCAGAAAGTGAAGAATGCTCATGCAACCTCGATCTGGAAGCCCATCGCTCGCTTGCCGATCGGACTCTCGATGTCGTCCACTTTGCCAATTCCTACGCAGTGGCTTTCGCCCTTTGTGACGGGGAAATCCGGGGGTGCAACCCCCTTGAGGAAGCTCTCCTTCTGCCGCTCGACATACGCGGCATTCGCTGGGGTGTATGGCACCGCGGGGATGTACATCACGGTGGAATCTTCCTTGCCAACGTGCTTCTTCTCAACGGCATGAACCACATCCTGTAGACAGATGCTTGTCTCTCAGGGAAGTCTCGGAAACGACATGACCTCAGGCTTACGCAATGCCAGAAGACCATATCTCCAGGGTAGACCTTGGGAACGGAGACCATCGTCTCTTCCAATCTGAGATGAGGGTGGCTCTGAGGATTTGGGCGAGGCCCTGTGAACGCTTGACCAAGAGAGTAGATTCCCGGGAAATCCGGATTCGAAATGTCTGCTCCAGTGTCAGTCGGTCTGCCGTTCACCACATCGGTTGTGCTCATACCGAACTGCCAATCCGCGGGATCGAACGACTCGGCGCTCTTGCCCTCCTTCGGCGAGACGAATGGCCTGAGGACGATGTACGCGTTCGACAGCAGCACGTTCGGGAACACCTGCAGCGTGCCCTCGTTTGGTGCGGTCTCGCTCAGCGCGAGCCATCCCTGGTACGTCCGGAACACGGTCGACTGGTTTGGACGTTTGTACAGCGAGCTCCGCGCGTTGATGCGGTTCCGCAGGTCGTACGGATCGTGTTCGCGCCAGTTGCCATTGAGAATATCGTCAAAGCAGGAACGGAAGACATCGTCCTCCCACCGCTCAATGCTTCCACCTAGATAATGCGTCAATTGCCACGTATTGTACGAGGCTGGATGCCTCATCGGGGTCCACTCCCCTACTCACCATCTATGTGGGGCGGGTGTGCGTCCCATTGCACGCCTGGGTGGCGGATCCGGAACCGGTCCGCATAGCTGAGCGGGGTCGTCAAGTCCACGTTTTCAACGTTCTCGCCCGACTTGGCGTGGTACATCTGGTTCAGCCACTTCGTTGCCTCAAGAACTTTCGGATGCCCACGGGCACGGATTTGCGACCTCGTCCAGCTGTCGTTGAAACTGTCAGAATTCGCCTCAGCAATGACGGGTGACGGACGGTCGCTCACTAGAGCTGGAAGAATTGCTTGTCATTTTCCGGAAAACCTGCCGCAGTGGTTGGTGAGTAACGAAAACTGTTCCATCGATGGTTCAAAGGCTGTATTTTACCTTCAATGTCGGGATTCTTCGTCACATATTCACGAAGCCACTCCTGCCATTCTCTCGCCTCTGCGTCATCCACGACATCTCGGATGACCACAGAACCTTTCCGCTTGATCTCCTCGATTCGCTCCGGGCTCAGGCTGTGAAGCTCAGAGAAGCTCACTTCGGGCACATTCTGACACGACGCTCAGCTTTCACGCCTGGAGTTATGCTTTGCATGCAGAGAGGCCCACCTGCGAACCCAGACGTGCGATTTCCTTGGTGGTCTTGTCGAGCTCTTGTATGATCTCCCCCCAAGCCTTCGTGACTCGCGCCTCGAAGTCGGGGTAGGACCCCGCGATTTTCTTCTTCAACTCCACCAAACGGGGCGGGCAGGGACCGAGCTCTTGAGACATGATGCAAGCGTGTCTTACAGGCTGTCAGCAATAGGAAGACGCTGCGTGCAGAGTCGTGAGACGGGGCCTCCATTGCACGGCCGCCTTATATCTCGCGCAGCGGGCCACAAGCGCATGCCGAACGCCTCCTCCCACGGAAAGAACACCAGTGAGAAGTCACAGGGCTCCTCTTATCCGCCGGCGCGATCACGAGGGAAGCATACACGAAAGAGCACGTCCGATCACGACAAGGATAGGACGCCTGAATGCCCGCTTACGGCTCGTGGACACTGCTGCCCGATGCCTAGTTCGCATTCTCGTCATGCACTTGTAGCAAAGAAGAGCTTGGGGTTCTCACGATGGCTTCGCGAAGCTGTCGGTCGAGGAAAGACCGTACAGGGTAGGCAGCCTTGAGCATCCGGCGAAATCTCGGACAAACTCCACTCTGCTATGAGCATGCTAGAAGTGCGGGGAGCGGAAGCGCGCAAGCTCACCTCGTTCATATCCATGCCGCCGATTCAGCCATCGGGGGTGCCTTCTTAACTGCTGCATGACAACCATGAGGCTGATAACCATAGGCGAAGGTGGCTACAGCCTTTGGATCCAGCGCGTTCTCTCTGGCGGTGCATGTAAGCGTAGTAGATTGAACAACTGATCACAAATTAAGTGTGACGAAGCGCAATGGTAGAGTATGTCGGATACTCAAGAAGGCGGTCGTTGGACCATCAAGAGTAAGATAAGCAAGGCAGTATCGATGGGCCTACCCAGAAAGGCACAGACGTGGAACTATCGCCCTAGCTAGGGCTCAAATTGTTCTTCGTCGTACTCGCCCCCTTCCACTTCCTGCTGATACTCGACACCCTCCGCGCCAGTCTGTTCCTCTTCGTATTCGACTTCCTCTTCGAACTCTTCGTCCGCAGTCGCCTCCTGGTACTGCTGATATTCCGCACTACGAACGCCGTCAGCACATGCGACTGCCCAAGCTGCACCCGCTCCAGACTCACATCAAATCCTGCGTGTTGCTCTCCGCCTCCGAGAACTCCATCGCATCCATGCCCTCGCCCGTGTACCAGTGCAAGAACGCGCGCCGCTTGTACATGGCCGCGAACTGCGTCAACGTGCGGTTGAACAGCTCTTGCACTGCGGTCGTGTTGGCGAGACACGTCGCTGCCTGCGTCTGGCCGACGGGCGGGACGGAGCAGAGCGAGACGGAGACGTTGTCGGGGATCCACTCCACGAACTGCGACGAGTTCTTGCGCTGCAGCTCCAGCACCGCCTGTTCGGCCTCTTGTGAGGCTACCTTCCCGCGGAAGATCGTGGCTGCAGTAAGGTAGCGACTGATATAAACAGTGAGTATGCTACAAGGAAGTAATCCAATGGTTGTACTGACCCAAATCTGGGATCGCAAGCGACGAGGAGGTTCGACCGCTCAAACATGCTGTAAACAGGTGAGCGCCAGCTTGAAAAGAAATAACAAACGTGTCCATACGCGCTAGTGAGATCCTTGACATTCCAACGCGTGTACGCCTTCGCCTTCGGGTCATAGAACGGTGCGTAACTGGGAATAAGGAAGTGCAGCTACGGATGAATCTTGGTCAGATGTCACGCCGACTGACATACATTACGGGGACATACACGAGGGAATGGAACGAGGTTCATGGCCAACTTGCGCATATCTCTATAGAGAAGTGAGTACGTTCGGTAATCGAACAGTTCGCAACAAAGCTTACCCATTCAACTGGCCCGAGAACCGCAAACTCGTTGAAACACCGCACATAACTTGTGATACGACGTTGTTGAGGTCATCGAACGATGGCTGCTTCACCTTCATCGTTCGTTGCGTGACATCATACCTATTCGCCTCATCAGTATGGCGATCCACCATCACGTCAATGTTGAGAAGGTCACACACAATGCTTCGTTGTCAATACACATCGTCATGTCGCTGTTCTCCACAAGCTGATGCACTGAAAGCAGCGCGTTGTACGGCTCGACAACGGTTTCCGATACCTACAGACGATGACTTGAGCAATCACCCTGGGCTCATTTAAGTCCGGGGAATCATACCTTAGGCGATGGCAGGATAGAGTATGTTGACAACATCCTATCGGGGTATTCCTGCAGTATTCACATCAGGGGGCAAGCAGCGCGTATAAGAGAGCACACAACTTCTCGGAACTTGGACAGCAGGAGCGAGCCGAGACCCGCACCGGTGCCACCACCCAGCGAGTGGATTAGTTGGAAGCCTTGCAGCGCGTCCGTGGCTTCAGTTTGTTTGCGTACGAGTTCCTAAACGGCTATTAGAGAATGACGCAAAAAGCAATAGTGTGACATGCATACCAGGATGTTGTCCATGAGCTCCGCGCCTAAGGCATTTGGTGTTACCTCCCAGCTTCTCCGAACAAATGACGTACATACCCTCGGTGTAGACTAGACCGCGGTGCAAGGGCAGTGTAAGGAATTCCCCTCATCTCGACTTAATGGCAGACACTCACATCCTTTCGCCCAGTTGTTGCCGGCACCACTGCTGCCTGTCACAAAGGTATCCGGCCGGAACAGATGTCCCAATGGTCCCGAGCGGATCTAGTGACATCTTGCGCTCAGGACGTCCATCTCACGAGTTGGCAAGGGTGATATGACACTCACGCGATCACATACACCTTCCTCCAGGTCGATTTGCACGCTTCGGGGTACGTACTTGTTGGGAAGTCCGGGGTGTTCAATCTCGTTGAAGAACACGCCGACCTATTTCCGGACACAAGTCATCGTCAATCGCGCAGGCCTGGAACGCATGAAGACCTCCACAACACGTACTCTTGCAAGTTGCTGAGGGTCATTACCCTTGTAATGCTATATAGAGCCACATTGACCTGATGAGAATATGGATAACGCGTGATTGGACTGATCGAGTACGCACCCCTTCCTCATCAAGCCCATGCTCAGCGAGAAGCATCCTCCAGAAGTTCTCTCCAACTTGATTTCCAGCCTGCGCATCCCGTTCGCGTCAGATCCACACTGCCTTTGGCCGCTACATGAAAGTCGCGAGATCATTACCTGACCAGCCTACAAACACGTCCATCGCGCGAACATCGCGTCCGGTCAGTATGGCGTCCGGGGTCAGGAGGTACGACGTCTCGCGCATGCTTACTTGCACATTCACGATCTCGCGCGGCATGATTGATGTCTGGCGAGTGCAGGCAGAAAGTACAGAGTGGTAGAAGCTAAGCTGTAGCGTTGAGCAGCAGAGTGTGAATCAGAGAAAGACGGGGGTCGAGGGGAACGAGTTGTCGGATCCGGATGCGGGCGGGAGAACTGTATTTATTGTGTGACGTCTCGGCTGGGCACGGTGCAGCCCAGCGCTTCTCGATCACCGCGGCTTGCGGCTCGCGCGCCCGTGCTCTGTCACGGTGACTCCTCTGATCCATCCGAACGTCCCAGAACATCTACCGTCGGTGGTCCCAGGAGAGAAAGCAAGGGCTACATTCGGAGATGGGCGCAACATAGCTACGGATACATGTGGGATATTTACATTCGGTTTATACAGCTTTGAGCGGGGGGTATCATCAATTCCATGGGTTTCAGAACAAGCGCCACAATGAGCTACGCTCTTGTAGTTTCCTGTGTCTCTTCAAACCGGGAACATTGATCCTCGAGAGAATCGTCGGCTCCTGGCTGTTCACGTCTGCAATTGCTGCCTCAGGAGTGCCAGAAGGCTCCGCGCGTCGACGCAATGCAACCTTCCTGCGGAACTGGCGTTTGCTGAGAGAGCGGTCAGCAAAGCTAGGTTATATCAGGAGAGCAGTCAGAGGATACTCACCATGTCCCGTCAGATGGCGCAGATGCGAGGACATTGGGATCTTCTGCTTCCTTCACAGAGTAGGAGTGATTGTTGCTGATGGCAAAGTCAAGGGCGATACTGGTAGGTGCTACTTGCTCTGCGTTAACGGACGACGAAGTGGAGACGCAGACGCGGATAGCGAGGACGAAGTGACGGCGGTGGGACGGTTCAAGAAGATGGTACTAGGTCCCAGCAGTCTGGAAACCCTGTGCAGATGTTGACGTAGAGATGGTCGCAGGAGCGGATGATGCAAAGGCGTTCGTCGTGGTCGACAAAACAGAGGACGAGCTTGAGAATGCGGAGGCGGATGCAAATGAGGATAGCGCTTCAGCGCTCGATGACGCGACGGGCGCACCAGCGGTCACCGTTACGACCAGCGTACTGATGACAGTAGAAGTGGTGACCGCTACCGAGGTTGACTCGACCTCTGAAGAGGTGGAGACGGAGTCTGAGGAGATAGATGGGAGCGAGGCCGAGGCCGTCGATAGTGGCAATTCCGGGGACAGTGAAGATGAGGCGGATGCAGAAATGAAGGATGTCGCCTGTGACAGGGTAGACGCAGATAGGGTCCCAGATGTGGATCCACTACTCGTCGCACTCGTCACTGCCGAAGAAGTTGAACCTACGCTCGCCGAGGCAGAAGCAGAGCCAGCCGCGGAAGTCGAGACAACATTGGACGATGATGCCGAGGAAGTGTAGCTAGAAGCCCCCGCATCGGCTGTCGGCTGCGCACTGCCATTCCCTAGGAACGGCGTAGGAACGAAGGTCGAGTTCGGGCTCGGTGCAGGCAGGCCGTTAGGGTACGAGTCCACGAAGATGTCGTTCTGCGCGCCGTCCTTGAAGTTGTACAGGTCCAGGTAGAACGGAGGGGAGTATGTTCCTTCAAACATCTGCGCACATCGCCGGTCAGCACCAGGAATATGAAAGAGGAGCGTGGGTTGCTCACGTTGTTTTGTTCGGCCTGGAACCAGTAGAAGGGCTGCTTTGCGCCGTAGGTGCAATTGCCGGGGGCAGCATTAGGCTTGCCGTTGTCCGGGTCTGCACCGCAGCGACGCGGGACTTGAGGCTTGGCAAGTGGGACGTTCGAGGTCGAGCCAGTGACGTTGCATTTGAAGCCGGTCATGTAGTCTGGAACAGATTGCAATCAGATGCTACTGTTATCAGCGGCTCTCTCGCTATGTTACTCACTCTGTTCGCCTCCGCTATCTTGCTATAGGATTAAAGTTGTCAGTATGAGTTACCATGTGAGTTTGAGAGCCTTAGCTTACAGAGTGGATCCAGAACCACGCGCAGTGGCAGCCGCCAGGAGGGCACGGTGGCATACGCTCGGGAACCTGGAAGTCCGTGAAGCGTGTCCACACGCACGTCTGGTTGATGCTGAATACAGTGAAGTCCTCCGGCTTAATCTTCGTAACGTCCGACTCGTACGCAATGGCCATTGCACAGCCCTTGAGGTCGCTGAATCCTGTCGTGTGGTATTCTGACATGTCGCTTCCCGGACACACGTCGTTTCCATTCTGGATGTTGCCACCCTCGGACGAGTTGAACCAGGTCGTGGCACCTTTGTTGCAGGCGATTTCGGCGGTGGCAGGCTTGCCGGCAGGGAGTTCAAAGAAGTCGCCAGGGTGGGGCGGATAGTCGAGGTGACCATGGAACCACCACTGCTCGAACGTGTAGTTCGTGAGCGGGGAGACAGGTCGGTTGTCGTAAGGAAATGTCTTGTCGGTGACGTTGAAACCGTACATGCTTTTATGGAAGAAGGCTGCTCAGAAAGCATGTTCGTCAGTACGCGTGATCCTGGCAAGGATGACCAGGGTCGGTCACTCACAGGCATGTCCGGAAGCCAGGGGAAGAGCACCTGCTAAGGCGATGAGTAGTGCAGCAAACATGATGAAGTCCGTGTTCGTGTAATGTGAAGCGTATATGTGGTATACGGGTCAAAATGTCTATGGGTGTATGGACCAGCCTGGAGAGTCAGAGTCCGAGATACCGAGCTAGCTGCCTGAGCTTGGAGAACCTGTCTCCGGGAAGCAAACCGAACCAAGAACGCAGGAGAGGGAGCAGATGCAAACCGACCGCTTGTCGATACCGTTCCCTCTCCCGAATACTCTGAGGATGATATACGCCGGCGTCAGGACCGACCTGCAATGAAGAATAAGGGCGCTAAAAACATCGCCCGTCATTGTTCTGGGTAGCGACGTCGTGTACCTGCCGTACGAGGACAATAAACCACATATTTTTACCGCACTGCCGCTATCCGGCCATCATCTCGGGGCGGTGATACAACGTCGCCGCCGGGTACGAGCAGAAGATGGGCATTTCGAGCCGTTGTCGTCGTCACTCGCGTGGTCGATGCTCACCGAGCTCCCCGGTAGGCGCGTCGTACTCTCATAGACGCCCATGGCAGCCAAACAGATCCAAGCAACACCACGGTCACGTGGTCGTAATGAGACTACGCGCTCCACAAGGGTCAGACTTGTCGGAGGATGCGATCCAGTCCTGTACACTACTAGCCCGGCTGCTCTAGGCTCGGAATTTTCTTAAGTGGTACGCAATGGTGACTGGAGTACGCTCTTTACCCAGGAGCTTGGGCGATGATCTAGACAATCGCGGATACAGCAGCTAAGCCGCCAGCATGGATCAACATCGTGTCATGACCGACCTCCGCGACACTGAACACCAAACTTCTCTAGTTTTAGACCTGTCTAGACTCTTCGGATGCAACATTTGAAGACTACTGAGACAACAATATGCCATGGGCACTGCGCTATGCCGAGCTCCCGTTATCTCAAGCGGCCCGCGAATGCTTGGACTCGGAGGGACGTATCCGAGGGTGGTTCAGTCAGGACCGCAATTCTGTGCCGCGCCTCTTCAAGGATATGCTACAGGCGTACCGACGGAAGTCGCGCATTGTGTGACTCGGGAATGATGGCAGATCTACTTTTTCCAACAGACCCCTTGAGGTTTATTGGACTTTCCTGCTTACGACTGGCCTCCAACATCCGCAGCAGAAATGCATAAAGCAAGGACATCTTCGTCCACTATCTCCCATCCACAACCTCTCCTCTCGCACACGCCATCGCACATACCTTGTCTTGAAGACATCTCTGCCGCATCGACATGTCTTCCTTCACCGCCACCAACACCACCCTTGCTGGCCTTGGGCTCTCCTTCGACACCCTTCACGTGAACTTCGGACTTCTCCTCTGAGGAGAGCTTCGATAGCCTCTTCTCCAATCTCTCCTCTCAAGAGTCGCAGGTCGACGATGCCCAGACTGGCTCTGCTCCCGAGATGGGCGACCACTGGCAGGTCACCTACGCCGAAGACGCCGAGCCAGACTTCAACTACTTCGAGCCGTACCTGGGTGTACCCGAAGTATCCGACTTCGTTCCGTGGCCTACTAGGTGAGCATTCATGCATGAGCTATGTATAGTGGTATCAGCTTGACTCACTATCTCTCCTTCAGCCCGGAACTTGCAACTGAGCTGCAGGACAGCAGAGCACCACCATCATCCGAGGTGTCTCGCCATCCCCCTCAGACCCCCGCGGTGGAGCGCGGATACGAGGCCGACACAGATAGCCCTAGGGCCCTTCGCCGACAGCGTCGTCGAGATGCCCGAAAGGCTGCTCGTCGACAGCACGTCCATTACCTCGTTGAAGCGAGTCCAACCCATCATCGAGGATCTACCCTCGCTAGAAGAGATCCAGAGGCGCATCGCCGCCTACTCTTCTCCCCAACCTCAATCCCGTCAGACCAATGAGACCACATCCGAAACAATCATTGGTCTCGGTTTTGACTTCTCCATCATCGACGGCGACGGGCTCGCCGAGAGCGAGGAGTCTACTACCAACAATAATTCCACGCTCGCTGAGCAGGACATCACCGAGACTGCACCCGACTATTACTCCAACTCCGATGCCGATTCCGATAGTCGACTATGACAATAATCCGTCCGATTCATACGACTCCGACGATTCTGATGTCGACCACTACTACGACGAGTCGCATATGGACGACTGCGAGCATGGCTCCGATGACAACAGAGTCCACTACCTGGTGCAACATGTCCGCCCCATGATCGAGGAGCTCCCTACACTACAGGAATTCCAAGCCCGCATGGATCCCATCTCCGAAGAAAGCCCCCGTGCTCCCTCTAATGGCCTCGGGCTAGGCCTTCCCAACTACAACGAGGATAGCTCTATCCTCGAACACTCATCATCCACACATGAGGAGCATGCAGCCCTCCCCGCGCACCGAACCGAATCCGCATTTCTACTCGACCTCCCCCCTCCCGCACCCATGTCGGACCGTTACGACGGGTTCGAAACGATCGACCTCACAGACCACGCGTCCTCCCCCCTACCTCACAGGCATGAGGTCCCCGACTCGCCCCACCTCCGCCCCCATCTCTCAGCGGAGTCGCCTTCGCCAATCATCCTCGCATCCCCGGTGCCCCTCACTCCGTTCCGGACTCGCGTCGACGATGTACTGCATCACAACCCATGGTCGGACTCACCATTCTCGTCCGAAGCCGGGATGCAGTACGCTGCGCGCCATCCGCTCGCAAGAGAGTCCTAGAGACATCTCGTATGATCACTCTATGAATTGACCACCCCCTTCACCAAACCAAGGATGTGCACGGACACTCCCACATACCACCTTCCTGGCGTATACTTCGCTTATTGCGAAGCCCATGTACAACTATACCACTTCTCGATACCAACACAACATTGAATCTTTGATGCATTCTTATGGACTGAGTGAGAGCCTGAGTGAGATATCGTCATTGATACCAGATTGGTACGGAGCTACGGATACATATGGCAGATTGAGTAAGATCGAGAGTATGAGCTGACCCTCCATGCAGGAGTTCAGAAGGGATGCCAAAGGCTAAACTTCCGCTTAACGTTAACATTTGACTGAGATAACCACCCGAAGGGAATGGAGCGGCGATGCAGAGTACTTGCTCCTTGAGTTCGACGCTTCGTACTGATAGACGAGGGTTACAGTCAGTTCGAGGCATTTCCAAGTGGTGAACTGGTCATACCAAACAGAACAGCGCCCAGGCGCAGTACCGAACGGTACCTGATCCGTGGGTTGCGACAAAGGTACCGGTACGTTTGATGATGTGGACGACGTCGAGGCAGGAAGCCCTGACTGCGTAGCCTGGGGCTGCTGAAGAACCGGGACGACCGTAGAGTTGGGGCTAGGTGGAGGGATCTCGGCATACGAGTCGATGAAGATATCGTCCTGTGCGCCGTCCTTGAAGTTGTACAGGTCTAGATAAAATGGTGGCGCATATGTGCCTTCGAACATCTATAGAGTACACACGTCAGAATAACGGTATACATCCGTACGTCATGCCATCACTGACGTTGTTGCGCTCAGCTTGAAACCAGTAGAATGGTTGCTTTGCGCCGTAGGTGCAGTTCCCTGGAGATGTCTCGGGTTTGTTGAAGTCTGGATCTGCACCGCAGCGTCGTGGCACCTGCGGCTTAGCCAGAGGAACGTTCGATGTTGAGCCAGTAACATTGCACTTGAAACCAGTCATGTAGTCTTTTAAATTTCGGCTGAGTGGGTGGCTTGCAGTCAATCACGAAGGCGACCTACTTTGTTCCCCACCGCTATCAGCCTGGAAATTGCCATTCAGTCAGTACCTACATACGCAAGTGCGGTGACGCAGCAGCGAAGGCACATACCGAGTGAATCCAGAACCATGCGCAGTGGCAACCTCCTTCAGGGCATGGCGGCATGCGAGCGGGTACGGCGAAGTCGGTGAAACGGTACCAAACGCACGTCTGATTCACGCTGAAGACCGTGAAGTCTTCCGGCTGAATCTTGCTGACGTCGGATTCGTACGCGATCGCAAGTGCACAACCCTTGAGATCACTGAAGCCCGTCGTATGATAGGCTGCCGTGGGACTGTTCGGGCAGGGGTTGTTCCCTTGACGAATGTCGCCACCTTCAGACGAGTTGTACCAAGAAGTGGCACCCTTGTTGCACGCGATCTCTGCCGTAGCTACCTGACCTGCAGGTAGCTCAAAGAAGTCGCCCGGATGTGGCGGGTAATCCAGATGGCCATGGAACCACCACTTCTCGAAGTCGTAGTTCATGAGAGGCGTGACTGGCCGGTTGTCGTAGTCGAAAGTCTTATCCGTGACATTGAAACCATACATGCTATTGTGCCATATCGCTGCAGATACAAGCAACTCAGTGACCACATGCAGAGACACTCGCAGCGCGTACGGGACTTACAGGCATGACCGCGAACAACCTCCAGTCCATTCAAGGCCAAAGCTAACAGCGAGAGCAGAGCGAACGAGTGCATGTCTAGCAATCGATGATACAAGAACGAGCACCAGGCTCCGGAGCGGCGGAGCAGCAGACAGAGTAGTAGAGAGAGCAAGGTGTACCTCTCACATCGCATGGGCGATGAAATAAACCACGGTTCACTGGCCTGGCGTCAGCCTCACGATGTGCCTGTTATTGTTCCTAGCACAATGGCTCATCAGCCGTCGCGGCAAGTTGTAGTATCGTGGTAATCACGCAGGCACGTCTATTTAGTCCTTTACATACAGTCCTTGAAGACTGTTCAGTGTGAGGACAAGAGCTCGCATGGAGAGGTTGGTGGAAGGAGGAGAATCTGAACATGAGCCTGAGATGCAAACGCGTTCGGAGCTGAGCGCTGAGAGGCGCGTCGGATCGTGGCGGGAGCTAACCGCTTCCGGAAAGCGGCGGGTGGCTGTGAGCAAGCCAGCGAAGCGCCGGAGGATTCACGACTTCTCTGGGCTCACGCGCTCACTTCCTTCAATTTCATGGACTAGAGAAATCCGCGAATCCTGATATCGACAAATTCTCGTACACGGGGACAAGATGCAGCGCAACCACCTCAGGCTGGTGTCTCGATATGAAAGCTTGATTGCCCTACTGGATCCTATGACGTGAAGCCAGGCGCTTTGCTCCGCTTGTCCTCCATCGCGCTTTGTCCCAGGTATGGGCTGGTTTTTCAGTGGTACTCAATTGCAACCTTCGCCTTGGGCACAGGCAGTCAAATCGTCCCTATCCTTTCACTACACGCTTTGACCTTGTATCAGGAAGTATAACAAGGAGCCCACCCGTCCGAATACCCTAACTCACCGCTACAACCCCCTCATCCTCGTACTTTCTATCCCACATTGCGCAGATTCTAACGCCACAATGAGGATTCGTAACCGCGGCGGTGCCACAGATAGCGCATACCAATGGCAGGAGCGCTCTACACCCTCTCAGGTCGGCTGGACGTCTGGAGGTAACCACGTGAACAACGTCATTGTCATTCCCGACCCGCCCAAAGGGTTCCCGGACGTGCCACTGAATGTGGATGTGAGTGCCACTGGACACCTCACGAAGCATCTGGTTGATGACCATCTGCACCAGCATCGCTACTGCACACCGCCACCAATCGATCCGCGCTACCGCGACCCACCAAGCGTCACAGAGGATGACTTCCCGCAGAGTTATGAGCGCGGGTCATTGCCTGGGGGCTTCCAGGAGCTCACAGGCCAACATGTGCCCCTTTCACCTCCTGGCTTAACCAAAAGGCACCCGACGCCTGCACCTCCGGGCTCCAAGCAGAACCCGTACGTCGTGGAGGACGATGAGATTGCAAGACGCCACCGAGAGGCTCGACGCCAGGCCGTCGCTGAAGAACGAAACATGGCGAGGCCTTCCTCCGGGGCTTCATATCAATCTGCTCATGGAGGGCCTCGTCATGCCTCTTCGAGCGCTTCTCATGCAGGCTCCTCATCTCGTTCGACTAGAAGCAACGCCAGTAGGCGTCCGCCGCCACCTAAGTTGGCATCGACCCCACGAACACCGGAGAGATACAAGAAGACTGCTCCGGACGGTTTCAGCCCGAAGACTTCCTCACCCCTGAAGCAAGTTGCGTACAAAGAACCCACGCCGCGCAACACCCCAGTTCCGAGCCGCTGGTACGTCCCTCCGAGGAAGCACTCCACCGGCTCGGTCACCGCCACAACCGACAGCTCCTCAGATTCAGACTACGACTAAACGCGGCTCAAAGTGGCACACGTTCGTGTGGCCCGTACATGATTGTACGCGGCATGGAGTCCTTTCCATGCGCCTCACAAATGACCCATTCATCACACTGCCACGCTCCTTTACCCTCTCGCCGCTCTGAATTGCCACTCGTTTTGTATGTATATGAGATTATGCTATCGTACAGCTTGCACTACACGTCCAGTCACATACACAACGATGAAAGGCGCATAGTACGCACCGGAACATACCTACAAGAATGCAAGAATTACACCACACCAAGCAAATGCATATTGTACATATAGATTATGGATGGACCGGCCGCCATCCATCTATGCAGACCCAAGATGATCTGAACTAGCTCTCAAGATGGACTAGAGAGATGGTCCAGAGAACGACGAGAAGGGACGCCGTCGCTAAGATTTGACCAGCGTACCATGACTAAGAAGGCTTCATCTGTCAGTCGAGACATCGCTATCCGACATACTGGCATAATGGGGTGACGATGAGGAGACGCCAGTTCCCTTGCGGCGACCGTGTGGATAGAAGGAAGTGGGCGGAGGCGAAGGGTAATGTGGCGATTGCAGAGGCTCCAGTCTAATTGGCGTTGTCTGGAAGTCGCCATACTCAGCACCGTAGCCAGAAACGGGCACGGCTGCGCGCAACGGGGCATCAGACGTCGATGCTGTATCATGGGAACTTGGAAGAGTGGTGCTCACGCTGTATGAAGTCCTCTTGACTCTCATTGGAGAGGTGCTCAAGCGTCTTTTGGTTGGTCTCAGGAATGAGCATAGGTAGGACAGTATACCCTGTGAGCATAAAGAAAGCGAAGATCTCCAGACTTCAGAATGATGGATGTTAGCCGGAATTCGCGCACACCATCCAGACAACTCACATGTGACCAAGGAACTTGTTGGTGCCGCCCACGTCCTTGAGCCACTGAAAGGCGAGCTGAGCGACGACCGCTCCGCACTTCCCACTAGCGGCGGAGATTCCGTGTGCCGTAGCACGGTACCTGGTCGGGAACACCTCTCCGGGAACGATAAAGGTCGTGGTGTTTGGCCCGAAGTTCTGGAAGAAATTCGCGAGGCAGTAGAGGACGACAAATACGATCTTCCCGCTGGATGTGGCGGTCAATCTATCATACGCAAAGCCTGTCACAGAGGGTGAACAAACAAACGGTACAGAGCGTCTAGAAGTGTGCCTACCCATGATTAGGAAGAGGACCGTCAAGACCGCGAAGCCCATGAATTGAATCGGCTTCCGTCCCCACCGATCGATGAAGACGAACGAAGCCCAGTAACCGGGGACCAGACCAGCGAGTGACAGGATGAGGTTTCCCACACTGACGTTGTGGAGATTCTGGTAGATAGAGGCCGCAGGAGGTAGACCCGACTTGGGTGAACCGAAGCCAATTGCATTGAGGATAATGGACGAGTTGAGTCCAAGGCCATAGAATGCAATCTAAGTATGCATCAGCGTCTGCGATTGACAACTCACGTATAACAGCGTACTCACATCCAAGGCGAACCAAGAGTAGGCAGTCCCGATGAGTATCTTCATGTTCTGCCACTGTCCGAAGTAGGCCCTGAAGTCGTGAGTGGTGGCCTGACGAGCGATGACCCTGTCGCGTGCGGCGTCCGGATCAACAGTGTAAGAGTCTCCGTCAACAAGAAGTACGCTGAGGTCACGGCCAGCTTGGCGGATATTACGCTCGATGTCAAGAGTGAAGCGAGGAGTCTCTGGGATGGTCAACCGGAAGTACAGTGCAACGGCGCCTGGTATGCATCCAAGGCCTATGATAATGCGCCATATCTGGTCGATAGACCGGAGGACGCCTGAAGGAGGGTCGTGGAGGAAAGAATGTTTGTATGCTGCTATGGCTATAAAGGAAAGTAGAGTAGCGGCTGCAGGAACACGGGCAACTTGTAAGAGCGGTTTTCGGAGGGCGCTTTCAAAGACAAAGACTTACACAGTTGACCCCATCCCTGGTTTGCAAACACCGCGGCCATCACCCTGCCACGAATATAGACCGAAGAGAAACTCGGAGGAGATGACGGCACTGATAGGATAGTCCCCTCCAATTCCGAGACCCATCTGTGAGAGCGTGAGTGAGGGAGGTGGCTTTGCGGGATCAAAAACGAAATTGACGCACGACAAATCTCCAAAAGGTGAGGACCCCCATCACACTCACAGCTAGACTGGGTGCGCATAGGACTTGGCCGAAGGTGGCAATCATGATGAGTAGGAGTTCCATGCCGTCTGTGCCTCCCATGAGTACACCGTGCGAAGAGGCAGATTATAGATATATGTGCATACAGATGCGTTTCCGGCCCAACACGTCGCCGAGCCACCCAAACAGCAGTTGGCCAAGAAGGACACCAGCAGGGGTGGCGATTTTGATAGCCACTTGCTGACCAACTGTCAGACTGCGATTTGGCAGGGTCGCCAGGTCAGCGTCCGAGCCTCCTGTCATTCATTTCATTACGCGGCGCAGCTTGAGCGTCGTTCAAGCAGCATACCTGAGCCATAGAGGTACCCTAACATGACCGAAACTATGTTGATCGCGAAGATGTCGTAGCTGATCACGCGAACAAGAAGTGTCGAGCACAATCAGCGTCGTGACACGGAGGATCATGGACGTGGGTACTCACGCATCCGTAAAGAAACCGGCGCCAGAGACGAACGCGACCTTCACATGGAACCACCTAGGTGCGGATAGTTTCAATGCCGTTACGAAAGTGAATGCCCATGATGAGCACGTACGAGAACTTGGCATTGTCAATTTCGGTGAGCAACGCGCGTCTGTCCTCGTTGAGGCGAAGGACCGCGGGTACAGTCCGCGAATGCTTGTCCGCGTGGTGCACGCCGCTTCTGGCATCTAGAGACCTCGCCTTGATGTTCTCCACTGAGACAGTGACGTCCGGCATATGAAAGGATTTGCGGCACGTTCAGGTGAAGGGCTGGGCTCACGCCCGCATGAAGGAGACGTGTATGGTGGGCAGAAGCGTGCAGGATCCCAGCTGTAATGTGGTTCGGGGCGCGCTAGTACTTATACAAATGAGGGTTTAGCTCGCGCTCAATCGCGCGACAGGGTCTCTCAAGAGTCCGGCCTGTGCCGCGGACCGTACCTGAAGCCCTCATAGTAGCCGCTAAGAAGGGAAGAATCTCTCAGACGGATATGACGGACAGATCGGAACACCCCAAACGTACCCATTACGCTTGACCGCTGAACTTGGCAGTAGATGTGGCGAGACGGCGAGCGAAGCTTCAGCCAGGGCTCGTCACCCATAGAGAACAGCAGGCTCTTCTGGTGGACGTTCGGACTAGGCAAAACCCCCGACGCCCGCAAGTGAGCGCATTGTAACAGATCACCGCATCCGTTCAATCAATCCCCAGAGCCGCTGAGGTTCGTGTCTTCGATCCCGGCGGGATCCCATGCTCTGCGGTCTGCCAATGGTAGCTGGGAACGGCGCCCACGTGCGAGCCACAATATCATGAGCATCGAGACTATGGCTGAGGCCAGGTGCCTCGGTCCTCTCGTAAGCTTGAAATACCTTGGTTTCCTGCACCTGGCGAGAGATTGTTACCAAAGGCTACCTGCGGAATTGAGTCCCTGGAGATGGTAACGTACCACCCAGATAAGTTCAAGTTTCCAAAACCCGATATTGAGGCAACGACCCCCAGCGTTCATCTGCCCCATCACACAGTAAGCCGCCAATGCCGACATTCATGGAATATCAGACCAGTATCATGGGTAGCAGATGGATACAAGGCGATCCACGAAGGCCTTCGTGAACTCCTTGGTTCTTGGAAGGTGTTCAGGCTGGACTTGATCATGAGAAATTACTGTATGCCGCTATCGTTGACGCCTTATTACGCCACCCAAATATTCGGCACGTATAACTCATGAACTGCATAATGAAGCATGCTGCTCGCAATTGCTTGCAATTGTCGAAAAGAGCTAAGAGAATCGTGGTCGAGGGAAAAGCAAACGCCTCGAGCGTCTACGGTACAAGTCGCGAGCGCGTCTCCGAGTCGTCACCGCGGCAAATGCGGCGCTCACGCTTTCTGACTGCAACAATCGAACACCGCTTGTACTTCCCTGGGCCAGATTCCTTGCACCTTGCAAAGCGTTCGCTGCTTTGAAGACACGATTGACAGCGATGCATAATTCTCTCGTCTGTTAGATAGCACGGTCTACTCACGCCACCAATCCAGACGACACTTTTCCTTAGCTTGAAGCCAGGCTTATTGCCAGCGTTCGCCAATCGAGGATCCCTCGGCCCACCGACGGATCCCGGGTGTTTTATGAGGATACGCGTGTTTACTCAACTCTGGAGGGAATCCCCCATAAAGGACAAGACGACCTATACTTGCAAATAAGTATTGTGTCCCCGCTATCTACACAGCTCGCACCTTGGCAGCAATTCGAGCCACGGTAAGTCAGATTGACAGCCCTCACCACTGCCTTCTGTTTCGGTCGACCGTTGCGCATCTTCAAGATCGGATTCTGGTGGCGCCGTGAACATTGTAAGTATTCTCGTGCACACATTCCCAGCAGTTGGCATAACTAAGACCTCCCCGGAGCCCTTCCCATGGCTGGATCATGGAGCGGCCTTAGCGACAGCGCGAGAAGCCACCACTTCTGCCCATAGCCTCGCCTGTTCAGTGCTCTCACTAGTACTGTGTCCGCTGTGGAGTGCACCATATCCTCTCTTTTGGACTTTGATCTGCACTGCTGCTGCTGCCGCCCCCGCCGCTGGGTCCAAGTCAAAGCTCAGGTGAGACCCCTGCCCTGACCGGCTTCAGTTGCGGGCAAGCTCACGGTGTCTATTGCCTTCAGCTGCGGGGCGACCTCAGAGCACACGACGGGCAATCACAGTTACCTACTTCAACTTACCTCAGATTAGCAACCGTCATACGGGTCCTGATCATTCTCTCCAAGCAGTGACCAGGGTTATCTACGTCCTGCATCGGAACTTTGATGCTCATTCTGCCGCCCATTGCCAGCGAACGGCACTCCTGCGGACAGCATGACGTCGATTCACTATCCGAGCAGCAATCAACCTCTGCGCAGGTGAGGCCGCGGGCCTCAGGCTGCCGCTGAGAGGGGCAGAAACTCTGCGTCGAGCGGCAAGGTGCACAGCCTCGCAATCCTCAAAAGACGTGCAATGCATCCACAGCCACAGCACGACGACACCGGATCTGACCCGCTAGCCAGCCTCATCAGGCCCGGGTCCGTGCCCGCGTCCGCTGGTTAGATCGTACCTCGGAAGCACGACCGAGGACTCACAGGAGAGGAGCCCAAAAGCCTCATCGATATTGCGATGCAAGCTTCTACGATATGTTGCCAGATGCTTTGGAAGCATGCGGTGGCTTTTGAGCGGCGATGAATGGTGAGTCGTCTCGTTGAACGTGGATCCGACTGCGAATGTTGATTTTTTTACGATTCCGCAGGCTCGATACACCGTCCGTATTCTCGTGCAGGTCAGACAATGAGCGTGCCTCTCACTTTGCTATCAAGAAGAACACAGAGCGCCGGGTACAGTCGGCCCTCCATCCCAAAGATCGTGAGCAACTGCCAGAAGAGACGATAGCGCTCCGACATAGAATTCGCGCCAGCCTCAAGTTGACAACGGGATCCCCCCTGAACTGTGGCCATATACTCACAACGTCAGGAACAAGCGGGCCCCCGCCTTCAAATAACCTCTCACCCTCGCCCGAAGCCAGATGCATTGCCGTCAGCGGCCAACGGCCCAGTGACAACCATCCCAGGAAGCCAAGAAGGCGCGATATGTCATGTACACGTTGGGGTGCTACGGACGCGCGATGCCCATGCTAGGTATCTTAGTTCTCACACGGCGGACCCGTCTCAATTGCTATCGATCTCGTCCTCCTGCTCTCCTGACGCCAGAACCACCCACAGCCCCCTGCGCGCGGTTGGTGCGAGAAGCCCATAGAGAAGATGCTGCTGCCATAGCCGACGTCCTTCGCGCTGGATGAACAGACCTGGCAGTAGGTTCGTACCTGCCTCGAGCTCGCACCCATCAGCGCCATTCAATCCGCGCCATCGGATATCCAGCAGAGACGTGACCGATCTATGGCACGGCGCATTATCAGGTAAGCCTCCCTATACCGACAAGGCACACGCGAACGTTGATTTGGCCACCCTATGCAGACTTCGAACTTCATGTTGCGGCGCCTGTTGTTGCCCGCTCAGCGCGTCTTTCCATATCCTTGTCTCCACCTGCTAGGAACGGATCTGACAAGTCCAATCATGGATATCTTCAGCCTTTTGATGGCGCCCAAAAGGTCACTTCTTTCCTGTGATAGTAGATGCGTGTTTCCACTTCGGAGCCGAAGACAAGTTGAACAGGACAACACAGCGTTCGCAGCGAGGCAGATGCGCCAAGTCGAAGCGGACCTGTTGGAAGTAACAAGATGTACGAATCGGCCAGATTGCTCCGCCAAGAAGCGCGGAGTGCGTCCAAGTGTCCAAATTGGACATTGAATTCAGAGGAATACCTATGTACCAAAGCAGCCGCAAGCCTCGGTCGACAACCAACAGCCAACAGCCAACAGCCAACAGCACGCAGACCACCGGACGCCCACTTACATCCGCGTCATGGCGCCTCACCCGACATCCCACCTGCCACTGGAGGCAAGCAGCGATCCCCTGCACATCCCCTCCAGCACACAGACGATCCCGGCCCCTCCGCCGGACGTCCAAGGCACGGCCTGTCAAGTGTGGGCCAGCACCGGCACCAGTCGAGCCGCACGCACACGCCCCGCGCCCACGAAGCGGCGGAAATGGCGTACCCCATCTCGCCTTCGCGCCTTCTCTTCTCGCGTCCTGGCGGCGTCCTGTGTCGTGCGTTCTTCCTGATACGGGCGTGAAGAGAGTTTGGTGTGTGCGCGATCGCACACGGCGAGCGCGGACTGTGCGTATCGATGATGCGCCCGTGATCACTGGCAGCTTCGTGTTCGCAATCTTCACGTTAACGTTGCTGGAGTTCACCTAGGAGGCATCAGCGGCTGCGCCCGCGTCTTCTCCACCTATCCGCTCTGCAATGGCATCAGCTTCGTACGTGCACGCTTGGCAAGAGTCCGTACGTGAGTATCAAGCGGCATCTCACGGGAACCCTGCAGAAGCCGATATGGGCATAGGATGTGGAACGAGGCGATACCAACACAATGAAGCTCACCGAGATAGCACGGCGGCGGGATCTTGAACGACGCCGGAGGGGAGATAGAAGATGGAAGCGACATTGTATATGTTACACAGCGCCGCGAACTTCGTCCTGCACTTCAGTGATTCACCGCATCGGTACGTCCTACTATATAATCACATCGCCCCTCGCTGCGCACGCGAAGCTGTGACAGGCACACCGCCGCCCCGCGGACTCAGACTCGGACCGCTACGCGAGCGTCCCCCATTCACCCTCAGTAGTTTTGAGTTTGGCAGCGTGAGTCCGTGGCGCGGTCACGCAGCACATGCGCATGGGCCGTGCGGAGGAGGAGTTGATCCGGACGTGCGAGTTGGGGAAGCGCAGAGCCTAGCCAGGCTTGACAGACTCACGTTCGGACGGGCGCATGCGCAGCTGGTGTGCTTTTCCTGGCAGCGCGGTGCTGGAACCTTGGGGTGACAGCGGCATGAGTAATGCGGGAAGGGGGAAGGCGTCGGACGTACGCGGCACGGGGCATGATTTTGACATCTCTACTGTATACGTACGTGTACCAGAGAAGCGCGCGCGCACGTCCCACTCTGCAAGATCTACGAGGGTACACGATGCCTGCCAACGTCAGTGACGTCCTGTACTTCATGAGCAGTGCTTACGAAACCGCCTGCCCCGACGCGCTCGCACGCGCTAGGTAGTAGGCGACGATGTTCCCGCGACGTTCCCCAGCAGCGACGATATGATCGCGATCAGATTGGGTATGTCGATGGCGTACAATGTCCCTATACGTGCCGAGATCCCAGGAAGGGCCATGACCACCCCGAGAGTTCCTGGGAGAGGCCTTCCAGAAGCCATCCTAAAACTGCAGGGAACCGAGCGCGTGGAGCAGAGCCTTCAAAATGAGCGCGCTTCGATTGCAAGCTTAAGGAACGCGAGCACGCGAGGGGCAGAAACGTGCCCTCGCCGAGGACCATATAGATAAGCGAGGTGTGGCGAACCTTAGAATCTGGCATTTGCGAGGATCCGACGCCGATTAGAGCCTGGTTGGATGGCGAGATTGTTACAAGTGGAACACTGGCACGGCACTGGAGCTTTCCCGATGTTGTATGTTTGCAGCTCTTGGCGGCCCTTCCACACTGTATGATACAGTGCATATGTTCTGCGTCCGATTAGCCAGTGCCTAGTCCTAGTGGTGCATCATTGCGAGGAAGTCGGAAGCGCTCCGTTCAAACCACTGTTTCATCAATGCGGAGCACATGGCTGCACCTTCTTGCACAGAATGGGCACCGGGCGTAGTTAAACCGTAGTGCGAGAAGGCTCCGTCTCGCCGCCATGGCCGCAGAGTCCAATGTAACCCTAGTACACCGCCCGGTGACGGGCGATGAGACGGACGACGGTCTGCCGATTCCCGATCGCGAACGTTCGCGCCACCGAACGACAGAGAGGCACCCACAGGAGGATCAAGTCAACGGTCGGCGCTGTACGGAGCGTACATTTGCACATGGACCCGGGAGCGCCGTCGCGAGACCTAGACAAACCTGGTGCGACGGGGCTGATGGATGTCCGGCTGTGACGGCGCGTAGAATCACCCTGGGGCGGGGCGTCCGCCGTGCCTGTTGAGACGGAAGATTTTGACGAATGTGTGTGGTGAAGGGTGGATCTGGTTGAGTCGGACGACGACGTTTGGCGCAGAGCGGGACAGATCGACGAGAGTGCCACTGTGTGCCAGGGCGGGGGTGCCGGTGCCGGGTGGGGGGACGAAGTTTTGGTCGCAAGAGCGATTAAGAGGGCGAGAGGAGGAGAGGAGAGGTCGAAGGAGAGGGCGGGTCGTGTGAACGTGCATGGTGGAGGGGACGATACCAGAAAAGGAAGGAGTGTATGCGGACTGTGATTGGCTGGTGAGTACGAACGTGCAAGGAACGTTGAGTGGTGGCCGCTGGTCGTCCGTGGTTTCTGCCCAGGCTCAGTCCGTCCCAGTCGATGGCTTCCTCTGATGCGGGACGCTCGCTGCCGGAGCCTTGCATATGGCCAGGGTCCTCCCCTGGAACTTAAAAGCAGCCCTACCACCGCAAGAGCGCTCTCCTCATCCCTTCCCCACGCGTCCGCAATCCCCCCCTTCCCTCTCCAAGGCCCGCTACCATCCAAGCTCATTCGAGATGGCAAGCTCATACGTGGCTGACAAGACCTCCACAAGCAGCGCAGAGGATCAGATCCCCAGGCTGCCCAAAGGGAACAACGCCTACGCCCTCGACGAAAAGCGTAGGGCAGCCCTCGCAGAGATCGACAACGCAAAGTTCTCGTACGTCTCTCGCCCACTCGTCGTTCGCGACTGATTTTGAAGCTGACCGACGTATTCAACAGCTGGTTCCATGTGAAGGTCTGCATGGTTGCCGGTGTCGGCTTCTTCACCGATGCGTGAGTACTCGGCCTCCCAGGCTTCCTCCCGATCTCCGAGCCGTGCTCGTCGGACGACGGCTAACTTCGCGCATCTGCAGATACGACATCTTCGCGATCAACATCGCGTCGACGATGTTGGGTTATGTGTACGGTGACCACGCCAAGGGCGCCCTTCCCACAAATCAGGATCTCGGTGTCAAGGTCGCTACTCCTTGCGGTACTCTCGTCGGTCAATTGGTCTTTGGGTGGCTCGCGGATGTCGTTGGTCGCAAGCGGATGTGTAAGCCCATTTGCCGTCGCTATTCTCATCTAAGCCTTTGCTAACGATGGATACAGACGGTATTGAGCTCATGCTCATCATCATCGCCACGTTCGGTCAGGCCGTTACCGGTGAGGGCCACGCCGTCAACATCATCGGCGTGCTCATCGTCTGGCGATTCATCATGGGTATCGGAATTGGTGGCGACTACCCCCTATCCGCCGTTATCTCCTCCGAATTCGCCTCCACACATCTGCGCGGCCGCCTTATGACGGCGGTATTTGCAAACCAGGGCTGGGGACAATTCTGTGCGTATCTACGCCACTTCCACGTCCGGAAAGACATCTGACATGATGATTCGCAGCCGCTGCTCTCGTCGCCTTCATTGTGGTCTCCGCGTTCAAGAGCGCGCTCTTGCGTGACGACCCCAATGTCCTACCACACGTCGACTTCATGTGGCGTATTTTGATCGGTCTTGGCTGCGTGCCCGGCGCCATCGCCCTCTACTTCCGTCTTACCATCCCTGAGACGCCCCGTTTCACGATGGACGTCGAGCGCAACGTCAAGCAGGCCGCGCAGGATGTCGACAACTTCCTCACCACCGGTTCGTACTACGTCGACCCCGATGCCGTCGTTCAGCGTGTGCAGGCGCCCAAGGCTTCCCGCCGCGACTTCGTCGCCTACTTCTCGCGCTGGGAGAACGCCCGCCTGCTCATCGGAACGGCCTACTCGTGGTTCGCCCTTGACATCGCGTTCTACGGCCTCGGCTTGAACAACTCGATCATCCTCAACGCGATCGGCTTCGGCTCGCCCGACGCGAGTCTGAAGGGCACGGCGAAGGTGTACCAGAACCTGCGGAACATCACCATCGGCAACATGGTCATCTCCGTCGCGGGCCTCATCCCTGGCTACTGGGCGACGTTCCTGCTCATCGATCGCTGGGGCCGCAAGCCGATCCAGCTCATGGGCTTCACGATGCTCACGATCCTGTTCGTCATCATGGGCTTCGGCTACGACAAGCTCACGGCGACGGAGTCGGCGAGGAACGCGTTCACGTTCCTCTACTGCCTCACGAACTTCTTCCAGAACTTCGGCCCTAACACCACGACGTTCATCGTCCCGGGAGAGGCGTTCCCGACCCGCTACCGCTCCACCGCGCACGGTATCTCAGCCGCGAGCGGCAAGCTCGGCGCGATCGTCGCGCAGGTCGGGTTCGGAAAGATGGTCAACATTGGTGGCCCGAACAAGTTTGTGAAGCATCTGTACGTACTCCTCTACACGATATAGTCGAGGGCAGAAGCTGACGACGTGCGCACGACAGGCTCGAGATCTTCGCGTTCTTCATGCTCACGGGTGTGTTCTCGACGATGCTCATCAAGGAGACGAACCAGAAGACGCTCGAGGACCTCTCGGGCGAGCCCCAAGAAGGCTTCATCGCGGGTGTCGCGAACGAATCCGCAGCATAGAGCCGCGCCCCCGCTCTCCCTTCTCTCTCTCTTTCTTGCTCCGCATCTTACCCGTACTAGTATCACCATCATCATTGGCATCACGACTCCCCTCCCGATCCACACCTCATGCCTCTCTCCCATCCCGCCCTCTTCTCCGTGCTCATACCACCAGACCTCGTGCCTGCTCGCAGAGCGTCTGGAACTCTCTTATCGCTTATTGTACTCGCGAGGGGCGCGATGTATCCGCTTGATGCCGTTCGTTTGTTGGTTGGGGTGTGTATATTACTGCTGCTGCTATCTCTTCGCGCTCGCTTGCTTCGCGGGTTGGCCAAAAAGCTCCACTGCGAAAAGTATTTGATATGATGTGTTTGGGCGATGGATCTGGGGCTCTGGTCATGATGGTTCTAGATTCGTTTATTGAGGGCTGTACCGACTACTGGTAGATCTCATGCGTTACTTATAAGTAATCTGTTGCTCACTCGGCTGGATAACGGGGGCCGGGGAACCGCAATGTCTCCTTCGTACCGGTTGACCAATGCATCTTGGAGTTGAACTTGAACTTGAACTTGGAAGAGTCGTGGTGTGAAATCGGGCCTGCACCGGCGAGTCCCGGAAAGGCAAGTCCTGTGGATCGGATCCGCCGCATCTCGAATGACAGTACCGGTGACGGTGACGGTGCCGCCGCGGGTCGTCCTTCCCGCCACGGCCGCGCTCTTCTCGCGGAATCACCCTATAGTCACGGTGGTAAGGAGGGACTCATCTGTTCGGCTGGGCTTGGTTCGGTTGGTGGGGCGCGGCGGTGACGCTGTTCCGTCACGGTGGGTTTGCTCGAGTGTCCGCTACTAGTATATTCCAACTTGGACGGTTGGCCGGACAGTCCATACACTGAACGCTGCTTCATACGACCACGCGCGAGCACTGGTACTCCTCGATCCTATAGCCACATAGGAGGTCGTCGTCGGACCACATCACAGGGGTGAGGTTCGTAACGACTATGGCTGGTAGCCTGTCCCTCATTCACCTTTCCCCAGTCCAACATCCAGCACACACGCCCTCCACAAACTCTTCGGCAACCCACCGAAAGAAAGTCTCACGACCCGCGGCACGCCACCACACCACGCCAATCCAATCCAATCCAACCATCCTCCAAGGCAAACATCGCAGCCACCGCGATCATGCACGCCAAGAAAGCAGAGATCGTCCCGCCCTCGTCCTTCTCCGAGCCGTCCGAGCCGTCCCAGCTGCGCCCCGAGGACAAGCCCGCGGCCGCGCTCCGCGGGCCGCAGGAGGAGAACCCGCAGCTCGTCGCGCACGGCAAGGGCAAGCAGGCCGCTGACGGGCGGTATGGAGGCCCTGTCGGGGGAGAGGGGAGGAAGGAGAAGAAGAGCGGGCAGGTGGACGAGGAGAGGGAGGAGGCGAGGAGGGTGGACGAGGAGAAGCGGAGGGATGGGGCGGGTGGAATTGGGGTGGGCAGGGCGAAGCTGTGAGCGGCGGGGGGCTTCAGGTTCCTGCTGTCGGGTCATAGTTCCCGCTGTATAGCGGTGGCGGAGTTGGGGTTGTGGAACAGCTGGTGGAAGGGCTCAGTACATAGTGGACGACAACTTCCAGGGACTCGTATTACAGCCATTTCAGTGGAGTGTTTCGTGAGCGGGGAGACTGAAGACGTCACGGTCTGCGCACCCGCATTGCGCTGCTGTTGTGAAGGAACTGTACACTTCTAGGTAACGCTTGTAGCTAAGGCTTCTCCTTCACCGCCGTTGGCCCCCGGCTTCGAAGATTCAAAGAAAACCCCACGGCTTTGCATCGGCTCATCGCAGAGGCGAGCGAGAACAAGGGGAAATCAAGTCACGATCAAGGCCGAGGCATTGCACCTAGAGACGCGTCGTCGGCCGAAAGGCAGCCGTAGGGGCGAAAGGTGCAATGCGGCATAACTAGCCGCCTCCACACCAAGCCACGAAACAGCCAGCTGCCCGTGTGCACAGCAATTATCACGTACCACGGGATTGGCCCACGACGCCCGCGAGCACGTTCGTCTGTCATCCGTGAACACTGCAGACCCGTTCTGCGTATGGCCACGCCACCCATGGGACGAACTAGACGCCGCGCGGGTGCGTACAGCACGTCAAGCGCATGCGATGCACCATTGTGTCGAGGGCATGTGTGCGTGCCGGTGCCTGAGAGTAGCTCAGAGAGGCGAAGGGGTGGCAGAGACGTGCGGCAGGGAAGGAGAGGACGGGAATCTAGGAACGACCGTTGACGTCCCAGGCGCGAGATGGGCTGGGCATCACGAGCCAGGGACGCCAACAGAGCAATGGGGCGTTGGATGACAGCGGCAGCCTTTCCGCACGAATGCATGAGACACAGCGGCCCGGGCGCGGGGTGTACAGAGTTCGTCGCAACCCCCTAGATTGGCCACGAAGGTGAGCAGGAGCTGCGGCAGCTTACCGGCGCTGATGTCGGCGGCATCCCATTCAGAAAGGAGACGTTTCGATCACGCCACGATGGCTTCGCACGCTGATACACCCAAGAAAAGATGAGATAGAAGGTGACCGGATGGCAGAACCAGCAGGTGATGGTATGTCGACTACATGGAATGCACTATGCCGCTGCCGACTTGGGCTTCTTTTTCTGCACAGAAGGTTAGCGGTCATTTCACAGCGAAAGACAGTCGACCGAGGCGACGACAGAAGCATGGATGACTCACATATGCTACAGCCTCAAAGTCGTAGTCGATACCCGACTCTTGCAGTTTGCGCTTGCGCTGCTCTTGACGCTTGAGCAAGCGACGCTCAGCCTTTTCCTGCTCCTCCTCTGTCCGGGGCTGCACAAAGATAAGGATCAACGAACGAGCGTCATCCCTGCACTCGACAGGCTTACCTTATTGTGCGCTACCCTCGCGACACGGTCACGCGGGACCTGGTCTCCACTTCCTGTTCGCGCCCACCCACAGCTCTGGGTGCACCTGGTCTTTGGGGATGACCTTGCATGTGAGGATGTGGCCCATGAGCAGGTAGTTGTCCATCGTCTCCGCGACGATTTGTGCGACGGAAGGACGAGTCGAACTCGATGAACGCATAGTGTTTTGACTTGCCGGTCTGCACACAGCGTTGTTACGGTGGGATCAAGTTCACTGAGACGATACAAGGACATACCTTTTTGTTGCGGGAGAGGCGAAGACGGGTGACGGTACCGAATTGCGAGAAGTATGCGCGCATCTCATCCTCGAAGAAGCCGTGAGGTATCCTCCCGAGGTATATGACACCGCGGTCTTCCGTCTGCAACAGCGATGCACCATGAGCGCAAGGCAACAGGAGGACATGCCAGATAACATACCGGTTTCCGCTTCGCCTTCTCGAGTTTCCGCTTCACAATCTCGTCGTCCTTCGCAATTGTCGGCAACTTCTTGATGTCGATGCCAGGGAATCTCGTCCGGCATCTCGTCATCCTGATGAATCGTCGTCGTCGGACTCGAAGCCGTAGAACTGCTCCTCCTGCTCCTGCTCCTGCTCCTCAGCTGCATCCTCCTCTTCAGCCTGCTCCTCCGACTCCTCGGCTTCAGGTGAGGGGGCTTTTGGCGCAGGCTTCGCCTTGGTCTTCTTGCCCTCCTTCTGCAACTGCGCAGGCTGCTCCTCGAGTGCAGGCGCAGCCTTGCCCTTCTTAGCGGCCTTTTGCTGGGGTGCAGGGACAGAGTCCCCTGCAACAGAGTCCCGTCGCTTTTTCGTGGACTTCTCCTTGCTCTCCTCCGACTTCTCCTCCACGGCCACCGCCTTCCTCTTCTTCTTGTCGCCCGCCTCTGCCTTAGAAGGAGCAGCCTCGAGCTCCTTAGCAGCGGCCTTGCCCTTCGTGTCCTTCTTCGACTTTGCTGAGGGCGCGGGCTGGACTGCGTCTTCTGTCTGCTTTCCCTTCTTGGCCTTCACCGACGCATCGGTCTTCTTGAGGTCCTGCTCGGACTTCTTTTTTGCGACCTTTGGTGGTTTAGCAACTGGCATGTCGGATACTTTGTGTGCGAAAGTCGAGATTGAAGGAGGAGAGGGTAGGTGCGAGGAGCAGGTAGCAGGATGGATTGGGAACAAGGCCGGAGAGCGAAGCTTGGACAAAAATTGGGAGTAGACGCGCACGATCGCGCTTTGGCGCCCATACTGTATCTGCGCCACGTGCGTAGGACGCGTTCGTTCGCGTCCATCGCGCGCTCGCTGCGACTTCAAGTTGTACCGCTCCCTGTTTGCACCTTGCTCACCATCCACCACACCCTCTGTTCTCCCTCGCCGCATCGTATCGCGGTGAGCTGCGCCAGTGCGAAAGCCAAACTAAGATACATGGCTGGGACTCCTCCTCCTCCCTTACCCCCAACGGGTGGCTTCGCTATTCCCCGCCTTCCCTCACCTTCGGGGTCACGCCCTCGCCACTCAATCAACAACTCGTTCTCGTTCGGGCCACAAAACCTCGTCGACTCTCTTGCGGAAGCAAACACAAGCGGCGCATCTGACCGACGACGCTCCTACCTCGACCCCAGCCGCTCAATCTTGCACGCCTCCCCTCTGCGCTCTTCGCCGCGAGTGTCCAGGCGGGCGAAGACGACCGCGAGCAGACATCCGCTCGCGAACGATACCACTGACGTCTTCCAGGACGACGCAGGACGACGAGGGCGAAGATGAGGCGCACGAGTGGACCATTGTCGACCGCATGCGCCTCTGGAGGCACGATGCGCTCATGCAGCATCTGTACGACTCCGCCGCGTTCTGGGGCGACAAGATCGTCAGCTGGACAAGTACGTCCTGCCACGGCGCGGATCATTTACTATACGTGACATTTGCCCCTAGACGATCCGAACGACGCCTTCTGGCTTGCCCAGACCTACTTCCTCAAACACGAATACTCGCGAGCTGAAAGGCTCCTCACGCGACCGTTCCCAACCACGCCTCCTCGCACAGGCCCTCTCGCATCGGTAACGAACGGCACGTTCCAACCTCCCTTCGCTCCCGCCAATGTCAAAGGCAAAGGCCGCGAGATGGCACCACCGTCCATGGGCGGAGGCTTGTTCGACGAGATCGCCCCTGGAGTGCAGCGGCTGCCTGTTGGTCCGGGAGAGATGATCGACGTTGCTATTCAGTATGACGAGGGCGTGTCACGCCTGGTGGATATGAGTGTCGCTTGTCGCTACCTTGCAGCTCAATGTCAGATGCGACAGGGTAAGTGGAATGACGCGCTCGAGATGCTCGGCGAGTCCAATCCGTTCCGCAATTCTGGCCGAGGTGGGCCTGATGCGCCGAACGTGGACGGCGGGATCAAGGTCAGTGTTGTTCTCGCATCGGTTGAGCGGTGACCGACGATAGGACAGATCGAAGCATCTATGTGCAACTTGCGAGGACTGCTCATGCTGAAACTCAACCGTGGAGACCAAGCGAAAGCCTGTTTCATGGAAGCTCTCGTGCTCGACGTGAAATGCTACGAGGCCTTCGAGCAGCTCGTGGACGGCGAAATGATGACCCCTGAAGAAGGTATCCCGAACTTGACCATCGCTACTTGCATTCATGCCTGACTCTCGACTCGTAGAGTGGGAGTTTGTGAAGAGCCTGCCGTACCGCGAACAGATACCCGCTGACGGTGACTTTGTTCGGCTTATGTATCAATCGCGACTTCGCAAGTACAAGCACACGGAGGAACACGCGCTCGTCCGCCGAAGGCTGGTCGACGAGTACGGCCTAGGAGACAACCCGGACGTCCTCTACAGCTTCGCGGACGCGCTGTATACCCAGCTTCGATGGGCGGACTGCTTCGCTGTGACATCGAGGTACGTTCATTGGAGTCGGCCGACGGTAAGTCACGCAGGTGCTTACGGTCTCCACAGAATCCTAGGCCTAGTAAGTATACACAAAGCGACGATCCCGCTGCACGTCGCGTGCATGTACCACATGAAGCACCTCCACTCGAAGCTCTTCCTCTTCGCGCACGACCTCGTCGAGAAGGAGCCCGAGAGCGCGACGAGTTGGTTCGCTGTCGGCATGTGGTACATGTGCGTCGAGAAGTATCCGGAGGCGAGGACGTACTTCAGGTATGACGGATCTGGTTTATGGTGGTGTTCGGGGCCTTGAACAATATTGCAGCAAAACATCTCTCATGGACCCACGCTTCGCACCTGCATGGATCGCGTTCGCGCACGCGTTCTCTATGGAGGGCGAGCACGACCACGCCGTGACCGCGTACTCGACCTGCGCGCGGCTATACACCGGGTTCGTCCCTCCCCATTCCTACCTCTAAGCACGACCAGAACGCTCATCACACACGATCGTCCAGCTCGCACCTACCGCTGATGTTCGTGGGCATGGAGCACATGATCCTCTCCAACCTGAAGCTAGCGGAGGAGGCGCTCCTCGCAGCGGAGCACATGTGCGACTCGGACCCGCTGCTGTTCAACGAGCGCGGCGTCATGGCGTTCATGAAAGACGAGTGCGTATCCTCTTCTTCCCTCGGCGAAAGGCTTGGCGCGCTCACTCATGCCTCGTCCCAGCTACGAAGGGGCCGCGAAGCTGTTCGCACAGGCGCTGAATCTCGCGCAGGTCGTGCAGACGTCCCAGCTGGCCTGGGTGCCCACTTACATCAACCTCGGCACGGCATTGCGCAGGACGGGGTACGTCGCCTCCTGCCTCTCTGAGCTTCCAGACGCGAATGCTGACCGTGCCCGCCTCGCGGCGTTTCTTCAAACGACAGCCGCCTGCAAGAGGCGAAAGCGGCGTACCAGCGCGTCCTTGAGATCGACTACCGCAACGTCGCCGCGCTCTCCTTCATGGGCGTCACGCAGCACCTGCTCGGGAACGTCGAAGCCGCGATCGTCAAGTACCACGAAGTGCGTATCCCCACATCCACCTACATGACCATCCTCCTTCCCCCTCCGTTCGATCGCGCCCGTTTGCTGATTCCTCTCCCTCGCACAGGCACTGAGCATCGACCCGATCAACGGGTACGTGCTCGAGCTGCTCGAGCACGCGCTCGAGACGAGCGCGGACATGGGCCCGTTCGGGACGAAGGGCGCGCCCATCGGCGCGCCCGGGGACGAGAGCTGGGCGGCGAAGATGCGCGAGCACCGCGACTTGAAGGGGAAGCAGGTCGCGCAGGACATGACGGCGGACGACGAGATGATGTCGATGTGAGGGGCGCTCGACGCGCCGACGCGAGGTCGGTGGTGGTCGGGAGATGCGATGGCAAGCGTAGCCCTGCGCGGCGGCGGGTTAAGCAACGTTATTTGTGCATCATGTAGCATATCATAGAAGCAGCAACAGCGCCCATGTTGTACACGCCGGTACGAAGAAGTGCACCAGGACTCATTGAGCTGGCAAATGTCCAGGATACTAAGACTAGGCGTCGAACACGAAGACGGCCTTGCGCATCGTATCGCGATGATACCTCGGGACGTCGCCCTCCCTCAGGGCCACCCGGGGTAGCCCAACGCGTACCCCGCGCTCTTCCCGCCCATCCCCTCCCGCGGCCGCCAGAACGCGGGCTTGACGGGCGGCTTCTCGGCTTTGGCTTTATTCCTGCGCCGTTTTCGCTTCCTCTCCTTTGGTTCGGAGTCCGCAGCGGTGGTGGGCGAGAGGGAGGATGTTGCGGGTGATGGGCCCGGAGAGGCGGGGACGATGGGGCAGCAGCTCGGGCTGGTCTCGTGTGCGTGCGGGGAAGGCTCGACGGGGATGGTCGGGTCGAGGCGAGCGGGGTGGGGAGGTTTCGGCGCCGGCTTGGATACCTCCAGGAGGAGCAAAGGTGGTGAAGCAGGAGGGAAATGGGCGGTGACCGCTCGCTCCTTCTTCGCAGCGTTCGGTAAAGGCTGGAACGTTGACCACCATGAGCCGTGAACGTGAAAACCAGGGTCTGCGGGGGACGCACCACGTATGGCTTGCCCGACTCCTTCAGCACCCACGCAAAGTCCACCGCGACTTCGCGCGCGCGGGCCGCCCTGCGCGCCGCCTCCGCCTCGGTGTCCTCGCGCAGCGGCCGAATGGATCTGCGAACGTGTTCGAGGCGCGCGTCAGGCCATGCACGGACGGAAAGCGCGAGCAGGGGCGGCGCGACACTCACTTGTACACGGGCGGCGGCTTGGGAGCGAGGACGATAGGCTTGGGCTGCGTCACGCCCGAGAGCAGTCGGAACGCTAGGTATTCGGAAGAGTGAGTCCTGTGATACCGTCCACGGCGGCCACGAACACCCTTGCAGCTGACTTACGGACTGCAACAGGCTCTTCGCCCTCGCCCTCACCCTCTCTATCCTCGTCCTTCGACGGCGCAGTCTTCCGCCGCTTCTTCTTCCTAGCGTTTTCCCCATCCCCACCGGCAGCGTGCGAGGGCTCGCTAGGGAGCACGGCCGCGATGGACCTCTTGAGGATGTTCTCCAGCCGCGCTAGCATCTGCGCGCGTTCCGGATCGGCGCCGTCGCCGTCATTTTCGCCCTCGTCGTCGGAGTCCCGCAGGGCGGCTCTCGATACGACCACCGTCTGATCTGGCAAGAGCAGCGGGTTGGCGTGTTTGGGTATCATGATGCGTATGTAGATCGCGGGTGGGCGCCGTCGTAGTAAAGAAGGAGAAGGGTGAGGAGATGATGATCGGGCGGATTTACTCGAGCACAGCTGTATTTGGGCGCTTACTGCGAAGTCGTTCCGCCGCCGGATCGAATCCCGTCGGAGGCAGTCTTGGGGTGTGCTTTTAGCGTACTCCTGGATGGCACTAGTGTGCTGGGAACAGCTCCCACAGCTATATGCTCCGTGTGTATACTTGGAAGCCAACTGTACAGAGGCAATATAGTCTAAATAGTCTGACCCAGATGCTTCAAGAAGGGCAGCCAAGACGGCCCAAGAGTGTTCCCATCTCCGTTGGATCCGTCAGCTCGTGCTAACTGCGGTGCGCACGCCCTATGGAATGTGAATGGAGCGTCGTCGACAATGAGGGCGATATAGGCATGCCATGGATGGAATGCTGCGACGGATGTAAGGACGGGATGAACGTGCGATTGCAACCTCCGGGCGACTGAGGCTACTGTACGAGCACGAGCGTCGGAACGGGAGGGGACCAAACTGAGACCAAACATGACGTTCCCGCGCGGCGCTCCAGCTGCCACCGCCCACCGCCTCTTCCCGTCTCTGCCTCTGTTCCCAGTCCATTCCTACCCGCCCCCGCCTTCACATCCGACAGGCCGCCCACGACCGCCGCAGCGAACACCAGTCCTCTCGCAGGCCTGTTCACACCTCAAGACCTACCTTCATCTTCCTGCAGCGCCTCGTCTCTCCCGCACTCCCCTTTGTCTATCGGCTCCTGTCAGCTTCACACTACCGCAGCTCTTCTCTCGGACTCCTCCGCACCCATATACGCCGCTCAACCCACCCTCTTACCCTCCACCACGCCCAACACGTCCCCATCGACCCCGTGTCCGGCCCAAGCACACCATGAAGTACATCGAGATGACCGAGCTCGCCCGCCTCGCCCAGGCGCTCACGCACGAGGGCCCCGAATGCTCCGTGCACACGCGCATAGAGGCGTACAGCTGCAAGAACATCAAGCGCGACAAGAAGCTCTTCCGCTCCCTCGAGAGTGCATACGCAGACGAGGTCTCCCACTCCCCGCCCTTACCCTCCGAGATGGCCCTCGACCGCGAGTCCGAGATGACGCCCTTTGGGCCCATGCAGGAGAGCCAGTCCCGCAAGACGCTCTACCTGCTCATCGCTACCCTCAACGTCGCGTTCCCGGACCATGAGTTCTCCGACGTCAGGCCTTACCATTTTAATCGCGAAGAGAGCGGCGCGAGCGTGCTTAATGCGCTCAGCACCACCCTCGTATCGCCCCAGCGCTCCGGCCTTCAGGCACCCCGGACGTACTCTTCATACCCGCCCTCCTCATCAGACTTCTTCCCCTCTACAGTACCGACGTCCTCTTCACCCCTAGACTTCTATGTGAAGCCCAGCCCTCGTGCTCCGTCCAAGGCACAGTCCGGCACCCACCCGTACCTCTATCAAACGCTCGACAAGGCGATCCACCTCGCCGAGTGTGAGGTGTACTCGTACACGCCCGACATCGAGTTCGACCCGCACGCGAACGACTACGAGGACGACGAGGACGACCTTCCGTCCGCGGGCGAGGAGGACGTGTCCGACGACGACGACGGCGTGCAGTTCCAGTTCGACGACTACGATGTCGACGAGGCGCCCCAGCGCCGGCGGAGCACCGGCTCGAGCGACGAGCACCCAGACGCGATGCCCCTCGGACGCACGCGCCGGCGGCGCGGTGCGCTCCTCTGGAGCTCGCACTGGTTCTTCTTGAACCGGAAGCTGAAACGCATCCTGTTCATCTCGGTGTGGGCACGCTCGAAAGGCGTCACGTCCTACATCGACGAGGACATCGTGTACGGCTCGCCGGGGAAGGCGACGAACGAGCGGTTCCTAGGGCTGGGAGGGCGCAGTCGGTGCCGGTGCGAGAGCGATGGGCTTGAGTACTAGCGCGCATATGTGAGCGCCGCGGTGCTGCCGTGCGGACGCGGGGCTGGATTGCCACCTTGGTACGTATTACTGCAGTGAGGACCATTGCCGCGGCTGAATTGCGTGCGTAGCGGATGCGTCGTGAACGTCGTTTGCGCACGCGTTGTGTATGCCCTACATCCCCTGCTTGCTGCTTTCCATGGACGGTATTCTATTCTTCTTCCTTATGCCTCTGACCTGTGTATATTTCCTTGGGCCGCAGGCCTCGTAAGCTGTATATCACCACCACCCCTTGCTGCTTCGACGGCGACAACCTACCGTATCTGTTCGGGACCCGACCCAGATGTTGACCGTCACGAGTTCCTAGTATATCGACTCCTCTCCTCTTTCTCCTAGGTACGACCGGACGTAGGTCAATATGAAATCTTGAAACATGCCAAGATAGGTTTGAGGCTGAAGGGCCCGGCGACAGGTAGCAAGCAAGGACGGGTCTGAAAGAGAGTGTTCGTCGCAGCTGGTAAATGAGGAGCGAGGTGGGGCGAGGAAGTCGGAGTCGGAGTCGAGCGTCGTGGACATCGCGGCCTCAGGCATGATGCATGACTCACGGTCAGTCACCGCGCCGCCGCGAATCAAAGTCACAACCAGGCCCGCTAGGCGAGACAAGCCGCGCCGCAGATATTTCCAGGTAAGTCTCTAGGAGTACCGCAAGTGTGCTTCAGCAGCGCAGCGAGGACAAGCTCAAAGGCAGACTCCGAGGTGGCCACAAGCACGAGCGACGACGACGAACGACGAGCGAGAGAGGTATGGCAGATATATAGCGCGGATCAGCGGCGGTGCACACGACCGTACCGGAAGGTGCCGCACCAGAGGACCGCTTCGAGGCAGTTTGGTCGATTTGTCTCGCATCTATGGCAACTCGTGAGCGTGCTGTGGAATACGGAATACATAGCTGGAGGAGCCCGAGGCTTACCTGGTCCGAGTCCCGGTAACGGGCGTCGTCGGGTGTCGGGCCGAGGGCAGGGTACATATGTCCTTTGGTGGACAGGTATGCGAGTGTTGCGTCTTTATGAGCTGGGCGGTAAGGCTTCCGGGCCAACCGCCCGAGAGATGAGAGCCTGAGTGTGTGTACGTCGAAGACGGAGAAGCCCGGACGATTGTGACTAGTCGAATATTTCTACGACAGGCTTGAGCATTTCCCTTCCACACTTGGAGTTATACAATCAGGCAATCCCAGTCTCGTCTTCCCATTCGCCGTGAATTTGCCGGACTTTCAGAGGCCTCACTCGCCCAGGCGCCATTACTATGCATCGAGAACCAGGAAAAAGGCGACAATGATCAGCAGAAAACACTCAGAGGACTCTGCAGGCTACAAGACAGAAAGGAGGACGAAGGAGAGGGAGGAAGAGGACGAGGTGCATCGATATCCGATGCGTAAATTTACGATGTGAAGTCGATGTGAAGTGGTTGGCGTTCCTTCTACAGCATACCATATCCGGACGCCGGCGTAGCGTTTTCCCTTACGTGATTTGTTTGGCAACAGCTTCTGGATCAAACAACCGCTTCGCGACCTGTGGGCGCTTGCTTTCCGCGGCTGTGACGCCATCTCGGACTCCCCTCCAAGCTCGTGTTTCTGCGGGACGGGTCGCGACGTCTCGATACCTTCAGTTTGAGCCCGGTATTCTTCAAGAGACATACCATGAGCTCTCCGACGGCGACTGTGTTCATTCAGGCTGCCCACACGGCTCAAGCCGTCATCCCTGCCGCCTCTCCAGCCTCGACCTCACCGCCCATCGTCGAGCTCGCCCGCGTCGCCGGCCACGCCGTCTCTCTCTCCCTCTCATACCTCTCACGCGGCCTCAGCGTCCTCGCACGCTCTCTCCTTGTGCCGCTCCCTCTGCTCTACACGCCTCTGCTGTACCTGCTCGGCCCGGTGATCGCGTTCGCGCAAGTGCTCTTGGACATCTTCGTCTTCGCGCCGTACGCCATCGTCGCCTTTGTGGCGCGGAACGTGTACCCAATATACGTCTTTGTGGGCGCTGCGCTCATATGTGCCGCCCTGGTCGGGTACCTCGCGCGCATGATCTCTGTGGGCTTGACCTATGCCATCTTCGCGCCGCGTTCATCACCTCCTGCGTCTAAACACCAAGAGACGGCTCGGGAGTTGCCTTATCTGAGAGACGCGACGCCTAAGACGCGCATGAGGAAACGTGTATCTATCAAGGAGGAGC
Organism: Trametes sanguinea; assembly: GCA_008973685.1. Lineage (NCBI taxonomy): Eukaryota > Fungi > Basidiomycota > Agaricomycetes > Polyporales > Polyporaceae > Trametes > Trametes sanguinea. The sequence goes on from WAHA01000024.1 coordinate 729,645, forward strand.
GATAGATGTATCGCGACTTCTGCGGTACCCAACAATCTGCTGTCGGTGCTCTGCGTACGTTCACTCTCTTTCGCTGAATGTTAACACCCGTCTGACATTGCGTTGACGCACAGCTCTGGACCAGCCAGATGCCGCTAAGCATGGCTACGTTACGCGCTCACCACGGTCAGACATAGGGCCTCCATTGGCTTTCGTAGCCATCCTTCAAGACGCTCTGAATAGCGACTACTGGCATTCTGACGCATTTCCTTGTACCAGTACGGACCAGACATCCCGATACCAGAGCTCGCGTCCTATACCTCACTGTTTCTCTGTCCTCGGCTTGCTCTCGACCTCGTTGTATGCTCTTCCTGTATAACTTGCAGTCCATACGCCTCGGCGAAGATCAGCTAACTTCAAATTCTCCAGGCTGGCTTGCGATTGTATGTGTCGGCGAGCCCGCCCGCCGGGGAGAGGTTTCCCCACTGACCACCGTCCCGACGCATTGGTAGTTGAATCCTGCCCTGTGTGCGTCTTTGCCTTGAGTATGATATGTCAGACGGTTCGTAAGTTGCAACAGCCGATGATGGTGGTACATATGCCAGGCCCAGTCAACGCGACAGACGCAGTGTTGTTTGTGGCGAGGACATGAGATCGATATATTGAACATCCGGGTGAGTCAGGAAGCAGCCTTGGTGGTGCGCAATGCATAGCATAGCAACCCCAGCTGCTAACCAGTTAAACCTCTCTCGAGCTTCATCGATTCATCGTTAGCTGTCGGGGTGGACCGATACATTCATTAGTGGTACCGTTGTAGCCTAAGGGGAGACTCGCGATGATGGCGGAGACCCCGTGACCGCGTCCTGTTTAGTCTCCAAGTACACGCGTTTTACTGTTTCGACATCGACCATGACCACCCGGACCTTCAAGGCTTCGATTGAATCCTAGTCACTATGTTTGACTTGGCGAGACTGTGGTTACCTCTCCTTGTGCTCTCTTTGATCTGGAGTCTTCTATCAGGCAGTGCGGAGAACGACCTCGATGTACTCGCTCGGACATCCGCAGATGAACCTGCCAACATCCTGCTTCTGACAGGCTCATCCCGACGACGAATGCATGTTCTTCGCGCCCACGATACTCGCGCTGCTTGAAAGAACAGATGCCCGCCGGTATCCGAAGCTACACTCCTTGTGCCTATCCGTAGGCAACGCAGAGGGTCTTGGGGAGGTGCGCCGACATGAACTCGCGCGAAGCCTTGACGTGCTCGGAATAGAGGACGGCCGAAGATGGGTGGTGGACAGGCCGTAAGTCTTGCGTGATCTACGGCGGGTCTCGACGACATGAGCAATTCACTTTCGCTGGTGATGAATGATGGATATTGGACGCCTATCCTCCATTGAGGGGCAGACTACAAGAGCGACTTCTCTACACGCTGCACAGCCGGCTTACATTTCCTGCACCATACAGGGATCTCCAGGACAATTTCACGGCTGAGTGGCATCCACAAGTCATCTCCGACGTCCTTCGCCCCTACGTCCTCGAGCACGACATCGACATTGTGAGTGTTCCGCGCTGCACTACCGTCATCTCTCCATGATCCGTTGCACCACTGTCAAATACGGCGCAACGGATGCCTGACTGTCCGGTCTCGTCGCAGATTCTCACCTTCGATGGGCACGGAGTGTCATCCCATCCCAACCACATCTCCCTACCTAAAGGTGCCGCCCATCTTCTCAACACCCTCCCACTCGCGTCCACCAAACCCCGCCCGCGGCTGTTCTCCCTCATCACCGTGCCCCTGCACGCAAAGTACCTCGGACCCATCGCCCCCGTTTCCACGAAACTCGCTCTCTCCATCGCGCGTTTATGGCGTTGGCATCCTCGAGGCGCCAAGAATGCTGATGCGGAGGCAGCGACGGTGGGGATAGCGACAGAGCCGCGTGTGCCAGTGGCGGTATCGGGGTGGGAGGGATATGCGCGCGCGCTGAGAGCGATGATGCAGCATCGCTCGCAGCTGGTGTGGTTCCGCTGGCTGTACGTCTCGTTCTCGCGGTACATGTGGGTGAACGAATGGGTGGAGTACGTTGAAGTCGAGTAGACCATACCGCATGGGACTGAGGAGATAGTGTTACACCAATTGGAAGGGCACTCGGGGTTTTTGATCCAAAGCCCCCCGCCTCAGAGTCAACACGCACGACTTTCATTGATGGACATCACCTCTTTGAACGGCTGCTGATATCACCCCCGTTTGACCTGCAAGTTTGGTGAGGATCTCGTCTGAGATCGCTTCGTCGTTCTGCTCAACGTATCAATCCTGTAGGCGGTCGATTGAATGAACGGAGCTATGTCCGCTAGATAGGTCAACTAAACCTGTATACCCCAACTGCCAGCATCTCATGATGCCACTACGAGCGAGACACCTCTCTACGAGAGCCGCCGTTCATTACCTCACAGCTCCTCTATCTCGCTGTATGCCCTTCCTAGCGGAAATACAGTCAACAAGCTGTGTGCGAGCGAGAGCGAATTCCTAGACGCACCTTGTATGAACCCCTCCTGCTGTTCGTTCGACATTTCCTCAAGAGTCACCTGCTTGCCCTCCTTGAGCACCAAAGTCGACAGCGCGCCCGTGAGCATGAAGAACGCGAAGATCTCCAATCTGTTGTGCGCCCATCGCGACGCCCAGTCAGCCGCACACGGTCAAGAAGAAGCAGGTCCGCTCACAAGTGCGGCACGAACGCGTTCTCGCCGCCGATGTTGACGAGCTTCCCGAACCCGACCTGGGAGACGACGGCGCCGACCTTCCCGCTCGCGGCGGCGATGCCGAAGGCGGTCGAGCGGTAGCGCGTGGGGAAGGACTCGCCCTGGGAAGACGGAGACGGTCGAGTTGGGCCCGAAGTTCGAGAAGAAGTTCGTCAGGCAGTAGAGGAACACGAAGGCTTTGCGGCCGGCCGATGTCGCGGTGAGGTCGTGGTATGCGAACCCTGCGCCAGCGCGCGTAAGCATGTGCGCACTTGTCATACTGGCTGCCGGAGGGAAAGACGCGGCTCACCCATGACGATGTACAGGATTGTGAGCATGACGAAGCCGAGAAGCTGCACCGGCTTGCGTCCCCAGAAGTCGATGACGAGGAATGTGGTCCATGCGCCCGGGATGAGCCCCGCAACGGCAAGGATCATGTTTCCCACTGAGATATTCTTCAGGTTGGTGTAGACCGCTAATGTGCCCGTCACGTCCGCGTTCGGAGAGCCGAATCCGATAGCTTGCAAGATGATGGAAGTGTTGAGGCCTAGGCCATAGAACGCGACCTGAATGCACCGCATTGTCAATTGTATCGGCCGCGTCCGCCTGAACGAAGAGAGAGTGTGTGCTCACGTCTATGGCGAACCACGAGTAGCACATCCCCAACAACGGCACCAAGTTCTCCCTTCTGGAGAAGAACCTCCTGAAATCCCGTCTCGTCGCTTTGGGCGCCCTAACCCGCTGCACCACCGCGCCCTCGTCATCCCGCTCATACACTTTGAGACCCACATCCACGCCAGCCGCGGGAGAGTGTATGACGCGGTCGACGTCCTGCGCCGCGCGGCGGACGTTTCGCTCGACGTCCATCGTGAAGCGGGGCGTCTCTGGGATGGTCAGGCGGAAGTAGAGGGCGATCGCGCCAGGGACGCAGCCCAGGCCGATGAGGAGGCGCCAGATGAAGTCGACGTGTGGGAGGACGTGCGGATCGTCCGCTAGGATACTATCCTTGTATGCTGATGTGATGATGAACGCGACGAGGGCGGCGGCTGCGTGTGCACAATCGTTCCACCTCAATACAGGTTCATGGCGGAAGGCAGTGGAACTCACTCAGCTGTCCCCATCCTTGGTTGGCACCCACAGCGGTGAGCATCCGCCCCCGAATCCGCGTCGACGCAAACTCGGCGGGGATGACAGACGAGAGCGGATAGTCTCCACCGATGCCCACGCCCATGACGAACCGCCAGACGATGAGCACGCCGATGATGTTCACGCCGTGGGCTTGTCCGGCGAGCGCCTGTCCGAAGGATGCGACGATCATGAGCATGAGCTCGTAGCCGTCTGCGCTGGTTTGTCAGCGCGCGCTGGAACAGAGAATAGTAGAAAGTGGGGAGCGGTGGGGCCTACAGATTGGTTTGCGACCATAAACGTCCGCAAGCCAGCCGAAGAGGAGTTGCCCGACCACAGTACCGACCGGCGTCGCGACTTTCACTCCTAGGTCCTGATTGGAAGTCAATTTCTGCCCTGTGTACGTTTATCCTTGAGTATGATGTCAAAACGTGTGGCAGATACCGACCATGACCGTAGACGTAGCCCAACATGACGGACGCGATGTTGATTGCGAAGATGTCATATCTGAATATTGTGAGCCGTGCACTTGAGGTGACCGGCGGTGCGCTCACGAGTCCGTGAAGAATCCAACGCCGGCTACTATGCATATCCTGACATGAAACCATCTGTCCAATACCACCGATTGTCAACAGCACAGGACACATCAGTACAGCGAGCCAAATGCACGCACGAGAATTTTGCATTGTCTATCTCTGCAAGAGTGGCGCGACGCTTGTCGTTCAGCGTTACACAGCTTTCCACTTCCCCTTCCCGGTCCTCGCCATCTTCGAACCCAACGGACCGGACTTCTTCTGATGCATTTCTTGCAGGAGTCTTCTCGTCAAGTCCGGATTCCATCGTTAGCCGGGATGGAGAAATCGTGAAGAGAGCTAAGCTCGGGCGGTGCCAGCTAGGCCGAGGGGCGTTCCCGTACCAAGCTCATCTTATAGTAGTTCTGTCAACAAAACTCGAGAAGCAAAGCCCATGCTCCCTGCACGGGACCCCTCATCGTACCTCTTATAGGCAGCGGGTCGACCTGCTCAGATCCGCCCTCCCTTCGGTGGTAGGGGTGCCTAGCACGTTCGCTCGCATTATCGAACGCTGTTGGCCCGCAGGACGCCGCGAAGAGCGGAGTGCGCCCCGTCTGGCACACGATGTCGCAGGAGAAGAGCCTTTGGAGGAGGAGAAGGCATAAACGTGGGGATGTAGGCACGAAGGTTGTGTCACGGTGGAAGAAGGTGAGAAGGCGGCGAGCACTCAGTCGTCCGAGTCGAGTTTTCGAGATTGCATTTTGCAGTATAATCTCAGCGCTGTTCCAGTACGCCATGACCTCGTAAGGAGTTTGTCCATAGTCTCCAGCGGATCACGGACTCTTGTGCCCATTGCGGGGTTGCAGAGACGCTCGTGAACGCAGTGCCTCCCCAAAGGCGGGAAAAACAAAACGTCCCTCCTTTACGGACGTTCGGACTCTATCGCCGGTGGCAGTCAAAGGCGCGGACTCGAGAATACCCTACAGAGCTATTCAGCAGTAGAGAAACATGATTCTTGCCACACGACTTACCCTCTGAGCGCTCGCGCATCTCAAGCAGACAATCAGCTATCTGCTTCACTGTAAGGCGTTGCTTCGACTCGTCGAGAAGTGGACCAGTGCTGACGAAGTCTGGCAGAGATCTGCAAACGACATGCGCTGGCGAGTACCATGTCGCGTTTGTCAGGATCATGGATAGTAGGCCACCAGTGGGCACTACAGTATGGGCCCCGGAAGCGCCCTCCGAGCTGGCTGTGGCGAAATGATACACCATCAGAACCAACTTCACGACATGCCTGGATCTGCGATAGGTGGTACGATACAACGCTCAAACATCACCGTCCACGCCAGGATGAGCAACATGACAGATTGTGCGGTTATTGTACCACCGTTGAAGCGCTCCCACCCATATCCAGAACAGACGGCCGAACGTGGTTCGACTGAAGCTGTGACCAGGATGCTGATGATGGCTCCCTCCGGACATGCACTCTGTGCATCCGAAGTGGTTGGGGTTTGTGCAAGAGAGGCATAGGCAGCTTGGGAGCAATGATCATATGGTCGGATACGTTGGAGGACGTCATGATGATGGGTTTGCGAAAGGGAATGGATGCCGAATCCGAAGACGCACTGGAGGGTTGGATGACCGGGAAATATCACATGCGCGCTAAGCGTCCCATGATCGCACGACGCATCATGAATCTGGGGACAGCGCCCGTCTCCTTCTGCTCCCGCGCCGTCTCCCACCCGCTGCGATATATAACCCCATCCTCTGCCAGCTCGCTGCCCCTCACAAACCCCCGTCTTCTGCACGCCGCGCACTCGAACAGCTGCCATGTCTGACATCAAGGTTGAGGGATTCAAGGTGAGCTCTTCACGCGCTTCTCGACCGCGTAAACGTCGCTCATATGCTATGGTACGATATGTAGGCCTCTGAGATCCTCGCGGCGCTCGCGCAGGTGTTCGACTCCTACAGCGAGGAGGAGAAGAAGTCACAAATCAAGAAGGTCTGTACGCAGCTCACAGTGCATATATGCAGGGGGCGTTGACTGACCATACCTCACCAGACGAACGGCATCTTCGAGATGCGCGTGAAGAACGCAGAGGGCAAGGAGGCCGTCTGGACGATCGACCTCAAGTCGACAGGCTCCGTCTACAAGGGCGCGCCGAAGCAGAAGGCGAACGTCACCCTCATCATGTCCGACGACACCTTCCAGCAGCTTGCGGAGGGTAAGATCGACGGCCAGAAGGCGTTCATGACCGGAAAACTCAAGACCAAGGGCAACATGATGTTCGCCACCAAGCTCGACGGCATTCTCAAGGTACGTGCAGGACCTATGTCCGTCTCTATGGTGGAACTTCTAGAATCTGACATTATGCACAGGCCGCGAAGACGAAGGCGAAGCTCTGAGGCTTCTTGGGCGGTGTTGTGCTATTCCCTATCACTATTGTATAATTCACTGTATTCCGGACATACCCAATCTAAGGTACATCAGCCGACACGCATTCCTATGCTCGACCCATCGCAGGCGTCAGCCTTCCATCTGCAACGTGCCGTCGCTCACAAACTCTTCTCGAGCGCAATCAGCTCCTCCAGCTTCGCTGTAGCCGCCGCGCCAACAGCGTCCAAGTCCCGCGGCATCAGCGGCCCCCTCACGTTCGTGTTCCCATATCCGAAGTGCTTCGACACGACGGCCTTGATCCCTGCAATGCTCCCCAGCTTCTGCAGCTCCCAGTCCGCATGGCCGAGCAGGGCCTGTAGATTCTCTGCTTCTTGCAGCTTTCCCGCCTTGAAGAGCCGGTACAGCTCGGCATGCGCCTTTGGCGCGACGTTTGGGAGCGCGCCGATGACGCCTGCGCTTCCCGAGACGAGGCCCTGGAGAAAGACAGCGGACGAGCCCGGGAAGGTGGCGAACTTGGCCGCGGGGAGCGTGGAGGTGAGTCGATGCAGCTTGCCGACGTCTGCGCAGGAGAGCTTGGTGCCGACGATGTTGGGGTGCTGGCCTAGCTCGCCGATGATGTCCGAGTCCAGGTTGAGCCCCGCCGGTGACCGTTGGGAAGTTGTATATCATCGTCGGGATGGGCGACGCGTCCGCAACCTGCACATGCGTTAACGTCGGGCCTCCGACACATACTTCTGAGCAGCGGCAGCACGCACGTCGCGATGGAACTTCAGGATCCGCTCCTTCGTCATCTGCGGCGGCCACACGCCAGGTGTGAGCACGAGGGCGTGGCTCGCCCCCGCTTCCTTTGCGTCCGCGCAGAGCTTCTTCGTCTCTTTCGTCGACTGGCCCCCGGTGCCGGCGATGACGAGTACATGCTCGAAAGCCGTTCTCGTTGAGTGTGTCGCGGGCGAGGCGGATGGTGAGCTTGCGTTCGTCGTGCGAGAGGTGCTGGGCTTCGCCGTTGCTGCCTTGTACGAGGATGCCGGTTACACCGCCCTGCGGGACGTCAGCGGGGCGTTAGAGAGTTACAGGGCGTTGAGGGCAGAATAAGCCGTGGAGTCAATCCCTACCTGAGCAAGTCGGAGGACGTGGGCTTTGGTAGAGGGAATGTCCAATTCCTCGTTCTCGTCAAAGAATACCACTGCAGGAACGTACACCCCAGGCGGGGGAGGAGCGCTGTTCGCGGAAGAACTCATAGTGCAGGTTCAATAGTCAGACACCGCGGGTTCAGCCAGTCAGAGTACCTCTGGGAGCACGAGACAAGCTGGATATATACCAGAGAAGGACAGGCTCAAGATGCATTCAGCAGCCAGCTATCGCAGACATCGATCCATCGCGCGGTCGTGGCGGTCCGAGATAGCATGACCAGAGTGCCGGAGTGCCACCAGAATAAGGCAGGCTTGCTCATGAGATGCGGCATGTGAGATACAGTACTGCAGGTTGGTACTTCCACTCCCAGAGATCCTGGTGCACGGCCAGCAAGTATAGCGCAGGACCAAGAGGCTACACGGCATGCAACGGTCCAACCGTTGTGCTGGACCCGTAGGAGGAACCGTCGAGGCCAGGAGCCTGGAGGGTCGAGGACGAGCATTTGAATCTCCGGCGAGACCCACCACGCGAGCATTTCGATCGCCGCGTCATCTCGTCATGCCGACGCTCAGCGCAACCGCCCAAGTACTTCGCGTAAGTACACCACTCACCTCGTCTTCCCTCTTTCCTTCTGCTTCCCTCTCTTCAGGCTGGCCTGCAGGTCATCTGCAGAGGTTATAAGCTGCAAGAGCTGCGAAACAAACATAGAGAAGAAGATAGGCACGCCGACACACCTCTACTGAACGGGCACGGCCACCCGGAGAGCCTGCACGATGTATACCACTCTCCGCCGCCGCGTCTCGTCCGTCCTCTCCTTCTCGCCCCGCAAAGCCTCCACATACGGCGCAGCAGCAGCCTCAGCAGCAGCAGCAGCGAAGAGACAAGGTCTATCTGGGTCCCGGCCTGTACATCGGCAGTTCGCAACTCTCTTGACGAACACCCACTTGCGTACCCGGTCGCGGTATGGGGTGTCCCCTGGGAGCATGCGGCATGTGCACATCCGCGCGCTGTCGTATTCGTCGATTCCGCGGCTCGTGCTGCGTGCGTTCAGGGTGCCGATCGCCACCGCTACTGTCGGCGCCGGTGGGTTCACGTATGCGAATTACAAGTTCGAAGGTGAGCGCCGCTCGTTTGCGTACTGTTTGAACGCATCAGCACTCCGTAGGCTACGGCAGGCTGAATTCACGTTGTGCGTGGTTGCCTTCCCTTCGGAGAAGCATATAGAGCATGCTACATTCTCTGTACTGCTCTATGATATCATCGCGGACAGTGCGCTCAGTACAGCCATCTGACTGAACGCATTTCTGTCATTCCACAGAATTCAGGAAGAAGTCCACCGACTTCTTGTCGTCCGTACAGGACTCGGTATCCGACGCTTTCGACACCGCATCGGATGTCGTCAAGGGCGTAGCCTCACGCATTCCGGACGTTAAGCTCCCAAGCTTCGAGACTCCCGAGTTTCTGAAGGACTTGTTCTCGTCCTCGGAAGGCGGAGGCCGGGAGCATCATGATGAAGACCCAGGGCCCTCGTCACGTAAACGAAAGCCGGACGGCGACGATGCGGCGGCGCTAGCCGCAATGTTGGCGGCTACTTCTCTCTCCGCTACGGACTCGAAGGCGACGGAGGCGGATGGCGATGGTCGGCAGAATGGCTTGATGAACTTGACGAGGAAACTCATCGAAATCCGGACTATGCTCATCAGCATCGACCAAAGCGATGCTCTGAAGCTGCCGAGCATCGTCGTCATTAGGCAGTCAAAGCTCAGGAAGAGTTCGGTACTGGAGGCTATTCGTCGGACATGAGTTCTTGCCTAAGTGGGTGTCTCTCGCACATCACGCACGTAAGTTTGTACGATTGACCGACTCTCCGTAGGGGCAACAACATGGTGACCCGCCGACCCATCGAGCTCACTCTCATTCACACACCCGCTGAGAACGGCAAGCCCGCTGAGGAGTATGGCGAGTTCCCCGCGCTCGGACTCGGGAAGATCACCGACTTCTCCGTCATCCAGCGCACGCTCACCGACCTCAACATGGCCGTTCCCGCATCCGAAGCCGTTTCTCCGGAACCCATCGACCTGCGTATCTACAGCCCTCACGTCCCCGACCTTACTCTCATCGACTTGCCCGGATACATCCAGATCGCGTCCATGGACCAGCCGGAGACGCTCAAGGAGAAGATCGCTGGTCTGTGTGAGCGGTATATCCGGGAGCCGAACATCATCCTTGCGGTGTGCGCGGCGGATGTCGACCTGGCGAACTCCCCTGCTTTGCGGGCCAGCCGCAAGGTCGATCCGCTCGGCCTGCGGACCATTGGAGTCATCACCAAGATGGACCTCGTCCCGCCCGAGACAGGTGCGGCTATCCTGGCCGGGAACCGGTACCCCTTGCATCTTGGCTATGTCGGCGTCGTTTGCAAGTCGGCAGGGAAGAAGGTTAACAAGGATAGGCTAGGCACGGTTGCGAGGCGCAACGAGGAGGACTACTTCGGCGCACATCGAGAACTGTTCGGGAGCCAGAGCTCGCTCATGGTCGGCACCGACACGCTTCGTCGGCGGCTCATGGAGGTGCTCGAGTCGTCCATGGCAGCTTCGCTGCACGGCATCACGAACGCGGTCCAGCTCGAGCTCGAGGAGGCGCAATACCAGTTCAAGGTACAATACAACGATCGCCGCATCTCCGCCGAGTCGTACGTCGCCGAGACTGATGGACCTGCTCAAGGCGCGCTTCAAGGAGTACACCGCCGAGTTCCGCAAGCCGCAGGTGCGCGCGAAGCTGAAGGCGATGCTCGAGGAGCGCGTCATGGACGTGCTCGAGCAGCTCTACTGGACGGACAAGCGCGCGCCCGAGCTCACCGCGATCGGCGCGGACCCGCGCGTGAAGCCCGAGGACGTCGAGCCGTACTGGCGGTACAAGCTCGACGCGGCCGCGTCGCTGCTGACGAAGAGCGGCGTCGGGCGCGACTCGACGCTGCTGGTCGCGGACGGGCTGCGCGCGCTGATCGAGTCGATCGCGCAGGGCGAGCCGTTCACGTTCCACCCGCGCGCGGCGGAGCGGCTCGTGCAGTTCTCGCACGCGCTCCTGCGCGAGCGGATCGGGGTGACGTCGGACCAGGTGGAGAACTGCATCAAGCCGTACAAGTTCGAGGTCGAGGTCGAGCCGCGCGAGTGGGAGGTCGGGCGCTGCGGAGGCGGTGCAGCTGTTCGAGCGGGAGATGAAGTTGTGCGAGGAGAAGCTGAAGGAGATCAAGAGTAAGGTCGGTGGGGGTAGGCGGCTGAACAATCTCATTGGGTATGTGAGGGAGCTGGAGGAGAGGGAGCGGGAGAGGCAGCAGAGGCGGTTGACCGCGGGCGACGACGAGGAACCTACGCCTGATACGAACGGTGACGACTACAGATACCCCCCAGGGCAGATCCTCGATGGTGAGTGTGATTGCTGCATTGTACGACCTGGGGCGGTCATTGACGGCGACGTTGTAGCGCGCCATGCTATGCTGTACAGCGACCGTATCGGCATCCTCAAGCTCAGACTGGCGGCGCTCAAGTCGAAACGATGCAAGGCCGGACCCGAGAACGACGTGCTCTGCCCGGAAGCGTTCCTCAACGTCGTCGCCGACAAGCTCGCATACACCGCGGCGATGTTCATCAACATCGAGCTGCTCGACCACTTCTTCTACCAGGTATGTCCGATCCGGAACCTATTGGCCGTGCGTCCGTTTACTGACAGCGCTCGCCGGATGCAGTTCCCGCGCGAGATCGACTCGAGGCTGCTGTACGACCTCGACCGCAAGGAGATCGTCGAGTTTGCGCGGGAGAATCCTATCATCCGGAAGCACCTCGACCTCCAAGAGCGCAAAGACAAGCTCGAAGAGGTGAGCGAAATCACATTGCTCGGTCGCGCGGCGGCGACTGCTCCTGTGCTGCCTGTACCTGCAGGCTGGAATACACATGAAAGGTGGCCTCGGAGAAGGGCTTCGTCAGCCACTTGCCCGTCTTGCCGCACTCACCGCCGTTCGACCGCACGCTCCCAGTGATCCCCAATGTTTTGCTCGGTGCAAGCATGCTGACATATCGTTTGTAGGTTATGAAGCAGTTGAATAGCCTGGCTACGCTGCGTCCGGATGTGCAGCCGACGCCTCGACGACAGCGGGGTCTCTTCGGGGGCATGTTCTAGGGTGTTGGCGGGGAGGTACAGTATCTGGACAGGGTGGAAGGCTTGGTTGGGTATGGTATTACATTGTGTATTTTGTGGCTTCTTCATGCATGCATTTGTTTACGTCTACGTATAATGCACTCATCTACTCTAGTCTTGACTTCTATCTTCAATGTTTTCGGTGTACAATGATCAGCCGTTCTGTGGTGAAGGTACCTACCGGGACCGGCAACAGGGAGAGCCGGAGGGCGGGACAAGCGCCAGGAACGGCAAGTGTGCGATCGGTGATTTGGTTGGGGAGGGGCGGGAAGCGGCAGCGCTGAGCGGGTTACAGTAGCGTTACAGTCGGGAGCCTATCGTGGCCGACGCTCTGAACGTTTATCCGTTCCCTTGTCTCCAGCCCCGCAGACCGACGCGACCGACGCAGCGGCGTGCATTATCATTCTGCAATGGCACCCAACAGTAAGCACGCTCTTATATATCGGCCTTGCGGGGCCCGCAGGCGAACTGACGTCGACTCCTCCTTTGCTTCGCTCGTCGCCGCAGTGAACGGCAACCGCCAACTCTCCCGACTTTCGCCCCGTACGAGCCTACTCACGATGCAGGCCCTGCTGCAGACGTTGTCGAGCATGTCCGTCACAGGTACGCGTCGCGATCGTGCGCTCTCAGCACTCAATACATGCACAGAGTGACGTCCACGCTAATACGCGCATCCCGTGCGCCACCATGCAGACCTCGCGAGTCTGCTGACCGCCCGCACGCTCCAAGTCCTCCCCCGCCTCGCAAAGTACCTCATCCTCTGCCTCTTCGTCGTCCAGATCCGCTCCTGGCCGCTCGCCTGGCACTGTGAGTGGCTTCTCTCCAGCCGACCCTTCGTTTCGCTTCGCTTCCGTGTACTAGGCTCACGCACACGCGTTCGGGGACAGACCGTGTATGGCACCCCGTCTTCGCGCTTCGGGGCAGGTTCTTGCTGCACCGTGTCGCCAACTTGTTCCGCTCGCCTGAGGTTCGCAGGCAGAAGAACTTGGAGTGGTTCGAGGGCTTGTCCAACGGCTTGGGCAAGAGCCCTTTCGACATGACGGTCGTTTACAAGAACTGGGCTGGTGAGTTGGAGCTTTGCTCATGTGATGGCGAGTAGCTAATCAGCTTGGCGAAGGTCCTGATGACTGCGATTTCAACATGCACTTGAGCAACTCGTCTTACCCCAAGGTATGCAACGCAGGTATATGTCGATGCTGCAAAGTCTCATAACACCTCTCTCATGCAGCATCTGGATGCCGCCCGGTTCAAGTACGCGCTCGAATGCTGCCCTACCTTCTTCCGCGCGGGCGGATGGATGGGTCTCGGAGGTGAGGGTCCTCTGCTTGCAACTACGTTCCTGGGTGCATTATACCGACTATCCGCATCGCAGCCACCCACTTCGCTTTCCTGCGCGAGATCCCGATGTTCTCCAACTACGAGATGCGCGTCAGCATCATGAGTTGGGATCAGAAATGGGTACGTCCCCGCCGCCTCACTATGTCCCAAATTCCAATTATCACTGGGCGCTGATGGACACCCTGGCCGCCTGGCGCGTTTTGGCTCCCAGGTCTACATCGTCACCCGCTACGTGACGAAGCCCAAGGGCAAGGGCAAAAACAAGAAAGACCAGATCAAGCCCGCCGAGAGCCCCGCCGCGCCCTCCGCCGATGCGCCTCCCCAGCCGTCGCTGCACACCGCCAGCGGGCTGCAAACCGGGACCTCTACGCCCCTCCCCTCCGGCACCTCCTCGGGCGAGCCCAACCCCAAGGCCCTCGCGGCGCAGCTCCTCGAGCGCCCCGAGCCGGACGGCGCAGGTGCTCAACTGCCTCTCCATCTCCGAGATCGTCTGCAAGATCGGGCGGATCACCGTGCCCCCGTCGCTCGTGTACGCCATGGACGGCTTCTGCTGCCTCCCGCCGCGTGGCTCCGAGCACGCGGCGGAGCCCATCAAGGCGTACTCGCGCGAGAACCCGCCGCCGCACTGGGAGCGCGTGCGCGCGCTGCGTGGGGACGCGTACCCCGGGGCGAGCGCGCCGCCGCGCGCGACGCTGAAGGCGCTCCGCGACTTCTACACGCACGGCTGGCGGGAGGTGCCCTGAGGGCGAGCGGTGGTGGGAGCACGCGCTCGGCGGGGAGGTCGAGGAGCGCAGGCTGAAGGGTCTCGCGTGCATGCAGGCGATGCGCAGGGGCATGGAGGAGGCGAGGACCATCTGAGCTCGTTTGAGCTCTGGGGCTGCGGGGCGAACGTGGAGGGGAGGGGGAGACGGACGGTGATAATAGATGTAATATCCGTATGGCGCGACTAGTTACTATTTAGCTTAGGTTTCCTATGTATCCGAGTCCTAGACCAGACCATTGGCACGCCGCACAGTGCCCATCGCTCCTGCCTCACCCGGCCCATCACTCACGCTCCTGCCGGTCGTACGGGCGGCGCAACGAACACACCCCACGGGCCATACACTCCGAGTCAGGTTCGCAATCGCCCGGATCGTGGTCCGCAAACGCCGCGTCCACGACCGCCTTGCCCTTCCAGATCAGCCACAGGCTCTCGCGGTCGTCGTCGCCGATGCGCTCCCAGAGGCCCTCGCGCGGGATGTACGAGCCCCACACCCACGCGAAGCGCGACACGGACAGGGCGGCGGCGAGCCAGAGCGCGCGCGCGGTGCCTGCGTCCGGGTGCGTGTGTGTGAGGTAGTAGTACGCGGGCAGGGTCGAGAGCGCGAGGAAGATGAAGACGTGCTCGGAGGCGTTGGTCGCCCAGTAGGCGAAGCGGCGCAGCCCGCGTGGATGGGAGTAGGTCGAGGCGGCAGACGAGGCAGAACCGCCGTCTGCCGAGGACGCGGGGACGCGGTCGTGGAGGAAGCCGCTCTGGAAGACGACGCGGTCGAGCGCGGCGGGCCACAGGAGGATCAGCCCGCCGACGAGATAGCACCAGGGGATGAGGAGCACGACGTGGAGGACGTTCGTAGGCGTCCGCGTCGGGTGGGATCGGCGGGCTAGGTATCGTCTTCTGAGTCGGACGGGGAGCCAGGTGAGAGTGCGCACGGTGCATCCGGGCGCCCCTCGGCTGGTGGTGGATCTCAGAGCCGACCAGGGGAGAGTCTTCCTCTTCCTCGAGATCGTCCTCTTCCGCGTCTGGCTCGTTGGGCTGCATGTGCCCGTAGTAGAGGCAGTTGAGGAGCTCGAATGCGGTCTGCTCGTCGAGCTGCGGGGACTCGTGTTCTTCCGACTCGGACACCTGGGAGTTGTGCGGTTCCGGCGGGGACACGAAGAAGCGCATGTCCGGGGTGGTCGCGATGCTGAATTGGCTCAGGGTAGGCTGTTGGACAGAAGGTACGCACGCGCACGCTGTTCGTAAGGATGTATCGCTGCAGGGGGTGACGGGGTTTACGCACCTTGCTTGGAGTGACGTCGGGCTTCGGCGTTTTGGCTTCGGCGTCGCATTCGGACTCGACGACGATGGTGATGCCAGATTGCCTGTTCTACAGTCTCACAATCAGCTCGGGATGCAAAATACAAGGCTGGTCGCTCCGAGCACTTACCTCTTGCCACCCTCCCGGCAGGTAAGGCGAAGCGGCAGGCTTGCCATCCGTCCCATGCTTCCAGCCCAGCTGCCACAAGTCCGTGATCAGCTCCTCCGCACGCTTTGTCTGCCAAGACGAGGGGTATACCTTGTTGATCGGCTTCTTCCAGACCACCCGCACGATCTTCCCGGTGGCCTTGTACACCGTCTTCAAAAGTGGGCGCCCCGTCTTCGGGGCCGGCACCGCCGTGCCCGTCGTGTGCGCCCTCTTCCGCATCGTCTGCAACTCCACCTGCCCATCCTCGCCCCCGCCCCCGCCCCCGTCCCCGCTACCGTTCACGTCGTCAAGCGCCGCGCCATGCACCATCCCGGCGCGCACGCGCCTGGGCGGGAGGTACTCCGCGCTCGCGGAGTAGTACTGATCGTAGTAGACGAGAATTTCGTTGGAGGCGAGCCCGTCGCTGATCGAGCCCGCGGGCGTGTCAACGTCCGTGGAGCTGCCCGTGCCCGTGGTCAGGGTACGGAAGGAGCCATGGCCGGCAGCGGGGGCGGACGAGCTCTCGGACAAGACGCGTCTGCCACAATTAGCCTGGCGGGACTGTCAGCTTCAAGGGTACGTAGGGACTCCTGCGCGTGGGCTGAACGGGCTTACTGCGAGCGTTTGGTGCATATCGACGGTCAATCAGCAGGGTGTGCTGTTCGCACTTATCCAAGGTGGAGTTGTGGGCACTTGCCGTTGTTGATTGCAAATATACGCTCCAGAGGGCAGCTGTTGTCAGCCTCCAAAGGCTCGGAAGTCAGCACCTAGGTAGGAGACCTCTCGAGCCGAACAATTAACTCGGCATTTCGAATCGAGTCCGCCCGATGCTGCAGGATGTCAGACTCGCGTGCCATAGTCGCTGGTTGATCCAATATGAATTAGTGTGAAGAGGTACAGAGGGCCGAGACAACAGTGCGGGGAGTTCGAATACAGAGAGGGAAGTGTACGCATTATTGCCGCTGCACTTTTGGCGCAGGAAGCAGCCCCAGTAGGCCAAAGCCAAGTGCATAAAGACCGGATGCTACGGTAAGACGTCAACCTATCGCGTCGCAAGCACGAGGATAGCCAGTGTCAGAGTGAACGCACCAGCTACCACGCCTTCCACATAGCCCAGATTTGACCACCGGCCGAACGTATATACCAGTAGAGACCATCCGGCTACTATGGATGCTGTCATTATCTTGGAGCGGTTCAGCATACGAGCGGGCCGAACGCAGGGTATCACGCACTGGTATGACCCTGCTTAGCACCCCAGATTGTCTCCAGTGCCGGTACTGCGCAGAGGGGTTCAATGACGTGCACGGCGTGCCTGAGTACGCAGTCACCGTGACCTACGTTTGGTTGTTCGCCTTGGATCAATGGTAGGATCAGGACGTATAGGAATAGTGATACGGTGAGGAACGCGTTCAGTATTGATATCCGCGCAGCGAAGCTAAGTTGCCCCAACCAGTCAGTACAACAGTCTGGCCGAGCGCAACATGTGTGAGCGCACCGTCCCCAGCCACGCGCGCCATAGTCGCCTCTGAGAATATGCAGGAAGACGTTGTGGCTGTCAAAGTAGTATGTGATGAGACCCCCAGGTAGCACGAATTTGAGCTGCTTTAGCGTGTGGCGGGAGAAACGGATGAGCGAGCGGGTTGACATGGTATGGGTGTATCCAAGTAGAGCCTCGGGACGTCGACACCGTAAGTTGTAATGAGCAGATCGCCAAGGGCGTCGAGCAAGGGTCAAAGACGATGAGGTCGTCGCGATCGACGTCGAGCTCGAGCTCAGCCCAAGACGTCGGACGCCGCGGAGGAGATTCACATGTTTCTCACCAGCCACCGCCCTTGACCATTTGCAGAAAGGCCCCTTATCAGGCACGGTAATTAGACTTAACGTTCCTCGACTGGTGGGATAGACTAGTACTTAGTGTAGCTAATCAGGGCAAGTCCAGTAAGTAGCATTACAGAACGACTATAGCCTCTACCTATGCGGCCTGCATACCTATAAGCGGGGTTGTGAGGTCACTTACGGTCGAATAGGCCAGAGCTAATTGGCGGTGCTTGAATCCACACTTGCTCTCTCTCTCTCCGCCTCCTGCAGGCTATGCGCAGACCGTCCTCAGTTCGCCGCCCTCGCCCTCGACCATAATGTGGTCTGGTACACCCAAGCTCGCTTTCGTGGCTCTTCTGGTCGTCAACTGCATTCTCTGGTCCCAGAGCCGGTACAGCCAACGTCGGCACGCGGCCGCGCTCGCCTTTCCTAGCCTCGGGTCTCGCCAAGCGAGGCTTAGCAGACCCCGAGTACAGCGCTCCTTTCTCGGCATTGTCAGAGGTAAGGACGTCTTCAGATATGCAGGTGAGTACCCAAATCTGACAGATAGAACCAGCAATGCCATCCACTATCCATCCCGCTCGACGAACAGTGCGCTCATGCCCGGGACGCCTGCGCCATGGAGCGCACATTCCTCTCCATCGGATACCTCGAATCCTACTTCTGCGCTGACCTCCCTCTGCGGCCGCTCATCTTTGTCGGCTACGCTCTTTGGTTGGGTTTTCTCTTCTCTACGCTCGGTATCAGTGCATCAGATTTCTTCTGTCCCAACCTCGGCACCATCGCACACCTCCTTGGGCTGGACGAGAATGTCGCCGGCGTCACGTTCCTCGCGTTCGGGAACGGCAGCCCAGACATGTTTGCAACGTTCTCCGCCATGCGGTCAAATTCCGGAGGCCTCGCGATTGGGGAGCTGCTCGGCGCTGCGGCGTTCATAACGTCGTGCGTGGTCGGCTCCATGTGTATCATCAAGCCATTCAAGGTTATCCGCGGACCCTTCCTGCGTGATGTTGGCTTCTTCACTGTCGCCGTATCTATCCTCCTTGTGGTCCTCTGGGACAACAAGCTGGAAGCCTGGGAAGCCGCGGCTATGGTGGTGCTATACGCGGTATATGTGACGACAGTGGTCATTGGGAGCTGGTGGCGAAGGCGCCAGGAGAAGAAGAGACGGTACGAGGCCCTCATTCGGAGCGAGTACGCCGAAGAAGAGCCATATCATGACGATGAACCTTACATCGACGAACGTGAGCCCTCCAATTTCTTCGCAAGTTTGGCACAAGGCTGAATGCGGACCTAGCTGATCCCTCACCGACCCCGGACACGCTTCACCTTCCCTCCACACATTCTCGCGCGCGTGCCATCTCACACCCTGAGCCTCCCCGTTTGGACCTGCAGACAGATCTGCCGCGTCGACCGCGGACGCGATCGTCTTCCCCGTCTGCGTCACGTTTACCGTCCTTCTCGCTTGTCGGCGCTCTCGAGTTTCGACGCGTCGTGTCCTCTTTGCAGAAGGACTCGGCCTCCTCCCGATTGAGTCACTTCGAGAGTCCTCTCACACCCTATGCGGGGTCGCACCACTGGCGCACGCGTTCTGGGTCGCGTACCCCCTTGCGAACGCCACATCGACATGGTCACGACCTGGAACAGGATCCGTGGGATGCCGCACTCGGCGTGCCTCTCAATGACTGTTCTCCGCCTGCTATCGTCGTGCCCACCATCAGCGAGGAGCCCCACAATGTCGGCGAGCATACACCACTACCTTCAATCTCCCACACACCTGCATCGCCTATCTCTGAGACGGACTCTGAATCCCAGACGTTTGTAGCGCCCACCCGAGGGCAGCGATTATGGGGAACGCTAGCGCATGTGGGCCACATCCTATTTCCTACACTGCACAACTTCGGGGGCAAGTCGTTCTTGGGGAAGATCGCGGCTGTCTTCGCGGCTCCAGGCAGTGATGATGCTGACGCTTACCTTACCGGTTGTCGTTACGTCGTATGAAGATATGAACGCGAGTGAGAAGAGGAAGAACCGAAGTCCAGATGAGGGCCCCCTCGTTGACTTTGAGGAGGAAGGCGTGGAGCGGGCGCTCATCGCTGAGGAGGAGGTTGAAGAGGAGATGCACGAGATGGTGTTCACGAAGTGGCTCCTGGCGGTGCAGTGTTGTTTGGGCCCGCTGTTCTGCGGCGTAGTGTTGCTCGGTAGGTATCCTCCCCACTTTATTTGCATTCACCGTTGCTAACACTATCATAGATGGAGTGAGGTATGAAGGGTGGTGGTTGCTAGCCATTGGCACCACCGGCTTCACAGCTGGCGTCCTCGTTGCCGTGTTCGCGAAGACCGGCAAGTCGCGTGCTTCCCAGCTTGCACGATGTGCCATGGGCTTCCTCGTCGCTGTGATCTGGATCATGGCCATAGCTGACGAGGTCGTGAAGGTCCTCCAGGTCAGTGTACAGGATTGTTCACCGGTGCTCACAAGCGTATCTGACCGTTATCACAGACGTTCGGCTTCATCTTCGGGCTCTCAGACGCGATCATCGGTATCACCGTTTTCGCCATCGGTAACTCACTAGCGGACCTCGTCGCGAACATGTCCTGTCGCGGTCTTCGCGCCCGTCATGGGCTTCTCCGCATGCTTCGGCGGACCCATGCTCAACATCCTCCTCGGCGTCGGCGTCTCCGGCTCTTACATCGTGCGCCAGACCGGGCAGCCCTATCCGCTGCACTTCTCGCCGACGCTCGTCATCACCGGCACGGGCCTCCTCGTGATCCTTCTCGCGACGCTCGTGTTCGTGCCGTTCAATGGGTATCACCTCCCGCGGGGCTGGGGCATCGCGCTGATTTGCACGTACCTGTGCATTATGGTCGCCAACATCATCGTCGAGGTGAAGGTGGAGCAGCACCAGTAGGAGTTATGCGGGTGGTTTAGTGTGGGTAGGGGCCGTATACCAGTGGACTCGTGCGTGTGATACCGTCCCCGAGGTGCTGTCCTTGCATTATAGACTCTGGCTGTCTTCGATGCCTGTCGTGCTATTTATCTCACATCCCGTGTTCGTTGCGCTTCATCTAGCAACTGCGTACTCTATCGTGTAAGAGTTGATAATCCATGTCTGTATACGATTACAATGCATCTTCCTGTGCGCTACCCCGCTTCAGTGAGGCAGGCTGGAGCCTGTGAGTG
Source organism: Trametes sanguinea (assembly GCA_008973685.1). NCBI lineage: Eukaryota > Fungi > Basidiomycota > Agaricomycetes > Polyporales > Polyporaceae > Trametes > Trametes sanguinea. The sequence continues at coordinate 750,261 of WAHA01000024.1, forward strand.
CGCTCCGTGCACGGAAGAGGCGGGTCGCCATGCCGTAAGCAAATGAACCTCAATCCACTCGTCCAGACAGCACCACTCACGAACGTCGACTGAATCTTACTATCCCAGCCACTAGGGAGGCATCAGACCAGTCAGGCGATTCCCAGACGTCTCACGCTCGTCCGACGAAGACCAAGAAAAGTCACACAGTGCATATGATGCGTTACTTGTACTCCCGCTGCCCACACCGCGTGCTCACGCACTGTAAATTGTCTCCGCGTCCACAACGCTCGCGCAGCGCACTTATGCACGCCCACGGCGCCCGATCCGATAACGTCTTCCAGCTAAATATTGAGGACAAAGCTCAAGCCTGAGAGTCGAGCACGCCTTCGCGCTACTACCACCCTCAGGCTCCTGGCCCTGAACACCGCTGCATGAATATGACTACGCAATGAGCGCATTCTCACCTCGCCCGACGGGACACGCCTCTGGGCCGAGTCGAACGGGAACACCTCCAAGCCCGCGATCGTCTTCGTCCACGGGCTCTCCTGCACCGCGCTCGGGTGGGACCGCCAGTTCGCGGACGCAGCGCTGCCAGCGCGAGTTCCACCTCGTGCGGTACGAGATGCGCGGGCACGGGCGCAGCGGGAAGCCGCTCACGGAGGCCGGGTACGAGTCGCGCAAGATCGCGGACGACTTCCGGACGGTGTGCGAGGCGTTTGGGGTCGTGAAGCCGTTCCTGTGCGGGTGGTGAGTTGTGCTTGGTCGTTCTGGGGCAGAGTTTGCGAGCTGACAGGCGATGGACACTGGTGCAGGAGCCTTGGCGGTGTGCCCTCTCGTGCCCTTGGCTTTTGCAGCATTAACTGATAAGAAGACAGGTGCGGTGGTGGTGGACGTCGTCACCGCGTTCGGCGTCGATTACCTTTCGGGCGTCATCTACTCCGGCGGCTCCATCCTCGCCATTCACTACCACCCGCCCTGCCGACACCCGCTTATGACCGAGCTCTTCCCGCTCATCACCTCGCTCACTTCGGACGACCTGAGCGATAGCGGGGAACGCTTCGTCGACTCGTGCGTCGCCGCGCCGCTGACGTACCCCGAGAAACTGCTCTTCATGGGCGGGTTCCTCATGCAGCCGCGCGCGGCGCGCTACTGGAGTTTGAAGCGCACCCAGGACCACACGGTGTGGGAGCGCGAGGCGCGCGCGCTGCCGGTGTTTATCAACCAGGGCACTGAGGACCTGCACTGCTTGTATGACACGATGATCAGCATCGCGAGGAGGGTGTACGAGAATGTGGAGGTCAAGATGATGCCTGGGATAGGGCATTCGCCACATTATGAGAGCCCCGAGGAGACGAATAGGGCCATGGAGGAGTGGGTCAAGAAGACTGTTGCCAGAGCTTAGATATGTAGACATCGCAAGATGTTTTGCAGAGCGAGCATGAGTAAATGCACTTGTTATGGGAGATGACGCAGGGTATTGACTGCTTGGGGGAATCGGCCATGTCTTATCTTGAGGGCCGTCTCGTTTTGAAGCGTACCTGCAAGCTAAATGAATCTGTCACTGGCTCAAGCAGCGGAGCTTGCACGACCTGGATTCCTAAGGGGTGAGATGATCTGTTCGCACATGATAGCATTGCCTATGTTGTGTCACCATGTACTCAAGCATCGCGCCGTCGAAGACTGCAGTGCTATTCTGATGAGACACACGGAAGCCGAACATCTCCGGACCGACGAAAAGGTGGTCTGCTCCTGAGTTTCACGAGACCACGTACTATGAACCACGGCCACCGTTGGATCGAAAAGCCACAGCGTGGACATCCTATGCACAGACCAAGTGACCGTCAGAGACAGGTATGCGGGTGCATTACCATATCGAACCTCCGGGCCTTCAATTCAACTCACGGCCACGACTAGGATACTCAGAGCAGAATGGCGGAAACCCAGTTCACCGAGCTTCTCTTTCCCAAGCACCTCTGTCTGCGAACCAATACCAGGGGCAAAATGGGGAACTGGACTTCCTACCAAACCGCGGTCGAAACCTTCCTTCGTCTGAAGGGTCTCGAAGCTCACCTTGCCGCCACCAACCAAGCTTTCGAAAGCGATGAGAAGGGCACGGAAAGAAGACAGTGGGAGGCGGACGACGAGTTAGCCAGGGCTGTCATCATCCTCAACATTCGTGGGGCCCACCCCGAGTGGCTAGAGAAGGCCTGTACGGAGCAAGGGGGCGCAGCGGTGTTGTGGATTCAGATCAAAGATAACAGAGTGAAAGGTGGCAATGAGCAGAAGGCTGAGCTGGGGGTTCTGAAGCAACAGAAGAGACGGGAGGACAAAGACGAGCAGTGGATGACAGCTCTGCTCATGTTTATGGGAGCGATGGTGTTTGTCTCTATAATTAAGGCCTGATTAGCCATCCAGTTTATGACACAGTGCGTAGGAATTAACACTCTTCTCATATTCCGTCCGACTACTAGTAAGCCTGTGCAACATACCAACGATTGTAGCGCAGACGAGGATTTCCACATCATCATCGCGGGTCTGCAGAAGTACAGTCGGCGCCTAACAAGCCAGCGGGTGCAAAGTGGCTGTGCGCAGGCGCCCGCACTGTGCGTCAATGCGGGGACTCGGAAGAGCGAGTTCGAACACATGGCTGCCATGGCATGCAGCCACGGCCCACGCCATGATCGTTACTTTCACGGCCCTACACCTACGCCGCAACCTCGCTGTAGCAACGTGACGACTGATACGTCGGGTATATACATCTGCACCTGAGAAACTTCTCCAATCTCACTCTCTTACTGATCTGGAACGACTAGTACTGTGTAACAGCCTCGGCCCTCACAGTTTCAGCCCCAGCCCGGCGAAGCGCGCTTTTTCCACTACCAGCCAGTGTGTATTGGATTCAATTCAAGCCAAACAAGCTATGTCTGGAGACAACGAGGTTTGTTCAATTGGTTGTGCTGCTGGCTATGCTTGTTGTTGATCATCGTCGTGTCCAGGCAGAATCCCCTCAGCAGCATCACACTCCACAAGACGCGGAAGACGCGGAGTGGGAGGACATACCCGATGGTAACCTAGCTCGTGACGGGTCGGGGACGAATCAGAATCAGCGCGCAAGCTCCGTTGCGTCGGCCATACCTGGGACACCTCGAACTGCTGCAAGACGTCGCAAACCTGGCAAAGTCGTCTATGTTGCCGCTCAACCATCGCCCGTCAAGGTCGCCCCCTTGCTTCGGCGGCCAGCGAAAGCTCCGCAAGCTCAACGATCTGAACGAAGACCAGCCCCATTGATAGACCGCGAGCAAGTACAAGATGCGCTGCTTCAAGGAGGCGCAGAAACCGTGCGCTACGTTGGCGGAGTCTTCAGTCACGCGCTTCGCCTATTGCGATGGCCGTTCGGGGTGCTTCTAGCCATCTGGATGCTAGGTCTTATAATGGCCCGCGTCTCGCACATTATACGGGGCTTTGTGCGGCCCGTATGCTACGTCCCCGGACTTTCAAGCTCTGCACTGTGCCGAATCCCTCAGGTTGAGTACAACGCGGAGGGCGTGCCCGTGCCGCAACATGCAGACTACCCCAAGCTGGTTGAGATTCAAAGCAGCAGCTTTGAGCAGCTCCTCGACAGCTCCGTCGGTGGCTCAGGGCTCAGTCTGGAGATCAAGAAAGCGGAGATGGCATCGCAAGACCTCATCACGCTCGTGAAGTTCAGCGAACTTAAAAGCAGGGATCTCTTGGCGCAGTCCCTGTTCGAGTTCGTGGAGGATGCGAAGAAGACGGGGAAGGGCTTGCAGAAGCTCACTTCCAAGATCAACGGTGCTGTCGATAAGTGAGTATCTACTACTTCATGCATCCCGTTGCCGGCTTAACAAGTTGCAGGATCATGGCGATCAACGACTATGCTCTGAATACTATCGAAAGCACGCAAAACGAGCCGAAATCTGTGCTGAAAATCATTTGGCCCTTCGCATCTACCCCAGCGCAGCATACGCAAGACGTCGTCGTCCAAGCGTTCCGCGACTCCATGGACGTTCACGCGGCCGAGATGCGCCGTCTCATCCTCGAGCTCTCCGTCTCCGAGGCCAACCTCGAGCGGCTCGACATGCATCTCGCCACCCTGCACGAGCTCTGCACGCGCGAGAACCTGACGCTCAGCGAGGCGCGCGACGACCTCCTCTCCGAGCTGTGGACGCTTCTGGGTGGCAACCGCCGTCGGCTGCGCGGGATGGAGTCGAACCTCGACCTGCTGCGCGAGCTCGGCGAGTACAGGAAGCGCGCGGCGGCGCATGTGGCGGCCGCGAAGCAGACGCTGCTGGCGATGAGCGAGGATATGGAGGACCTGCGCGAGCGCGTCGCTGCCCCGGATGTCGTGGGCGATCGGATCCCTGTGGAGGTGCACATGAAGAGCATTCAGAGCGGACTAGGAGAGGTTGAAGGAGGATAGGATCAAGGCTCGGGAACGAGAGGAGCATCTTATGAACAAGATATTGGGAGTCGGGTCTTCGTGAGAAGCGTTTCCCCCTGCTCACTTCATATGGTCTTATGTTTTGATATCCGACTCTCCGAATGTTAGTACCCCATACGCCTCTTCCATTATGTTTGATCGTGATTCTCGATTCGTAGCATATCAGAAATTGGGTAGCCAATATCCTAAGAAGTACAAGGAGATCAGTAAGAAACCGGTCTGCCCGCATTCTGCTTGAAATCATGGGTTAGGAGCTTGATAGAGAGGCCTTGATCAAGTCTGCCGCCTTCTCTCCGATAGCATACGATGGTGCAGCCTGAGCACCCCAATAAGCATCAGCAGTTCTAACACCACCATACAGGTCACCACTCACCGTGTGCCCACTAACGATCGTCGGGAAACACCGACGCGTCCGCAACACGCAAGTTCGGGATCCCATGCACGCGCAAGAACGGATCCACGACACCCCCGTCCTCCTTCGGCGCCATGCGCGCCGTACACGCGGGATGATACAGCGTCTCGACGCGTCGGCGCACGAGGTCCGCGACGGCCGCGTCGTCCTAGCTTGTGCAGCGCGTGGTCGAGCTCTGCGTCTGCGTCCCCGGCAGGGTCGAGCATGGAGGCGAGCGGCTCGGTGGAGACGATGCGCGCGAGGAGGCGCGTGGCACGGACGAGCACTTGGACATCGTGCTCGGTCGTGAGGTATCTATGTGAATGATGAAGGAAACCCTATTCAGAACAGCGCACAGTATGACAGGAAACGGGGACTCACTGAGGGTCGATGATGGGCGGGTCGTTCGGATCTTTGGACTTCAGCCTGATAGTACCCTTGCTCGTCGGCCTGGTTGTGCGCATGGCGTCAGGCTCTGCATGACTCGACCGCGACATACTGCGCAGACGACGTACCTGAGCAAAACCCCGTGCAACCCGAAGAAGTCGCCAGGGGGCATGTTATCACCAGTGTGCATCTTGTACCCGACGGGCGAGAAGAACAGCTCGATGTCTGGGGCGCCCGGCCCAGAAGTCGTGTCCTCCGGGACCGTCTCCGGCGGGAACTCGCTGGTAGGGAAGAGCTTCGGGTCGTCCGAACGGACGAAGGCGATACCCTCTGCCACCTGTGTTCGCCCGAAGGCACGCGCGAATGAGCATGGTACATCGAATGCGCGAATATGAGAATATGAGGATGCCAGTGCCTTACGTTAGAGGTCAAGGGGCCCGTCTTCTTGAACTTGTACTCCCAGATAGCACGGGCAAGCTTGATCTGATGCTTCAATGTCCTACCCTTCACGAATGCGAGGCTGTTCCCCGTCTTGTCGCGATAGTTGAGGTCGACGACAACGTGGTCCATGAGATTGGACCCGACACCCGGCAAGGTCGGCCACAACTGGGATTTCCAGAGATTTGAGGTGTTCCGCAGGCCCCACACCCGAGAGCATGAGGATCTGCGGAGTATGTACCGCGCCAGCCCTGCGCGACGTAGGTATTGAACTTCGTGCATGGTTCGCTTGCAGGGGGATGATACGCACGAGAGCACAACCTCCTTCCTGGCCTTCACCCGGAACTTCTCGCCGTTCTGCTGAGTGAACTCCGCGCCGACGGCGCGGGGCGTAGGTCCGGAGGTGTCGAACAAGATGCGGGTGACGTGAGCACCAGTCACGACCTTCAGGTTCGGACGCGAGAGCACCTCTGGCGTGAGGTAAGCGTATTCGCTGGTCACTCGTCTGCCCTTTGGAGTGATGTATGTCACTGATTGGCAATGTCAGGCCTGCACAGACAGCTGGGAGACGTGTTAACCGGACTTACTGGCCTGCAATTGACGTTAGAACGGTTAGCGCGAGGCATTTCACGACTATCCAACTCACTTTCGTGGCGCCCAATGTTCCCTTTGCAGTGTTGACATCCGGGACAGCTGGAATGCCGACTTTGTCGCATGCCTCTATGAACTTGCGTGTACCCGGCGCAACCCACCCAAAGTAACCGACTGTATGGTTCCTCAACACAACGTCAAGTGCGCATTTGAAACATCATCTTACTATCCACAGGCCCCGACTTGCCACGAAGATCAGGGTCTACGTCAGGAAACTCTGGGCTTGGGTGGTACTTCTCGAATTTGTGCATGTACCTGAAGAGACATCCATGTCACCACCTCGCCCTCATACATCGTATGTGTCGCAGAGATGAGCAACTTACGGCAGAAATTGTTGGTAGGACCATTGTAGCGCGCCTTCTTGGCCTTTCTGGAGACGGTACCATTCGTCGTAGTCTTCTGGGGCACCCGCATGGAAGCTGCCACAATTCAGCACAGTGGCACGACGCCTGGATGGAAGCACTCACATCATGGCATTCAGACAACTGCCTGCAAGCCTACCAGTTAGTGTCATTGCGACAAGAGAAATAAGGACACTTACAACCCCCGAGAAGCTTGGCTAAGTTGATAAATTGTTGAGTAAGGTAGAGCGAAGACTCAAAACTGCTCATACCTCGAGGCCAGTACTTTTGCGCAGATCCGGCGTTCTGTTGCGGGATTGTGTAGAGGTCCCACTCGTGCTTGCTGTGAAACATTAGCGAATACGAGAGCGGAATGATAGCGAAGGGGTTCTTAATTGAGCTATGAGTAACAGCCCTCAGACGAGTCCTTCGTCGCTCGACCGAGCTGGCAAAAGAAAACCGACCTCTGACCGGCTTCCAGCAGCAGCACCCTCACTGAGGGGTCCTCTGACAGTCGCGACGCAATAACGCATCCAGCAGTCCCTGTACATTGTATTGTCGTATTCCGTCAGTTTGCAGACCAGATTCCAAAGGAGTAGACACGCTTACCGCCACCGAGGATCACCACGTCATACTCGTTGAAGTCATATTCGTCTTCCTTGTTTACAATCCGTTTCGCCACCTTCGCAGGGTCGGTGACGATCGCGGAATAGGCCCGCGCATTCTTGCCGTACAAGTATCGCATTACGATGACGAACGCGCTCAGTGCGGCGGACGCCGCAGCGATGGTTTGCGCGGCTCGCGGGTCTGGCAAGGGCATGGTAAGCAACTCAACACAGGGCGTGACGACGTCGCGGAGGGGATGCGAAGCGGGACGGAGCAGGCTGGTTAAATAGCCAGCGTGGAATGCTCGAAGCCCTGGATCTGGATGCTGTTGGCATGAAAGAACATGCTATGATCCCGCGCGCAGCGAATCTTAGCAGGAACCAACCGACGCCATCATCGGGTCAAGTGGCAGTCCCCACGGGGTCAGACGGTTGATCAATTGCAATGACAACATAAGTGAAGGCCGAGTATGTAGTGCCCCTAGGTCTCCTAGGCGTGGTCTCCGCCTGGGCATGAGCCTAGTCAACGCGTCGCAATCCATCTGAGACGATCAGAGGGAGTTTGAAGCGGGTTCCCGCTTTCTACAGATAGGTAGGTAGCGGTCGTGAGAGCCAAGAGTAGAGAGAGAACAGCAGCCGGACGCCACGAGATCGGAGGGGCGAGCGACTGCGTAAGGAGGTTTTAGTACAGAACGGGAGCGTGGCTACAATATGCCTCCAGGCCTGGTGGCTTGTTTCATAGGCATGATTATACCACCGGTTACCGGGAGCCCTGAAGTTGGCCGAAAGTACACACCCGACCGCTAGAGCACCACTCCGACCATCGGCTGTAGTATCAAGTCATCGTGTACAGATACTTGAGGCTCTTACGTCCGACGATCTTTGAACCCGTGTATCGTTCATATGCGCGAACGGGGATAGCTGTGATGTTGGCGTCGCTCACCTTCTCACTCAAAACTACGTTGATCGCCTTGCAGCGGGGCGAGACAACCTGGAATGGCAACGGCGGTGCATGAGGACTCATCAGCACGAAAACCTGCGACCATATCTGTACTCGCAGCAAAAGCAATGAACGAGCAGCACTGACTCTGAGCAGAGACTCTGAGCCTCAGGTCGCCGAGGTCACGGTCGTGGCCAAGTGTGTTCGGAGATTGCCGCGCGTGGTGGGCAAATCTATGCGATTAGCCGCCGATCTGCTCAGACTTGTCCGAAGCGCTGCTCAGTGTACGATTCATCCTAGCTCGACCTACCATCTCCATCACATCTGACGAAATGTCTGACTGGGGTACGAGCTCATGAGACTGCGCGCTGGCTTGCTCGCTCACCAACGTAAGGAGTGCAGAAGCGTCCGACGACGACGTGCCAAAGGCCGCGCCTTCCGCCCCGATCCCCAAGAAGCCTGTCAAGAGCAAGTGGGAGGGTGAAGACGAGGAGGATGATGGGCCCGTGGTACGTTCAAACCAGCTTTATTGAGATTGGAGGTACTCGATCTGATACGTCGCCACGATCAGAGCGACTGGGAGGCAGAGAGCTCGGAAGAGGAGGAAAAGCCCAAGCCCTGCACCTGCGCCCGTCGCGCCACCGAAGAAGAAGGGCACGCTCAAGCAAAAGCTTGCAGAGAAGGAGGCTGCGAAGGCGTCCAAGACCACTTCAGGGGACGACGATTACGATGAAGACGCGGTGCTCGACCCGCGCGAGAAGGCACGGCGAGACAAGGAGCGCGAGCTTGCTGCAGACCTCAGCAACGCTGCCGATCTCTTCGGGTCGGTCGCGCTGGGAGGTGCGTTTCATCCTCCATCAGTCACCTTTTCCCTGTGGCCAGATCTTGATCGCAAACGCCGGGGAGCAGGCACATCGTCGAAGGAGCTGGATTGGCTGATCTCCGCGCAGCCGCGCACGAAGGAAGACTTCATCGAGTTTTCGAACCGGATCATCGAGACGATCGTCAAGCGACACATGGACAAGCCCATGTACGCGACATTCCTCGAGCACCACGTCCGCGCGCTCGCGACGCCACTGCGTGACGTCGAGGTGCGCAAGGTCGCAAGCGGGCTCACCGCGCTCGCGAACGAGAAGCAGAAGGAGCAGCGCGACAAGGCGTCCGGCAAGAAGAAGCCTAAGGCCGCGGCCAAGCCGACGCTCGGTGCGACGAAGCCATCAAGCAAGTACGTACCCGAGATTTCAGACTGTGGCTCTTTCACAGACATTGACATCGCTCAAATCCGCAGGCTTGACACGACGGTGTACGACGAGGCACTGGATGACTTTCGACGACTTCATGTAGAGCGTGTACCACTGCCGAGGTGTCATACCCGCAAACAGCTGTAGCGTAGTACACTGTTGTAGACAATAGTCGCTTGCCCTTAGCTCACGAACAATCGTGTATTCTGACCGTGTCGTGCCTCCGCACGTCCTATTTGCGAGAGCTGCGAAACAGCCGCTATTCCACATAGGCCCGAAATCAACAGGAGCTACAGTACATCTACTCCTCATCGCCGCCATCCTCCTCCCCGCTGCTATCCTCATCATCGGTGGCGACGCTGACAATGCCGCCACCCTGCTTCTCCTTCAGAACACGGCCAGCCTCCGCGAGCTTAGGCCCGAGGACTTTCCTGGCGCCCGCGTTCGCGCTGACGTCCCAAATCTGCAGCTTCGCCTTTGAGCCGGCGGCTGCGAGCGTGAGCGGATCATCGGGAGACCACACAGTCGAAAACACCTTGCCCTACAAGAGAAGAACGATCAGCGACTAACATGATAGCTGAGAAGAAGGATAGTTGACATACAACACCGAGGTCGCGGGAGGTGACGAGGCTGACTTGACGCTTCCCAAGGTCCTGGTCCTCTGTCACGTTCCACACCTTGACGACCTTGTCTGTACCGCCGGTAGCGAGGATACCGCGGACATGGGGGTTGACATCAAGCGCGGACACTGCGCCATCGTGTGCAGCGACGGTGAATCGCGCAGGCGATGGTGAGCTGAGATCGGAGGGGAGGGTACGCGCGTCGAAGTTCAGAACTAGGCCGTTCTCGAGTGATACCTGTTCAGCAATCGTCAGTATCTGACGGATCGATGGCACTGTCAGGTAGCGCCCCAGCGACTTACGTAGAAAGCATGGGTTTCCCAAGGGTCCCACCGCAAGGCCTCAACATCCGCACCGACTACGGCGCCTACACCAGCGTCCGGCGCTCGCGAGTCGAACGTCCGCACCGTGCGGTCGTAACTACCTGTGAGCAGCACCGTCGGGTCCGCCTGATTCCACTGCACGGCCTGGACCTTGTCCTTGTGCACGTCGAAACTCCTCAACGCGCCCTGGCCCTCACCTCCCTCACCGTTGATCGTCGGATCGCGCGTGAGGTCCCACAGCTTGACCGTCCTGTCCGCGCTCGCACTCGCCAGGAGATTCCGGTGGGTGCGGTTCCATGAGAGGCCGAGCACAGGCGTCTACATGGTGTGCGGTGGATGCGGGGCGCGCCTTCGTCTTCTTGCGCTTCTTCTTGCCCGTCCCGAGCGGCTGTGGGCACGTGCGCGGCGGTCTTGTCGGGACGGCCGAGGACCATGTCCGGGTACATCGCCTCGACGACGTCGAGTGACCAGATCTCGATCTCGGGCTCGAGCGTGCCCACGGCGATGAAGTTGCCAAACTGCGCTGGGGCGCTGCCGTCCGCGGACTGGCGTGCGGCGGGGGAGGAGACGGGCGGGAAGTCGAGCCATTCGAGGCAGAGCGGGAAGGAGGGGAGCATGAGGTCGTGGTGGACGTAGAGGTTCTCTTCCGATTCGTCGTAGACGTAGATCTCCAGCTGAGAAATCTCGTCCTCGGTCTTGGCCACGACGAGCAGGTTGTCGGTAGGGAGGACCTCGAGCTCTTCACGCTCCTGCGCTTCGTCGTCCTCTTTTAGGGTAATGTAGGGGTCTTCGTCGTTATTGCGATAGTAGGTAAGGCCCTTAATGTTGCTGAAGGGGCCCATTCCTACGAAGAGTGTGGTCAGCTCTCCATAGACATATGCGTTAAGGATTACATTGCGGACTTACCAGGCATGGCATCGTCGTTATCATAATCGTCAAGGTTATACTCCTCCAGGTCGTCCCCAGTCGCTTTGGGCTCCGCGGGCTTCTCTGGCTCGTCTTGATCCATCGGGACGTCCTCGTCCATCGCATCCTCGTCTTTTGCGTCACCGCTTGGTGCATCATCGTCTTCACTTCAAACTCGTTCACTCAAAATCCACACCCTGATCACTGGACGGACCGGACTCACTCTACCCACTCATCGTCGTCGTCGGTGCCGTCCGCATCATCTCCCTTCGCTCTCTTCTCCATAGATTGCGCAGCCTTGGAGGCGAGCTCGAGCTCTTTACGGGCGTCCTCGAGCTCGATCCGCGCGAGCGCGCTCACTCGCTCAAGTTCCTGATCATCGAGGACGTACTTCGTGGGATGTCGGGCCGCGACCCCTCTTCGCACCCTAATAGAAGGTAAGTCAAGCTGCACCAGCCATTCTCACCGGTAGACTCACCATGCAACTGAAGAGATGAGGCTGCTCATCGAGTCGAGAATCCGTGAAGAAGAGTGTGCGGACCTTGCGGAGGCGTGAACTCTGCAAAATTCAGATCTCAGATCCATAGCTACCACGTGATCGATCGCACACTGACGCGACGGGCGTCTAAGTTGAATGCCGCCGCGACGGGCGCGCCCTGACGCGACGTCCATGCCTTTGCTCTGCGACGACGACGACGACTACGACGATAGACACGCAACGTGACTACTGAGTGATGTTGAGGTGTGTACCATGCACTTTGTTTGAAAGTGCGTAAACGAAGATTGCCTGATGCTATAGGAACCAGTTGCTACAACTCGCCATCCCGCTCGTGAGGACGCACGGCTTCACTCGAGAAGCACTCGCGCAATCAGTCCTTGCTCTGCCCAAACCGCACGATCAGCCACTCTCGGACCCGGCTGTATCGTCTCTCTTTGGAGATGGAGACGAAGCTCGCAAGACACTCATCAACGGGTGGCTGGACTACGCCAGGGAGCAGATGAAGGCTGCTCCTTCAACGTCGGTGCGAGACATCCTCGTGCATCGTCTGCAGGCGAATGAGCCGGTACTTCAGTATTTGCCTGAAGTGAGCTCTCAAAATGACTTATATCATATCATTGAACTCAATTTCGCTGACGTTCTTTTCTAGGCCTTTGCTCTTCTCGCTTCGCCCTCATCCGGTCTGCCCCCTCTTGACCCAGTTCCTGGTTTGAAACATGTCTCGAAGGTCGCGGACGAAGCGTGTTATATCTCGGGAGACACATCTGTTGGTGTAGGTGCCACAATGTTTCGCGATGTGTGAACAATGTTCTCAGCAGCTCGTAGCCTGCCTGGTTCCGCAGGAGAGCCATGATCGCTGCAGCGTACGGAGCCGCTGGTACGTGTCTGTACCTCCCTCCATCGAACGTCTTATATTGATCCATGATACAGAGCTCCACCAACTCACTTCTCCAAGCACCGCATACCAGTTCCTCGAACACGCTCTCAACGCGACCTCACAAATCGACTCCTCTGTGAGCGAAGTTGGGCTGTTCGGACAGTACGTATACAGGAGTTGGGCAGGCATCATCAAGAGCAGCGGGATACTGCCCTGATATTTGGCGTTCAACAACAAAACCGCCGGCCTCCCCCGGGCCGTCACTCATTGCACGCATGCGTTATATTCTGCAACTACATCAGCGTAATGTCTCCATTCAGCTCATGGCGAGTGGATCCATCTTAACAGTGGCCGTCTATACTCACTGTTGCTGACCATCTATCTATAGGTGATGGTGTATATATACACACATAGGAATAGACACTTATTTACTGCTCCTCGCGCAGCACCAAAACTCCGGGATCAATCCTGTGACTGCTCCGCTTGACCTTCCAGCAGCTACGTCGTCGTCCAAACCGAGAAAGACCCGTGGACTGGAACCTGCACAACAGTCTATAAACCGTAGTTCCTACTCACCTGCAGAGTGTGTATCCGGCAACCGGGTAGTGCCGTAGGCTTCCAGAAGCGCAGGACCCAACCAGCTGCCCAGGAATGAGGTCAAATTTGGCTTGCTTCTGGTATCAATCGTATGTTTCCCTGGGTTCTACGCACCCGCCAGCACGTATCACCGCTGCCATGTTTCCATACATTCGACGACAATGCTCCGATTCTTGCTGCCGCTGCGGGCTCAGCTGGTTGCTCTACCTCCATAAAAGGCGTGACGTCTAACATGAGGACTCCCGCACAACGCTCACACTACCCCATTGTTCAAAATGATGCTCTCAGCTGCATTCACCGCGCTCGCTGCCATCATTCCACTTGCCCTAGCCCAATCTCCAGAGTGGGGCCAGTGCGGTGGCATAGGCTGGACTGGTGCTACCACCTGTGTGGCTGGCACGGTATGCACCGTGATCAACCCCTACTATTCGCAATGTCTCCCGGGCAGCGTACGTATCCTGCAATTGTAAGCGTGTAACCCCACCTAGTCCTGATTCGCGTTATAGGCTTCCTCGTCACCGGTGTCGACTCCGTCTTCGCCCTCCTCAACGTCTTCTTCGCCTTCGCCCACCGCCAGCGGTCTTCACACGCTAGCAAAGGTGGCGGGGAAGCTCTATTTCGGCACGGCCACCGACAACCCTGAGTTGACTGACACCGCATACGTGGCAAAACTGGACGACAACAAGGAATTCGGACAAATAACCCCTGGCAATAGTATGAAATGGGTAAGTAGAATGCCTTGGAATGTAGCGAGTCAGGGATGTCGCTCACAGGTACACATCCGCAGGACGCCACAGAGCCAGAGCGCGGAACGTTCACATTCTCCGCTGGCGACGTGATCGCCAACCTCGCTAAGACCAACGGCCAGTTACTTCGGGGACACAACTGCGTCTGGTACAACCAGCTTCCCAAGCTGGGTGTCCAACGGCCAGTTCACTGCTGCGGATCTTACCGATGTCATCCAGACCCACTGCGGTACCCTTGTCGGTCACTACAAGGGTCAAGTGTGAGTATCTTCTCTAGGGAAATGTGACATTCATGCTGACGACGCGTCTCTTACAGTTGTGCGTATAGCCGCATTGCGCGAGTATTTGTCTAGATAACCAACATTTATTGCAGACTCTTGGGATGTCATCAACGAGCCGTTCAACGACGACGGTACTTGGCGCTCAGATGTTTTCTACAACACTCTTGGAACACAATTCGTTCCCATTGCCCTTCAGGCGGCTCGGGCTGCAGATCCGAACGCCAAGCTGTACATCAATGACTACAACATTGAGCAGCAGGGTAAGTCGCTATACGTCTACTCCTGCAGCACATCTTCTGACGTACCTATTTCCAGGCGCCAAGGCGACTGCCATGCTCAACCTCGTCAAGCAGCTCCAGGCGGACGGAGTGCCCATCGACGGTGTCGGATTCCAGTGTCACTTCATCGTTGGCGAAGTGCCCGGGACCTTCCAAGAGACGCTCGAGCAGTTCACCGCGCTCGGCGTCGAGGTTGCAATCACGGAGCTCGACATCCGCATGACCCTCCCCTCGACGGACGCTCTGCTTGAACAGCAGGAGAAGGACTACCAGACCGTTGTCCAGGCGTGCATGAATGTCGATGGATGTATTGGTATCACCATTTGGGACTGGACCGACAAGGTGAGCTTGACGCATGACGATGCTTGCTCGTCACTTTGCTGACATCGCGGATCAGTACTCGTGGGTTCCTTCAACATTCCCTGGGCAGGGCGCCGCATGCCCCTGGGATGAGGTGAGCCAAGGCCTTCGACCCTCACCTTGCAGTCATTGACTCACTTCCGATTCATCAGAACTTCAACAAGAAGCCCGCGTACAGCGGCATCGTGGCTGCGCTTGCGTGAACTCACCATTGCATGGGGACGGTATATGCCCAACAATGTAACTCGTATATTGCCGCGGGCCTCCTGTGTGATCCAATTACCACATCCTCACAACGCGTGCTGAGTATGCTTCCCGACTCGTTTCACCGCGGAAGACGGGCGCTATCGCCAAGCCCCGGCTCAGCTGCTGATTTCTAGGCGAACTGAGGCTGCAGTTGGTTCACATGCACCCACTCAGAAGGCTCTCATCGTTTCATCGATGCGCCCGCGAAGCAATGGTATCGTCACCTCGAATCTCAGAAGGCTGGTGTGACGGTCGTATATAGTACGTACGATCCTCGCCCCTGAATGCTGTCTGGATATAAGGCGATGCCATCGCACTGGCCAGAGGATGCCTGGTGGCGGTCTTCCTGATATCTCCCTTCACGATGTCTGCCAAACCCTTGTTGATCGTTGCCGGTATTGGTAATGGCACTGGTAAGCTCTGCACTATTCCGGCAGTGTTGTCCTGGCATTCAGTATACTTCTTCGCAATGACAGGAACCTGGCGCCGGCCACCGCGTGAGTACCCGATCTTTGGGTTCAAATCAGAGCTTCAATCCAGGCATACTCTGAGACGGGCGCAGACGTGTCTACTCGAAGGCAGGCTACCGTGTAGCACTCATAGCACGAAACGGAGACCATTTGAAGCGCCTTGTCGACGAGATAGTCGCTTCCGGAGGAGAGGTGGGCAAACTGGATGCACCTTATATTCAGTACCGTGCAATGCACCGCTCAACTTTGCCGGGACATGAAGGCAGCGGCTTTTCCCATTCTTGAATATACCTACGAAGCAACAGAAAACATCTGGGATACGATTGTCGAGTACAAGTGGCCCTCGGGACAGCCCTCCGACTTGCGCGTTGCTCTGTGGAACGTCGGAGTGAACGTCTTCGGTTCGTTCCTTACTGTGACCGCCAAGGACATTCAAGCGTCCCTCGAGGTACATGTCACCGCCGGCTTCGCGTTCTCACGCAAGGCCATCCTTGCCTTCAAGGCGAATGAGATGGATGCAAACGGCTGCAGAGGAACTCTTCTCTTCACCGGGGCTACGGCGAGCATACGCGGGAACGTATTCACTAGCGCATTCGCAGCCGGCAAATTTGGTATCCGAGCATTGAGTCAGAGTCTGGCGAAGGAGTTCGGGAAGGAGAACATCCATGTGAGCCTCTGTTGACATGTTCTCCAGCGGGTGCTGAACTGACACTTCGACCAGGTCGCACATGTCATCATTGACGGCAGTACGCAGGGACTCAGGGCGATCTGTAGACTTGACCTGATTATGACTACTTGCAGGTATCCTGACTGACCTGTCTCTTTCTCGTCGGCCGGGAGAAGCTGGCGAAGCCTGGAAGGACGAATCCCGATCTACGCCTAGATAGCGAGAGCATTGCGAAGGTCAGGGCGCCAGGATCATACTGTCATCCAAACTGATGACGGTTGTTTGCAGTCATATCTTTATTTGACGCAGCAGGACAGGTCTGCGTGGACCTGGGAACTTGATCGTGAGTAACGAATGGACGTGCGACCTGCGACCTACTCATCGTTCTTCCATACAGTCCGTCCCGCGCACGAGAAGTGGTAACTGCTGAATTACGGTTCTGATAAAAAAGCAATCACTATTCCCAAGATGAAGATGGTAGTACAGCCTGTCTACATTTTGATTGGTAACCCTCAGAGTAGAGTGCGTCTCTTATGCGAGAGCAGCAGTGATGCCGCTGTACGCGGGCTTCTTCTGGAGGTTCTGGTCCCATGGGCAGGCCTCACCTTGGCCAGAGAAAGTCGAGGGAACCCAGGAGTACTGTATGTACGTGATCAGATGGCTGCCTTCACACATTAATATACGTGTGACATACCTTGTCGGTGAAGTCCCAGAGGGTGATACCAACGCAGCCCTTGACATTCATGCAAGCCTGGACGACGGTCTGGTAATCCTTCTGCTGCTGAGCGAGCGAGGCAGATGTGGCGGGGAGCGTCATGCGGATATCGAGCTCGGTAATCGCAACCTCGAGACCGAGAGCCGTGAACTGCTCCAGAGTCTGCTGGAAAGTGCCGGGCACCTCGCCGACGATGAAGTGGCACTGGAAGCCAACACCATCGATGGGGACGCCGTCAGCCTGGAGCTGCTTGACGAGGTTGAGCATGGCGGTCGCCTTGGCACCTGATGAGCATCTAAGTAAGGGAATGTCTCGCAATGGCCTGAGTTGCATATACTCACCCTGCTGCTCGATGTTGTAGTCGTTGATGTAGAGCTTGGCGTTCGGGTCGGCAGCCCGCGCCGCCTTGAGGGCGATCGGGACGTATTGGGTGCCGAGGGTGTTGTAGAACACGTCCGAGCGCCAGGTACCGTCATCGTTGAACGGCTCGTTGATGACATCCCAAGAGTCTTCAATGAAATTCTGTCAGTATTTCGAACACCGGCTTGCGGGATACGAGTGATACGCACAACTGTAGAGAAATCATGTTCAGCACAGAAGCTACAACAGCAAGGATTGACCACTTACACTTGTCCCTTGTAGTGACCGACGAGGGTACCGCAGTGGGTCTGGATGACATCGGTAAGATCCGCAGCAGTGAACTGGCCGTTGGACACCCAGCTGGGAAGCTGGTTGTACCAGACGCAGTTGTGTCCACGGAGGAGCTGGCCGTTCGTCTTCGCCAGGTTGGCGATCTGGTCGCCACCAGAGAACGTGAACGTTCCGCGAGTCGGCTCGGTAGCATCCTACACAAACAGCGAACCTGTCAGCCTTTCGTTCGCTGTATGTGTCGCAAGCGAATGCGCACCCATTTCATGCTGTTGGCGGGAGTGATCTGACCGAACTCGTTGATGTTGTCGAGGAATGGCAGGTGTAGGGCTGGTCGGAGAGCTCGCCATTGTCGGTCGCGGTACCGAAGTAGACCTTGCCAGCCGCCTTGGCGAGCGAGTTGAGACCGCTACCAGTGGGCGCGGGGCCCGAAGGCGTCGACGAGGGCTTCGACGGCGTGCTCGACGGACCAGACGGGGCGGTGGTGGCCTACGCACATTAATGTCAGCATCTCTGAAAAAACACCGTGTGTGTTGTTTTCGAGTCTACATACCGTACCGGGGAGACACTGGGAGTAGTACGCGTTGATGACGGTACACACCGTGCCCGCAACGCAGGTGGTAGGGCCCGTCCAGCCGATACCGCCACACTGGCCCCACTCCTGGGACTGTGCGAGCGCGAACGGGACGATCGCCGCGAGGACGCTGAAAGAGGTCGAGAGCTTCATGATATCGAGGACGTTGTCTGTCGCGGGCCCGAAGTGCTGGTATCGGTCTCGGTGTCGATGCCAAGAGGCTAAGCCGTCCGCTCGCCTTTATACTCCTCCACCTCGGCCGTGACGTGCCCAACGAGAGCGCAGGCCAGCGACGCCGGAACATCGTCGATGAAACACTCGGCGCATGAAGCTCGCTCTGACAGCGGTCCACGCTCGAGCGACTTCGAGAACGGCAGCCTGCGAGTGGTGGGGTTGCGACAGCTGGCAGCGCACGCGTGCGTGGAGAGTGCCCGCGGGCCTGCATGGCCTGCTCTCGTGACCGACAAACCGCTGGCAGCGAGCGGCTCCGACACAGCGACGTGCGTCGGCCATATCTCGGTTGCTCTGCAGCCTTTTGACGGTGCCGCGCGAGGTGATCACAGGTTGATGCTCGGGGTAACCTGCAGCTGCACAACAGGCGGCCTGATGTGTTGTGTGCCAAAAATATCTGCGGGGGCGGGGAAGAAGGCACATCAGAACGGAGAACCCACGGAGAGGGCCACGGTAAAGGCTACGGCGAAGCTCGAGCCTCGTATGTTTTCATGTCGAAGCAAGGTTAGCGTTGACCCGGTAGGGCATTGCCAGCGCGTCGGAAATGCAGTGGAGGACGTACCGCACAGTCGAGAATTGTCCGACCCGTACTTGGAGGCGTACACGCAGGCAGGTCGCATGGACAGCCCGGGAGGCAAACGGAAGAGTATGCATTGAACATTGGAGGTCGTGCATGGACCATATGTCAAACATGGCGCAGTAATGCAGGATGAATGCGAGGAAGTGAACCAGCAATAAGCCGGGGGAATGCAACACGCCAATAAGCCGCGAAAGGGAGCAAGATGAGGAGCGATGCTTCATATGTACAAATGCAGAGGTCGTGAATATGAACGTCTAGAAGAAAGCCGGGACGAGGGAGAAGACCACGAGGGGAGCGCGCCAGAGACAATAAGTCAGCCGGGTGGAGCAATAGGGAATTTCCGTATGGTATGAGAGCGTGCAAGAGAGCAGTATACGTGGTGGCAGTCATTACTGAGTGAGATGCTTTTACACAGTACTTGAGATGCTGAATGTATCGTCGGCAGAGTGGATGCCGGGCCTGGGTATGTCCAATGCTCTGTCCAGTGTCCAGTCGTAATCCGGTGCAATCTACGGTCTATGACGAGCGCGCAACAGGGCCCCAACGTTGCATAATAGGATCGTCGGGCTTGGTGTCGGGGTGAATCTGTATTTTACCTTCCCAGAGAGCCGCCGAGGACTTCGAGGGATCGAACTGAGCTGGGTTTGACAAGCCGCTTGGTGAAGACGGTGCCCAGCCAGCGCCGATAGAGGAAGCAATCAGAGTAGGAACCATAGTCATGATGGACGGACTGCATATGCCATGTCAGTATCTCGAAGAACAGGACGAAAGATGAGATGGATACTCACAGAGCGACGCGAGCTTCAGGAGCAAGGCGCGCATTGCGGCTCTTGCCAACGTACGAAGACGCACGCATACGGCCACCGCGCACGTGCGAGAACGTGCTCAGGTTGTCGCGCACAAGCTGGATGGCTGAGTTCCAGTTCGCCTCGGGGTTCGTCGTAGGAAGCACCTCCGGGTTGGGCAAGAGACGAATCTTGATGAAGAACCGCTCAACAGGGCCGTTGGGGATGCACCGGATGAGCGCGCCTAGCGGGATGGACACGAAACCGAGAGCAAGGGAGATACCCCACTCGCGACCGCCGATACGGGTCACCTGGAAGGCGGCACCACCGACGAACACGATGAGGATCTGAACGGCAATTTCTGCAAGTTGATGCGTTCAGGCTACGGAGGCACGTCACGGATAAATAAGGAAAACGAACCAATGAGCGTGATTCCCATGAAGTAGTAGTTCTTCAAAATGCCTTCAAATATGTTCAGTCGGTTATCCAGCCTCCGCGAGTTGAGCGAGTTGAAGATCTGCGCGAACACAAAGATGTTGAACACCAGCGTCTGCACGACCGCGTCGTTGTGCTTCTGCGTCGTCGAGTCCGCCGAGTGGTGGAACCCGAGGATCTGCGCGCCGAGGAAGTGGAAGATGAGCGTAATCGCCGTCTGGTACGCGGACTGCCCGATGATCTGCTTGTACATGTCCACAGAGAACAGCGGCGCGGTCTTCTTGTCCGGCTTGCGGTCGAGCAGCTGCGGCGTCGCAGGGTCCGTCGCGAGCGCGAGCGCGGCGAACGTGTCCATGATGATGTTGATCCAGAGCAGCTGCACCGCCGAAAGGACGGATTCCTCCTCCACGGAGGCCACAGCAGAGCACGAAGGTGATGATAACAGCCGTCACGTTGGTCGAGATCTGGAACTGCAAGAACTTGCGAACCGCGTCGTTCACGCAACGGCCCCACATGATAGCCTTCACGATGGAAGCGAAGTTGTCGTCCATGAGGATGATGTCAGACGCCTCCTTCGCGACCTCAGTCCCAGCAGATACCCATAGAGAAGCCCACGTCAGCCGTCTTCAGTGCAGGCCCGTCGTTCGTACCGTCACCGGTCACACCGACAATCTCGCCGAGAGACCGGAGAGTTTCCACGAGCAGCTTCTTGTCTTCCGGCGACGAGCGCGCGAGGACCTGCAGGCGCGGGACGACGCTGAGCAGGTCCTGGCGGTCCAATTGCCTGAAGATAGGGCCTTCCATGATGATGCCGCCGGCAGTGTAGATGCCGCACTGCAAAGCGATCGAGCGAGCAGTCAAAACGTTGTCACCAGTGCACATCTTGACGGTCACGCCAGCCTTGTGGCAGTCCGCAACGGCCTCGCGGACGCCAGGTACGAAGTGGGTCTTCAATGCCGGTAATCGCAATGAGCGTCAGGTCGTGCGCCAGGTCAGCGTACGGAACCTGAAGAGGGGCTGAGCGCAGTCAATAAGCACACTGGTGTTTCACGCACCTCGTCTGCGGATTCGCACTTTACGCCCGGAGGCGGCCAAGAGTCAAAGTCCCGATAGCACAGCGCAATAGTCCGGAGCGTCTGGTTCGCATAGAAGATGATCGTCCTCGAGATGTTATCGCGAGCGAGCTCATCGAGCTCCCTAGTCGCCACGTCCTTGTCGGCGGAACCCCGCTCGACAAGGACGTGGTGGCTACATTGCTTCGTGAGGATCTCGCTCGCACCCTTGAGATACACGCGGTAGCGCCCGCCCGGCAGCCGGACGACGACACCCATCGCCTTGCGCTCGCTCGAGAACGGAATCATCTGCACGATGTCTGCGCTCTCGCGCGTCTGCTTGTAGTCTGCCCAGCCGTTCTCTTTCGCAAACTTGAGCAGCGCCGTCTCGGTCTTGCTTCCCACGAACACCCGCTTGCCAGTGTCCGGGTCCGCATCCTCAAAAGCGGTCGAGTTGATCGCGATGGCTTTGTTAAAGAGGTCTTGTAGCGCAGGCGAGAGCGTCTCGTTGATTTGCTCCTGGTCGATCGAGAAGTCCTGTGCGTGCTTCTTAGCGCCTTCGGTCTTCACTCCCGACTCCTCGTTCGCGTTCGTCCGAGCCATGTTCTCCTGTAGCCGCTGAACGAACTTGCAGTGGATGCCCACGGAGCCTGCCACAACGGTCATGGCGTTCTGCGTGAGCGTGCCCGTCTTGTCGGTACAGATCACGGACGCGTTCGCCATAGTCTCACAGGACCCGAGCACACGGACAAGCAGGTTCTCCTTCGTCATGCGCTTCGTGGCAAATGCGAGGGCCAGTGTCACAGCAAGCGGCAAGCCTAGCGGACAAATCGTCAGTCGGACCGTCAACACGAGGTCTAAACGAGGGCGCGAACCTTCTGGCACGGCCACAACGATGAGGGTCACGGAGATGATAAGAATTTGCACAAACGCGATACCCCACTGGCTCGGTGTCCGGTCTGGATTGTGCGTTCCCAGCTGCACGAAGAATCGGATCATGAGCGCAGTGAACAAAATGAGGCCCGCAGCGCTGCCCAGCTTGGCGATGAGCTCCGCGAGGTTGTTCAGCTTGATTTGAAGGGGCGTATTCTCTGGGTCCCCGCGGAGAGCTGTGGGACAGACAATGTCGTGTAAGAGCGCGCGTCAAGAATGGAAACCGCCAGATCGCGGCAGACGTACCCATCATGATGCGGCCGTTGAAGCTGCGCGTTCCCACTGCAATCACCACATAGCTCCCATAGCCCTCCAACACTTTACTTCCACTGATGAGGAAGCAGTCCGTGTGCTTCATGTGCTCCGAGTCGCCTTTGAGGCACTCTTCGTACGACAGCTTCTTGATAGCGTCGGACTCGCCAGTAGCGCCAGACTCGTCGCACTTTACGTTGTGGCCAGAAAGGAAGATGCCGTCGCAAGGAACGATCTCTCCAGGCTCCACGAGAGCGACGTCACCGACGACAACCTCTTTGATGTCAATAATCATCTCGACGCCGTCGCGGATGACTTTAACGCCACGCTCCTCTTTCTTCTCGTTCAACGTCTGGAATTGCCGCTCTTTCTGCCAGTCGTTGATCGATCCGACCATAACCTATGTCATCCGGTGATTAGCGGCTGCTATGTGGACGAAAGTACGTATACATACCACAATAGCAATAGCGACAATAATAGCTACACCCTCCACCCAATCTACGGGTGGCTCACCGGCAGGACGTGTGGTGCCGAAATCCTGGAAGAAGCCGAGAGCGAGCGAGACAATCGCAGCAATGGAAAGTAAGACCTGTACGTGGGTCACCATGTCAGTATATGCGCGTTCGCCACACGTCTGCGCCACCTACCAAGACTTTGTCCTTCAAGGCCAGCCACATAAGCTGCAGAAGGGACTTCGTCTTACGCGTCGGGAGCGTGTTTTCACCGAAAACACGTCGCCGAACCTCCAAGTTAGCTTCAAAAGTAGGGCCATCCTCGTCATCGTCCGCCCCATTGTCCGAGCTCGCTTCAGAGATTGGCGGGCCACCGCCCTCCTCGCCACCAGGCCCGGTGACGACCAGCTTGGGCACGTCCCCGGAATTGGTTTCAGGTTGCCGATCATGGCGCTGCGACGCGCCCGACCCCGCACCAGGTTCATTGCCCGTGCCGGGTCGCCCGTCCGAATCCGCCTGTGGTGAGAATGACGCGTGGTGGGATGCGTCCACCGCCTTTCCGAGCGCCTTCTTGCTCAACCCACGCTTCTTGTTGGTCCCCAGACCTCTGAGAAGCCCACGCTCGCCGCCCATTTCCCGCAGCATATCCATGTTCTTCGGGTCGACGAGCGAGGCCAGCTGATAGGGCTTGAATGGAAACGGTCTGGCGTCGATCCCTTCATCCTGAGACAAGTCTAGTACAGGGCGAGGCTCCTCGGGTTCGTCGTCCGCGTTACCGTCGCGTCCGTGGTCGCCTGAACGCGTCGCGTCATCGTCCAACTTATGACGGCTCAAAGAACGCGAGCGCACGGTCGTGCCGTCCACATCCGACGCGCCGTCAAAGTGCGTCTGAGTGGGAGAGAACGATGGTCGAGGCGTCACCGCCGGTGTGTTGCGGTGTGAGCGGCATGAGCCCAATGCTGTGCGAATCGGGCTCTGTTCCCTCCATGCTCCCCTCGATGGAGCTGGCAAAGCTGCCCTTTCTCCGGTGCTGTGGGTTGTACGTCGGGCTCAAGAGGCTCAGCGAAGATAGGCCGGTCTTCTCCTCGGGCCTGTTCTCTCGCAAAGCGAGAGTGGTCGGCGGCGGTGCGAAATGCACCGAGCTGTGGTGGGAAAGGGTTGGAGACGGCGGGACGTGCGTATCGGTGGAGCTGATGATGCTTGGCGAAGGGGAGCCCGGTGACAATGACGGCGTGTAGGGGTGGACGTCAAGGAGACGTCCTGGCATTGCTGGGGACAGTCAGGGGAGAGAGGAAGAGAACTAGCTGGCGGCGAACGTGGCTGGGACGTCGAGGGAGAGGAGGATGTGCCGGGCTCGGGAGAGGAGAAAGGGTTCTCGGCGCGGATCGTCATGAGGCTCATGCAAGTTGGGCGTGGAAGAGAGGTCTGTTGTGACGATCTCTGGAATGTCCGGCTTGCTGTCGTTGTTGGACATGATAGAATTGGGCAGCGCGGGGGCTGAGGGCGTTTGATGGGAACAGCAAGTGGACGGGAGCGGCAAGAGGAGGCGCGGCGAGGGGAGGGCAAGGCGACATGAACGGGAATGCCAGGTTGGAGTTTTATGGAGAGCCTCTCTCAACCGCGTTCTTTCATCGAAGACCATGCACAGCCCCATAGTCCTTGGCGCCAATTCAACCCCTCCTCGGCGTCTATTCTAATCAGCTCTTTCGCCTTCTGCTTCCGCCTCCACCACGCAGCCCACGCACGGCCTCCACGCTCGATACCATCCACCGACCATCGACAATGGTCTGCCCTTCGAATTGCTATACCCATGCCATGGCAGCAACTCGTCTCCGTCCCTACTCCAAGAACAAACACTCGTTAACAATCGGGCCCTCTTGTCTCCTATGTTGCGCAGCTTACAATTGCTGCATATGTAAGCTTGGATTACAGCCTCACCCGTACATGCCAACTCTGTCTATTATGCACACGAGCTCCTCTACGGGGAGCTCCTTTGCATGGTCACTGCGTTGCGACATGGCCTTGCGCGTCGAACACACTTATATGGCAGTCGCGCGATCTTCGCGCCTTTTATCTCGGTGGCGGAAAGAATGGTCTAGGGACACCGTCGACGTAGATCATGACCTGCCCAAGCCGCGATCGTCTCCGTCCCGCAACCCTTGGCACGCTGGGCCTTCTCTCGGCATCCTCTCGGTACGCTGCACTCTGCAGAGTCTGCACTGCACAACACGAACGCCCAAGCCACAAGTATGTGGCGATCTTTGTTGTTTCTCGAACACAACAGATATTGTACTCGTCCCTGCTTCGTATAGCCTGCGGTCTCTACGCTTCACATGAGAACTCTACTATCTGGTCAGCGCTTCTACAGTGCAGTTGTCCAATTGTGCCATCTCGAAGCAGG
Source organism: Trametes sanguinea (assembly GCA_008973685.1). NCBI lineage: Eukaryota > Fungi > Basidiomycota > Agaricomycetes > Polyporales > Polyporaceae > Trametes > Trametes sanguinea. The sequence continues at coordinate 775,624 of WAHA01000024.1, forward strand.
GACGAGATCACAAAAGCTGAGCATAATCTGTGTTGAACCTTGAGCCATCACTATCCAGCAGTCGCTGCAGTATTTATTATATTGCCGCAGTACCCGATTCCCCACCGCGATGTTCACATACTGACTGACCAGCACGGCGTCGGCTATCTCCTTGCTGCAATCTTCCACTTACAGGATGTTCTGTATGACTCTCCTCCAACACGAAATACAATATCAGCTCCCCGAAGCGCACATGCAGCGCAAACGCATAGCCGATCCACACGCCCCATATCGGGCAGACATGAGTCGGCCATTCCCGCGAACTCTCACATCTTCCACAAATCCGCCGAAGCCGAACCCGGTGACTGCACCACATATGGTTCTCGATGACCTGTGCTTGTTGCTGTGCAAGCGCATTCAGTAGGGTCCCCCACACAGTAGGTTCAATTGGCTCATGATGGCGTGCTGTCCTTGGCTTCTACCTCAAATGGGCTCGGTGACCCTGACTGCGCCCTATCTCAATCTCAGACGCACGCCTCGCTCTATGCGGGGCCGTGCAAACTATACTTCATGCGACGGTGAGGAAACCAAAACGTTCCAGTGTACCTGGTCGCCTATCACATGTTCGTTGAATCAGGGTGCTACGTTGCACTCGTCCGACGTCGGATCCAAGGATCCCATTTCGCTGGTCTGCGGCGCCTGTGGCTATCCTGCAAATCTCAGTCGAGCATTTGGGCGGTAAGCGCGACGACGGAATCGGCGTTGGGCAGAGTCACAATAAGCTGCATCTGCTGCGAGCATATCGGGCACGAACCCGCAACGTTGTTCCGCCACCGCCACCCCGGTCTACAAGAACCATCGTTGTCGATGCATGTCACGAGGACCCGTGGCGTGCACTCACTGTATGCTCGATACCGACCCAGGAGTAAGTACCAGCCTGCAGGGATAGTCGAGTCTCCTCCCCTCTAGAGGCGTCCAGAATCCACAGTTGGCAGATGCGGCGCCCCAGGGAGTACCGGTCACCATCCACCTTCCCTTCAGGCTCTATCCACTGGCACCGCTGATACATGATGTCACAGTGCGATGCCCCAGCGACCGCATCTCCATCCCAGTCTGCCAATCGCCCTCGGGCAGTACTCTCGCCCACGGTTGCGCAGCCCGTGCAGCAGGACTCGGAGCAGCGCGCGTCCGAGTCTAGTTGCATCCTATCACATCACCCGTACACATACGCCTACCGGAACCGCCTGTGGGAGCGCGCCCGCATCCTCCCTGGCCCGGCTCCCATGAGCCACGGCATGGCGAGCCAACATCCCTCGGAGATACGCCCGCAATGTCAAGCGCACGGTGCGGGACGGTAGCCGCGAGGCTCCTCGTAGACGACGTATGACGGCGCCAGCCACCACGCCGCTCTAGGCGCAGACCGCAAGTGGCAAGTAGAATGGGGATGGTTCCCGCATGCGAGGGTCTAGCGCGTGCGGTTTGCGAGCCAGGGCCCGATAATCTGCCAGGGGAGGCTCGCGGAGGGATTGAGGTGACATAGCCTCAGGGCGTACGGACCGACGCGTTTTCGAGGTATGGTTCGCGTGATTTACACTACTTTGAAACATATCAGCCGTTGATGGACTCGAGGTCGTCGATCAGGCTACGACGAGCAGCAGCGGCGCAGAGCTCGCAACGCGAAGTCGAGGTGCATACCGCCGGGCAGAGTCATGAGGCATCATTCGAACAGAGAATCCATTGTGCGCTCAAAAAGTGTCGCAATAGCCAACGCCTCTTCCTTTCCCTCGGATCCCTCACGCGACACCTGCCCGCGCTGCCGCTGTATACCCGGTACCTGGTAGGTATAGCCATGGGCGATAGATAGTGACGAGCAGCTGGCGGCTCTTCATCGGTAAGGCGGGCATCGATCGATCGCGAGCATTACACCGTGACGCACCTCGTCCTCGCGATCTCTACCGTAAACGCTACGTATACGCGCATTCTCTTCCCCAAGTACAGCTTTCGGGCCGACGAACGGTGAGAAAGGTAGGCTGGATGAGAGGCCTGAGACACATGATGCTGCGGGTAGTATTCTGCGATCTGTCAGCGAGCATGAGCTATGAATGCGGAGGACTGCAGACGAGATTTCGTTTGAACGTCTATGCTGCTCAAGCGGGAGGAGGAGTCCCCCCAATACGCACACCGCCCTGCACAACACTGCATTCTCGAGTCTTTGCGAAAAGGCTCCCGACGCGCGTCCCGATGCCGTACTAGCCAACGCACCAACCTAGGCATTAGGCCTGCGCTGCCCGTGGCATCTGCTGCAGATGCAAGGTGTACCACGACTGCGGCATGGAGTGCCGCAGTCGCATTGAATACTGCACTGCATCGCCAACGAGCGTGATTTTGAGTTTCACTTTGAACCAGCAATGACATACCAGAACATGGAGCTCCCCCTTCCGTGTCCGTAGCACACGAAGGTCCGGAGCAAAGCACCTCAAGGAGTCAAGTTCAAGGATCAGCCGACCACTCCACCTCTTCTACACGGAGCCGCATCGGCGCGGATGCGCAAGAGGAGAAGGCTTCAGTCGCGTATGTTCCGCGCGAAGGCGATGAACGTCAAACAATTACACAGGGGCCCGGGGTCCACTAGAGGCCCGTCTCACTGGTTCGGTGCACAATCCTGGAATATGTGGTACGGATCAAGCCAGTGGGAGCTGCGGATTCTCATGCAAGTGGGAGAATGCGTACCGCTAAAGGGACATCCGCCCGCGACGCGCACGACTGCGCAGTGCTTGGCCCTGCCAGCCGAGCCTGAGGAAGATTTGCGCTATACAGTACTGTGCTGCAGATAGTTGAAACCAACACAGCACTCGGGGCTGGCTTGAATTCAGTCCCGGCGGGCGTACCATAGCATGAATGGTCATGAAAGCGCCCAACCTGTATACGACCGCATCCCGTCAGCAGCGAAGCAATCGTCGAAGCCCACAATACAGGACCTACCACGAGGTCTCCGCTCGGAACAACGGAGTACACGATTATTTTCACGCACGATATCCTATACGACAGCGCGCAGCGACGCTTCGCCCGACCCCAGAACGTTCACGCCTCACCTAGCCTCCGCAATGACATGCTACTCCCGCCTCCCTGCCTCATCTCGCCTCCGTAGGCCACGTAGGTGCCTCAACGCCCCGTTCGCATGTCCCGAGTCCTGTCACGTAGCAGCGGAGATGTTCAGGGGTGTCGGCTCATCCGAAAGCACGATGCACCGCCCGCCCATCCCGTCTGAAAACCGCTCCAGAGTCAACACAGCCCTGTCGGTCAGCAAAGCGTGAATGTGGAGTGTGTGCCACGGAGGCTCGAGCTCGAGCTCCTCACAATTGCCAGGGGGGACGAAGGCAGCACCAGGAGAACAGTAAAGCTGACGACGTGACTCGTCTTCAGAGAGAACGGTCCGCTATCGCGTCTCCGCCGCGGGCCTTGACTCGGCCGCTGCTGAATCCGTGCGCGGCACGGCGGGCGACTATACGAGGCTGTGTATGAGAAGCTTCCTGAGGTTCTGACGATCCATATTCAGCCACCGACCCAGACTAGGCAGCCAAAATTTCTCATAACTCAGACTGCTACCGCGCTGCGCAATGTATGGGGAGGATTTCGTTCACTGCAGGAGCAGACATGAGCGGGAATGTGATGGCAAGAGCTCAGGACGAGCGACGCGTGGCTGGAGCAAGGCTCCGAGTCGTAAGTTGTCCAGGAACCGGTGCACAGCCCCAGAAATCCCGGAAGGGAGATCGGCCAGATTAAGCAAGTGTTGTGGTTCTCAGTTTCAATGCCGAACCACAAATGCCGCTGAAATGACCACAAACCCGATGTACCAAGTGATGGAGTTTTGTCACGCTACTCTGCCTTTTTCTAAGCCCAAGGTTGAATTTAAAGCGGTACTTGGGATAAGGGAACGGAGTCCGCACACAGCAGAGGCAATTGGGTACCATCGCAACCACCTAGCGCTTTAAAAAAAACCACCGCTCATCCCGGGGATCGGGGGCGCTCTTTGGCGTTCTCATGCCACCTGTCTATTGTTACCTGACATGCTGCAGGATATGCCCACGTAGTAGCGGTTCCGATAGTCAGATTTTTTTTTTTCAGAGCTAGGGAATGTAGCTGCTATATGACTTGTGTCATGTAGTACAGTAGCAGAGCAAAGGCATTGAGGAAGGCGCTACGGCACTTTGTAAATGAGAAGATCGAGACATATACAAGGTGACGAGCAACAAGGAAAGTAACGCTTGCGGGTGCTAATCGGACTTCCACGGCAACGCAGGCGCTTACATCTCATCCAAGGACGGCTCCTCGACCACATCCTTCAAGGGATCCTCGACGTGCGGAGCCAGCTTCTCTCCAGTAGGCTCCACTGGCGACATGTCAGCATGGGAGGGGGTCGGCTTCAATGCGGTGGCCTGCCATCCACTCTTCCAAGATGCGATTCCCGCGATCAAACCGCAGAGGTTGAGCCAGACCTGTCAAGTAAGACGAGACATTAGTACACGCTGCGACGACAGAAAGACACCTATGCCGATGGCTGCCGAGAACTGTATCTCTGCAACAGCCATGATCCACAGCTTGACAGTCGAAGGAATATCCTGAATAAAGGAAAACAGTGATAGCGAGACTGACCTCATTCTCGAAGATGCCTTTCTCCGTTGACCTGACAAGGAATGATCAGTGAGTATTCAGATATGACATTGACTTATGAGACATTGAGACAGCAATCGGCGGTGAACTAACAAGACACGCATTCCATCTCCGTGTATCGTCAGTTCTCCGCACAGGTGGACGTGACCACTGAGGTGTCCAAAGGTCTGTGCTAGAGAAGCCTTTCCTGCCGCACGATTGCTGCATGTCTTCTGCGCTGTCTTCGGACATGCCAGACATCCCACAAAACATCCCGCAGAGCTCTGGGACAAGGTCACCAGACAGTACAAGAGGCGCTGTTTTCAGGAACATCACTGCCGATGAATAGTAGAAGTCGGAGCCACGTGCCGAAGTACAGCCTTTGCAAAATAGCGCACTTCTCCGCAGACGCGGTAAACTCATCAGGTATTCCAAAGAGAAAGAGCGGAGGCTTCTGCCTGTGAGACGTGAACACGCCTCGCACGAACGGGATGATACTGCAGGACGATGGCCTATCGCAGCGGACACTCGCAGGGCTTCGTGTGACGATACACGATAGTAGGACACGAGACGAACCACGCTGAACAGATGGCGAAACCAACGAGGCACGTGCGCCACAATGATTCCACCAACCGCCGAGCATAGAGAACAGCTGTCGCGAAGGAATCCTAATAACGCTGTCGTACTTGACGCAGCTACGTACCAATGCAATGTTTGTGGCAGATACGCCAAGTTGACAATTAACTCGTTCTTTAGTGCCGCCTTCCTCTTGTCGAGTTCTTCCTTCTCTGCAGGGGTCGCGCCGGTCTACACGAAGTTCCACTCAGCTCACAGGTTCTGTCAAGGACAGCAAACGAGCAAACCTTAGTTTTGCTCAGGGTACGCTCTCTGAGACGGAGCAGCTTGCTGTCCTCCCGCAAGTGGGCCAATTGCAGCATGACATATGCTGCCCAGAACCGAGTGGACCACAACCCAAGGGTGCCGAGCTTAAGCGGTATCTGCGTATGGCTGGGACGAGAGCGAATGAAAGGGATAAAAGCAGTGATGGAGGGTAATGTGAGCTTGTCGGGGATGATAGAGTGTGATAGCAGGTAATAGAGGTGTTCAAGGGGATAGTAGGCAAGCATGGACCAGCCTTGCAGACGCTCGATTGTACGCAGCTTGCGGGTCGGCGCGGGATTGCGCTCCATGGCAATCATCCACTGGAATATAGGCAGAAGACCTAATGGCATGATATCACGCATCGGTACAACGTAGATTACCTTCAGAACAATGGACTCAAAGTCGGGCAGGATTTCGCTCACCCCAAATTCTGAAGAGCATCCTCGCATCGCTAATGATGCTGCCCAGCCTTGCAAGCTTGTCTGCAGACGCGCTCAGAGGAAGTTTGCGCCTTCCGGCATCATACTGAAGTCGGGCACGCCATTGCAGGAACGAGACCAGGAGCTTCGCGGTGTATTGGATAATCTGTGGGCGCGCGTTGAATCGGCCGTGAACGCGTACACAGACGTCACCGAACGGACCATAAAGAGCTTACTATGATTCAGAAGATGGTTAGCGACGTAGCAAGTCATTGGGCAGCCGACACTCAACTCGCTACCACTCCATGTACTCAGGAACCGGACAAGATGGTCCAGCGTCTCCGAGGATGGGACAAGTGCGAATGACCCGAGGGTCATGTCCTCCAAACGAGCCAGAGTAAGTGGTTTCGACTGTGAAGCCATGTCGCACGACAGAAAACGCGTCAAAGCAGTCAAACGAATGACCCTGTCGTCGTGGTCGACGAGAGAGACGGACGAAAATCCGACGCCACCTTCCCCGGCAACCTAACCGCCCGACGCGTCCGAGAGGTCCGTGCGCGCTTCTCCTTGGCAGGTGAGAACAGCTTAGGTAAGCAATGCTGCCTATAAATTTGCGCGTCGCGCTTCAATTGTTCCCTTGAACAAAATCCATGAGGACACCAAAGTTCGGGCCTGGGGTCGCTTTTCCGTCTCCTTGTCCGCGTTCCAGTCCTCTAGAACGACTACGGTGGCTTTCAGATCTGTGGCTTCTCTGTTCGACTGGTTTTCTGCTGTTGAGGAGGCGCCGCTCCGGCTGGCAGCTCATGAGACAACGGAGAAGGCTAGGAAGAGCTGTCGCGGATTTGGAGGGTACCGGACACGTCATGTACTACGTAGTCTACGGCCTTGAAATTCAATGCTTTTCTACTCCCCATCTTAATCTATGAACGACTGGCCCGACACCATGTCTGAATGATTCTGTGTACCCCTCCATTCGCAGTGCGCACCACCGCCCCGCCATTGGCGCGCAGCTTGATGAAAGACTTGCGAACAGAAAAAAATATGCGGAGGCCGGCTCGAGATGACATCGACGAGCCTTTCTGGCCGTTGTAGCGGGTTAGCAAATTGACCCGCTTGAGGCTTTGTCTCCCCTAGGCAGACCTTACTACGTTTAAGCTTGAGGCTGCTGCGCAGCTAGAAAGCGTTGATATCCTGCAGCGGTCAAATTGCAGCTGGTATCCGGACTCAGAATTGGGATTGTGATCGTAACGAAGGACAAGTCGCAAAGAAAGCAAGACGCCTTGAATGCACTATACGTTATGTACGTTTCAATCAGACATATGCAGTGTCAGATAGCAGGCAGGAGGAGCGGGAGCGGGAACGAGAGAGTACGAACGATCTGTACGTTAGGAGCATGAGGGTGGTGGTATAAGATAGAGCCCGAAGAGGAAAAAACGCAGTCCATTGTACACAATCCTATTGAGCTACTCACGAGAGACCGCCGACGTCGCAAGACCTCCCGAACCGCCGTGACGGCACTTAGTCCTCGATGTCAGGGATCTCGGCGTCGTCAGGGATGGCCACGCTGATGGGGCGGTTCGTGGGTGCCTCCAGCATGTTGACGAGGCTCGCGATGTCGTCCCCGGCCTTGTCGGCAACGACGGACCCGGCGACGGTGTCGGATTCAGTGTCGACGTGAGTCTCGGGCTCGCTGTGGGCAGCCTCGGAATCCGGAGCGGCGGCGGGTATATCGTGTTCAATGTGTTCCTCCTCCGGGGTATCCTCCTCGGATGGATGTTCGTGTTCGTGTTCAATGTTGTCCGAGTGCTCGGCGGGGGCTTCCTCCTCCGAGTGTGCGGACACTGCTTCGTGATGTTCTTCAACATGGTGCTCGACTTCCTCCTCGGCAGGAGCGTCGTGATGCTCTTCAACGACGTGCTCTTCGACGTGATGTTCATCGACTGCGGGCTCCTCGGTGTGAACATCTTCAGATGCACCCTCGCCTGCATGCATCTCCTCCGGCTCGTGGTGCTCGACATGTTCAGGTTCGTCAACAAGAGTGCTGCCAGACTCCTCGTACGCATGCTCGTGATGCTCCGGCTCGTCGTGTACTACTTCAGGCTGCAGCCGGTTCGTGATCAGGCTGCTCGGCTTTCGCCTTGAGAGCGGCCTTGGAGGCGGCAGCAGCGCCTGCAATCTTAGCCTTGGGATCCTTAGGCTTAGGTCGTAGCAGGAATGGCTGTCCTAGGGCTTGACCGCAGCACCACCTCTTGTAGCAGGGGCAGTACCTCTCGTAGCTGGCGCACCCCGCGGAGGCGTAGGCAAGCTCGGCTGACGGGCCTTCGACTAGGCTAGCTGCGGTGGGCTTGCTGAGACGATCCAGGGTCTCCTTCGTCGCCGTCGGCTTACGCACTGGCGTGGAAGCCGCGGCCTCGGCAGCACGCGCACGAGCGAGGGACGCCGCGGTGGGCGCGTAAAGTCCGGAGGATGGCGTCTTTGGCTTCGGCGTCGCAGTGGCGGCCGATGGCGTCTTAGGCCTCACAGCAGAAGGTGTCTTCGACCTTGCCGGCGTGATCGCGCCCGATGCACGCGAGGTCGGTACGCGATCGGGATGGCGTGGGCTTTGCAGCCGGGGTCTTCGGCGCAGTCACAGACGGCGTGGAGCGTGCGGTATGGAAGGACGAGGGAGGAGGGGACTTGACGGGCGTGCGGGTTGCAGTCTTGGTACTCGCCGTGCTGGGTCTGCCCTCCCTGGTCTTGGAGGGAGTCACAGGCACACGTGCGCCTGCGGTGGATGGCCTCGGGGCGGCGGGCTTGGTAGGAGACGCGACCTTCTTCTTGGGAGGTGAGGGAGATGTAGGAGAGACATGCTTGTCGGAGTTCGCAGGCGTCACGGGAGAGGTAGGTTCTACTGGCTTCTCAGCGGATTGAGCTTGAGGATCCGATGGTGGGCTGGCAACAGGGGCGGGGGCGGGGGCGGGCTCTGGCGACTTCGAGGTCTCCGCAGGCTTGGAAAGGAATGCGTCTGCGATGGGGACCTTGGGCTTCGGCGGCCACTCCCGCTTCTCCTTGAGCTCAGCCGCTGCAGAATCTCCAGTATGCTGCGACGCGACGCTCGACGACCGCGGCGGGTTAGCGGCGGCCGCGGACTGCCGCTTGGTCTGCTGCTCGAAGCGTCCGATAAGGTTGGCGACGCTCTGGCGTGGACGCTCGTCGGGCAGCGGCCTGGGGGAGGTGAGGAGAAGCAGGCGGGTCAACGATCAGGATGCAGAGATGGCGCGTCGATCAGGAGGGGAGGTGGGTACTGGACAGGAAGGCGTACATTTGGCGTTCTCGGATGGCTTCTTCTCTGTGCACGCACGCGCAGGATGCGATGACAAGGCTTGTCGCCCTCGCCGGCGAGAGCTGGGGGTAAGTAAAGTGGAACGAGCTGGTGTAGGTTGCGAAACGATGGCGAAGGGTGGTACGTGAACAAGTCAACTGTTGCGAGTGTACCGCTCTGACGCATCAAGCTATTGATGCCTTTCGGAGTCTGAATGAGCTCTATTGAGCTGCTTCAATGTGGTAACCGAACGATGACGTGTTGATATCCGCTGTATAGATGCCTCTAATGCCCGGATTAACCCGAATGTTAATAAAGTACACCGACCTCCAGTCATTCCATGAAGTCCCTTGACTTTGACGTCAACATATACAGATCCTTTTACCGGTGCGACCGCAAATAAACGAGTACTCACAATAGATGCTGGCTAACGTAGTATATGACGTGAGTGCGCATCGATGAGACGGACTGACATCGAAGATGCTAACTGAATGAAACAGAGATACAAATTGGTTGCAGATACCATCCACCTCGCAGGCTAGATGTGAGGCACACTGCAGCGGCTTGCCGCGCTGCTGCTAAATCCTCGACACCAACGCGCATGCAGCGAGCGATCCCTCATGCAACTACGAGGAACATCTTCTAGTTCATGCAACGTCACCATCGGTCTCCGGAAGCGACCCTTGAAGCAATACGCCAACATCTCGACAGTACTTATAAGCCACGAGTGCATGTCTTTCTCCAACCACAGTCAGTACCGCGCCATTGGTACCGTAACCTCTCCTATCCCATCATGGGACAGCAATCCACCACCGTCATGATGATAGAATTCCTCCGAACGCGCCTGAACACCATATAGTGCAGGCGCGTTCGCTAGCATCTTTCATTGGCCCACCGCCCTGCTGCCGATCAGCTGAGTGAGCTGACGCCGTACTTGAGCTAACCTCTAGGCTCTCGCCAAAGCCGGACAGGTGCTCAGGACACAACACACGCAACAGCTGCCCGGCTTAAGGGCGAGCCACCGTACGCTCCCACTAACCCCGTCTGCAGGTCTGACTTACGACATCCAAGTCTCGAGGATCTGGCTCCGCTGTCAGTACAGTCGATCCCGCCAAACCGACAGCACAAGTCGAAGCAGACATAGGGGCTCCCCTGAGTACACCTGCACGCCACTCACTCTCGGGACGGTCCCAGCCGTCTTCGAACCCAGCACGATTCAGGCAAGGCTCGCCATGCGCGTCTATGTACCATCTTCGAACGTTCGAACCTAATCCACATCCGACGCAGCTTTGGCTCAACCGCTTTGCGTTTAGCGTAGTTCGTGCAGTAGGTCCCGGCGCGATCGGTGACGCAAAGCACGCTACTGCATGATGCGTACGCGGTGAATATTAATTTTTAACTAACGAGTGCCGCCGGGGAACTGCGTACACGGTGTCGAGACGGTTGGTACAGTACACACGTAATGACCCAAAGCCAACTACATTCGTACACAATTACAAGTGGTGAGCACGAGAAACCAAACGACGAGAACAGACGAGGAACGAAAGGCAATAAATAGCAGTACACGGAGGTTGTAACTTCCAGACGGCGAATTGAAGAAATTGCGGCGATGGACTTTATGCAAATGAGGGGACGGGAAGCCGATACGACACGTACATACAATACACCCTGCGGAGAGACCCAGGACATTAAAGCGTACACAGCAGACGCGAGTAGAGGGAATACACAAGTGGAGTGTTCCATTTCTCCCAATGCCCGCACGCGCAGGGGTCAGCTGAGTGACCGGCAAACCACTGCCACAGACGGGGAAGGGGGTCGATCGGGCTGGCTCCGCGCCATGATGTTTCCCGCTTGCGACGGGAGCGGATACAGCCCAAACGAGCCTCGCACGCAAGAACGGAGAGCAGATCTGGCGTTCAAGCTCTTCCACGCGCCGATAGCGACTCGACCGCGGGAAGAGCCTGTGTGTAGCACCCTGATTGAGTGCCGAGGTATTTTGGAGGACACTGTTACGAAACCAGACTAGGCAGAGCAAATGCCAGGGCGGCGGTGCGTGAATGAGAGTGTGGGGGGCGAAGGACGGCGGAAGGCATATCAAACAGACGAATTGTGCGGGAGAAGGCGATTAGTTGAAGCCGTCGAAGTGACCCTTCAAAATCCGCTCGCCCATCGGAGAGGGCGCGCGAGGCGGACGCGGAGTGCCGGGGGCCATCGTGTTCGCTCGTCTGGTCTTACGGGCAGGGGTGGACGGCGCACCGGCAGGGTTAGAAGACATGCCAGGCGGCGTAGTGCTACGAGGCGCCTGCACTGAGCCGCTATTCACAGGCTTCTGCGGCGGGATCTGGGGCTAAAGACACGGAAGGCCGTTCAATCAATGATCCTTAGGAGAAGGAAGCCCGATATGCCTCACCCTAGCCATGTTCCCTCCCAAGGAGAGACGACGAAGGAGGCCGGCAGCCCGATCCTGCTGGCCCGGCAAACTCGACGGCACCGCAGTCGGAGAGACGGGGAACCGGTCGGTTGTCGGCCAGGCAGTACTGGCGCTGCGACCATGGCGCGGTGCCGGCTTCTCAGCCTCATACGCTTCGTCATCTGTGAAACACGCGTGAGCACGAGATTACGGTACCGAGCACAGACGCACGGGACGGACCTTCGTAGACAGGGGGCGCCATTCCCCTGCGGAAGGGGAAGGTCGCCGAGGGAGGGGACTTGGGGGACTGGTTCAAGAAGTAGGAGAGGATAGGCGAAGTAGAGGGAGTGATGGGCGCGATGCGGGGTAGAGGGCCTGATGCGGGGGTTTGAACAGGCGACGCGGGGGAAGTAGAGCCGGAATCGGACGACGATCCCTCAGACATGGATCCCGAGCGACGACGGCCACCTCCCGATCCAATTGGGATGGGGAGGGAGTGGGGGACGCTAGTGTTCTCGTTTGTGGACATTGGGGGTTAAACGACGAATATATTGTCTACGGACTGGGAGCGACTGTGTGCGAAAGTGAAGCGAGAGAGAGTAGGAGAGTAGGATTTCGGAGGGCGCAACAGGGGACGGCTTATAATGGCGCGAGGGGAGGGCGTACAAACTCCGATCTAATGGACCCTGAGTCGATGCCCCATAGGGCCCATACTCCAAGTCACTCGGCGTTGTCCGCTGCTTCTGCGCACCACCCGTCACCATCATCCGCTGCCTACCTACTACGGCTGCTCGTCTTCTGCTCCGAGTCTCATGCATGCTTCCCAGAGCCAGAGTGCAGCCGTGAAAGACAGAAAGAGAACCTTGCCCACTCACCGCCAGCTCCCCAACGGCATCACATGCACAGGAAATATGGCCGAACGGATCTGAGCATGGTCTGGATCTGGAGAGTGCTAACCGTATTGGCCGTGCCTCTCTCCAAGCACGTCTACCCCGCGTGACGTGCTTGCTGATCGACTGCCGTCACTCACCTGTCCGAGTCCCAGCTCACTACTTCGCTTACCGTAAGTACTGTACTCTTCTCCCTCCGACTCCGGACCACCCGCAGCAGTCCACGAAGCTCGCGCATTTGATTGCAACGCCTAACAGCCACGAGAAATTAACCGTCGCGTACCGCCATTCCACTTCCCGTTCCTAGCGTAACGGAGGCCGACGCGTGCCTCGGTCGACCTCGACGTCTCCCTCTCCACCCGCCGTCGCGAACGCGTTGCTTTGTTCCCCGAGCCCAGCTCGCATGGACTCATACGCGTCCTCGCGGCGTTCGTGTCTTTCTCATCGCACAACGCGGCGCAGATAAGCACCACGAACACGGTAACTCTGCCTCGGACGGTGCGCACATGACCCTCGCAGCACCTTCTTCCATTCAGTCCCCAGAGGAGGCGCGCCGGCTTGGCGACATTGTCGCCTTCGGCAGGCGACCGCGCTGCTTCTTTGTACGGTCCTTCGCAGCGAAGCTCCCGGTCCAGATGTCGGTTTGCCAGATCTCGCGGCCTGGAACTGCAATCTGAATATTCGCTTCCTCTGCGATTCATCGCCTCAACTACTCGGCTCATGGGCTGGACACCTCTGGCTTGTCCGCTTGAGGCGTTCGGTGGCTCCGTTGAGGCGCAACAGGCTTTGCTTGAAGCCGGTGGAACCGCGCACATCGTCAGCGCCACGAAGGGGATGAAATCGTCTACATACTCGCCTGGAGAACCATCCCACGGACCCTGTGCCATGGGAAACGTTCCAGGCATGCCTGTCCTAAACCTAGCAAATGCAGACAGGACCCGCGGACCCGTGCTGGCGGCCGTTCGTGTGTCGTTCGACCGTCCGATGCGTCACCACCGTACTAATAGCGGCTACGGCAATCGGGCTGCCGTCAGAACTCAAGGCGTCTGGTAGCGAGTGCTGAATTTGGCTGCGCGTGTGAGTCGTGACTGCGTCTGTAAGGCGCTGCGTTGGCTCATGCTGCATGCTGCATTACTGCTTGATCAGCCATACTATATCGGCGGCCACCTTGGGCTACTCATACACGTCGCAAGTGCAAGTCAACGTTGCGACGAGGGTTTCCAGCTCGCTAAGCGGCGCGCCTCAAGACCGTGATTCGGTCTTCGCTGATGCATCAGATCAGGCTATCCTCCAAGAGTCAGAGCGCGAGGTGACAGGGGCAATAGCACCTGTGGCAGGGAACGTGCAGCTGGAAGAGTCAGAGCTGACACATCACCATCTCGGGCCCTGAACGAGGCGATATTCAGGTGATGAACCCAAGGCGGAGAAAGAACACTCGCAGCGCCAGGCGAGCCTCCAGTCTGGACGTGGTGCAATGGACGGTCGATGGTCGATCCAGACTCGGTCGAATTCTCCGACATGCGCGTGAATGTCCGGCCGATCCATATCGTCTCTGGCCTGGCTTCTCGAGTTGCGAGGCGGCCGCGCTGACATGCGGCAAGAGGGCGGGAGGGCAGGGGCCGCGGGTTTCCATGGGTGAAAATCGCAAGGAGCCTGGACATGTACTCCACATACGCCGTCTCCCTCCAGCTTCCGTGGGCATGAATCATAGACTTCTTTTGTTTTAGTTCTCCAAGAGACGTGACGTGTGGCGGCATCGAGCAACGCCAGATACATCGTGGTGTGTTCGTCATCAGGGTATATCATGTTCTCCATCAAGACCGTTCCGCATCTGCGAACGCCTCGCGCTTCGCTTCTGCCTCGATGAACTCTTCGCACTCCTTCCGACTCTTGTCGACGTTCACGAAGTACAGGAAGACCGTGCTCAGCGAGCCCCTGTGAATCCGTCTCAGCACACATCCCACACCGCACAGCGAAAAGTCGTACGCACAAAATAAAGAGGAACACGAAAGGATAGTTGTCGTTGTTCCCGGACGCCGTGATGATGGCGGACGACACGAGCGGCCCAATAAACGCGGACGTCTTCCCCACGACGGAGAAGAGCGCGAAGAACAGGAACCTGTGCGAGAGGGCGACGTCGGCATCAGGGTCTGCGATCGGACGACGCAGCAGCTGGGCACGGGGCACTCACATCTGCGGGAGTGGCGAGACTTCGCTGATCATCGTCTGGCTGTATGCGTACCAGGGGCACACCATGAGGCCAGTAGTACGCCTGATACAACCTGCGTGATGACGCCGACGGAGCGTGTGATGTCGTCAGTTTCGTGACATGGGAAGAGTGCGAGAGTTGTGGTGCAGAGGAGGGGTCGTACCAGATCTCCCAGACGTGCTTGAAGCCGAACTTTGTCGGTGTGTATTCCGATCAGGCCCCAGACTGTGAGGATCAATATCCAGAACACGTTGAAGCAGAGCATCTGCGCCTCAGTCAGTTCGTAGTCCCATGAATGTACAAGGTCGCGCGGTGTGAGCACGTACCGTCTTCGTGGATATGTGGAAACGCTTCTGCACGAGCCAGAACAGGCTATTACACAAGAACTGAGCGTGTTGCACGAGCCGGATGGAACGGAGGAACGTACTAGATTCCAGCTCCTTGCGCAACGATGCCGACGATCAGCAGGAGGGTCAATTGCAGTGTCGAGTATGAGACGACGCTATGGTGTGGTCAACCCCACGACGCGATCTAAGTCTTCTTGATGAAGCTCACCTATTTTGCAATGTCCCAATCACAGTGCTGGATTCCAGGTTGAGCACGCTGTAGACGGAAGCAGCACATCAAGGGACTCACACTGTGGTGTTAAGGACGTCTCCCCTGTTCAGCTCTTATCAGCACACAGCCGCAACAGCGAGGTCGAGCAAAGACCTACATCAGGAAGTAGAATATGAGGTACAGGAAGGTCTGCTTGAGCCTCATGCACTCGCGTAACGCGACGTAAGTCTGTTTAAAGCCGATGGTGAGCATAGACACTCCGGGCGGGAGCGCCAGGCCCGGGCGACGCTTCTCCAGGAAGAACCATGGAAGCGCGCATAGCACTATCAACTCTCTTAGTATACGAAGCAATGGCATAGAAAGAAGGACCCATCATACGCCAGACTCCGCCAGAAAAGCGCGATG
The DNA here is from genome assembly GCA_008973685.1 of Trametes sanguinea. NCBI lineage: Eukaryota > Fungi > Basidiomycota > Agaricomycetes > Polyporales > Polyporaceae > Trametes > Trametes sanguinea. Next base: position 791,327 of record WAHA01000024.1, read on the forward strand.
AGCGCGCTGAAGGCTTTGGTATTGTTCTCTGTGCTCGCGTCGGAGTGGAGGCCCTTGAGGATACCGACCATGATCGCGAGGATGACGATCTCGCCCGCCGAGCAAACGGCGAAAGAGACGTTGGATATGCGATTGCGCTCGAGGGACTCGTAGTCTGCATGCTCAGCAAGCCTGATGAAAAGCGTCAGTATGCAGCGCAGGTCGTACAGTCAATGGATTGCAATCACGTCTTCTCCCCGGATATCGTCTTTGCGGCAGACTCTTGCACGCAGGGAAGATTCCGGGCGAGTCCAGGGAAAGCGGCTGTCCAGAAAGTTAAAGCGCACTAAAACACAACATCATCAACTGCGTGAGCAGGCATATCAATTCCTAGCAGCGTACTTGGTAGGTGATCACTGCAAGAGCGGATGCAAGTCTCAGCAGCGTGATTATATGATTCCGCAAGAAAGTACGCACAGCCGAGGACATATAGCGCAACTCCGGCTTGCCACTTTGAAGGTTCGTCAACCCCGAGCCACGCAAAAGATACGGCGACAGCAAGGATCGTGAAGAAGATCGTGATGTTTGGCCTGCGTAGAAAGCGATAAGCGCCCGTGTTCAAGCGTGAATCGAGGAGAAGAGCGCTGACCTCCAACGACCATAATCTGCCCAAGCACCTATGAGGAGGAGAACAACCGCTTGCAGTGCAAAGCTGATGCCGTTCGTCAACAGGACGATCGAGTTCACTGTGAATTTATTGCAATTGGTTAGATCGCGCAGCCGGGCATAGCATCCCGTAGTCATACCATCGCGTACCCTGCCAAGGTATGGTAGCACACATTGCGTATCGGACCCGCACGGCGCAGTGAATGGCGGATGGCTTGGGTCATAACCAGCAAGAAACAAGAGGTTCTGGAATTGGGAAGGGCCGAAGTTGAAGCCGGAAAGGCCGTTGTTCCCCTAGCAAAAACATCGATCACTTGTTTAAATGGGCGAATCCTGCGGAAGCATTGCGAACTCACGATGTAATAGACGTAAAACGCCCAGAGCTCGAGCCGGGTGGTCTTCCAGACTCGCGTGTTACCCGACTCGACCTCGCTCCCGTCGGTCAGGGTGAACTCGACGTCCGCCGCGACTTTTGCTTTCTCTACAGCAGACATTGCTCCGGACAACCTGCACTGGCAACGATGCCAGGGCGATTGAGCGGCATCACCCAGACGCCGGCCGCTCCATTTCTTTTCAGGGTACCGAGTGACAGCAGCAGCGAACGGCAGGAGATAAGAATATTTGCGGGGTTTTGCCCGATAAGCCCCGGAGGAGCAGCCAATACCGGCCAGTAAGTCTGCCCTTGGAAATGTTGAATGCAAATCCCGATTTTCCCCGGCGCGACCGACGACGTCGACGTGCGTGCGCCTTCGCTGTGCAACTCATCCTCGACCATCTTCCGGTCGCCGTACATCATCGCGCATGCTACGTGCTCTGCCTGTCTCGAGGGCGGTGGGGGCACCTTCGGGAAGGGCTGCGGTTCGGGTCGCTCGTCGTGTGAGTGTCTCTTCCCTCGTCTGCCCTCACTTCGTCTGACAGCAGCGGGCAGAGATTTGCGACCGAACCGGCCCCCGCTCCGCCCAAGAAAAAGAAAAGCGTCGTCAGACGACTTGTGTTCTACTCTGTCGCCGGTGTCTCCACGTTCTACGTCAGTAGCGCGTTCGTCTCCTTCAACGTCCCGCAATATCGCGAATTCTTCATCGAGCAAGTCCCCTTCGGCGCGTCATTCTTGCAATACGCGGAGGACCACGACTGGGATACGCTCACCATCCACGATGTCGCGAACGCTGGCAAGCATGCTATGACGGTCTCTCGGGAAACCTTCGACAAGCTCATGGCTAAGCTGAACACGGAGAAGGCGAAGGAGGCGTACGAGAAGACCAAGGAATCCGCGTCGCATGTTGTCCAGGAAAGTCGCGAGAGACTGAAGTCCATCTCCGAGAACGTCAAGACTACTGTCGAGCGGAACCAGTCTGCAGCCTATGACAAGGGAGCGAAGGCTGCAGCTATTGCACGGCACGAATCCGTGCAGTTCTCTGAGGGTGTAGAGGAGCTCGTTCGCAAGGCTGAGGCAGCCCTGGCAGGCAAGCCCATCGACAAGCTGCCCGAAGCAACCGCCACTCCTGAGCAGCCTGCTGCAACGCCTTCAGACGTGGCTCCTCCCCTCGACAACGAGGCGAAGGCGTCTGCGTCACAATCCACGGTCTACGACGCGCCTCTACCCGTTGGGTTCGAGCCGCCTCCCGGCTACACTCGTCCCAAGCCTGCTCCGAAGCCCTCTGTGGAGTCCAAGCCTCAGCCTGTGAAGGAGGAAACGGCCGCACCCACACCTGCGCCCGACCCGCTTCCGTTGGTTGCACCCGCCTGTCGCCGAGTTCAACTCGTCTGAGCCTGTCATCGCTCAGCTTGCCACCGTCATTGATGATCTCGCGTCGTACTTGAACACGAACCCGACCGCTGCTGACAAGGCACGCGACATCCTCGACACTGCCAAGGTCGACCTTACTCAGCTTGCAACTCGCATTGATGAGGTACGGGAGACCGAGCGCAAGAAGCTGGAGGCGTCGTTGGATGAGCAGGCACGCGAGTGCATGCAATCCCTCATGGAGCTCGAAATGCAGGCGCAGGACAAGCTCGACAGCCAGGAGGAGAACTTCCGCAAGTTCTTCGAGCAGGAGCGCGCCAAGCTGATTCACGAGTACCGCCAAAAGCTTGATCACGAGCTGCAAACCCAGAGTGAGATCATCAACGAGCGGTGAGTTGCAATCCATTGTGCAATGGGAATGCTCCAGCTGAGCATTCTGCAGACTACGCAACGAGGTCATTGCACAAGGCATCGAGCTCCAGCGCCGCTGGATTCGTGAGATCAAGGTCCGCGTTGAGCAGGAGCGCGGTGGTCGACTCGCCAAGCTCGACGAGATCGCGACGAACTTGAAGCGTCTGGAGCGCGTCGCTCTCGATAACTCCGCATTGCTCGACGAGAACATCCGGATACATGCCCTCTGGTCCGCCATCCGTGCCGTTCACCATGCTGTCGATGCTCCTGAGCGGAAACCGTTCCGTGAGGAGCTCCGCGCTCTTCGGCACGTTGCCGCTGCTCGTGAGGACCCTGTAGTCGCTGCTGCCCTTGAGACGATAGAGAAATCGGAGGTTCCTGACGTTGGCGTCGAGCCTCTTGCTGACCTCGCGACTTGGTTTTCGACCTCGGTCTACCCTCGTGTCGCTAGCGTTGCCCTCGTTCCTGACCAAAACGCCGGCGTCCTCTCTTACCTTGCTTCCAACCTCTTCTCGTACTTCCGCTTCCAGCGGCATGGCCTCGTGGAGGGTTCCGATGTTCTCAGCGTGCTCGCAAGAGCGGAATTCTACCTCAACGAGAAGGACTTGGACAGCGCGGCACGTGAGTTGAACCAGCTCAAGGGCCCTGCGAAGGTGCTGCTCAGCGACTGGCTCGATGCTGCGCGTAGGCGTTTGGAAGTGCTGCAGGCGTTGGAGGTACGTTCATATTCACCTGTACGGACACCCAGATTGTTGACCAGTGATCCCAGGTTGTTGAGGCGGAGGCGACGCTTGCATCGCTCTTGGTCGCACAGGACTAGATTCCACCTAATATCCCTACTAGAGTACAACATTGCATCCCGTATATACAGGTCGAAACCCCATCCGCCTTGCATGCCGTTCATTGAAGGTAGGTCATCTTGAAGCCCACCCATCAGCCTGAGGGACGTTCGGAAGCGGCGCCGCCAGCAGTGCGCATTCACAGATCACCTGGGCTCTCCTGACCACGGTGTGCACATCGTCCGCCGCTTGCCCGCTTGGGGCTTTGGTAACCTTCACGAGCCCAGGGAAGACGGTCGCACCCACCCTATCAGGCTCTCCGCGCTCCGTTCTATGGCACCGCTTCACGAGTTCGATCTGTCTAGGGTCCATTGCGCTCCCGACATCTGGCACGAACGCGCGGTAGAACGCGTCGACCATACCTCCAGATCCAGACGGCGCGCTGTGCAGCATGCGGGAGAACTCATACGCTGCTTCGAGAACGGGGATAACTGCGCCACTGGGGGTAGTCTTGTCGTTGTGGATTTGGAGGAGCTGTGTGAGGTTGGGCATGTTCTCGTTGAGGAAGAAGTGGGACATCTCGAGAGAGCAGGTGTCGACGGCCGCCGAGAAGGTTTGGCGGCGCCATACTGCCGCCACCGTAGGATCTCCTGCGAGTCACCGCGACACTTGTTCAGCGGGTACATTCTACATCGAGCTACTATCAGTCCGACACTTACGAGAAAAGATGTGTTCATGTATACGAGTGAGCTGGATATTGGCCTCTGGAGAGTCTGTAATAATGAGACAGTTGATGATGCCCTCTGCGATAGTTTTCGAGACTGCGTGACGCAGCAGGCTCTGCACCTGAATCCCAGTTGCATTGGCGGTTGGAAGCTCCAGCTCGGCAGGGTTGTCGTCGAACACATCCGTGAGTGCCGCCGAGCGTATAACGTTCAGTGGTAGCGGCGGGACCCGGACCAAGTCTGCGGCCCAGCGATTGATTTGCCTCTCCAATCCCGAGGCCGCGTTCTGCCAGTGTCAGCATATGATCTTCAGTTCCATGCGGTGATTAGGAGGACACAGATATTCACGGACCTTGATCGAAAAGTCATCGACAGAATTACCGTTCAGCTTGCTAACCCCGAAGTGGCCCTGATTCGTGCCCTCGAGGAGCGCGATGCGTTGTCGCAGCATCGCGACCTGCTTCTCCTGTTCCTGCAACTGCAATCGCTGCTCTTCAACCTTCTCGTGCGCTATACGCTAGAAACACAGCGCAACAGTCAGAACTGGCCCCGCGGCTGATTTCTGCATCCAAAGGCGTACGAAGTTCGTCAGAGCATATCGATACTGATCTCCCGGTACTACGTCTGGCCCGGGTGCACCATATGTGGCCATTGTTGCGACAAGTACAGATGGCTTGCAATAGGGAAGTAAGTAGGCGGACGGAGAAGCTCCGGAAGAGATGCGATGTACATAGTGGCGTTGAACACAGCTCCCAAAGAAGCAGCGTCTCCTGATTGCACAGTTGCTACCCGTTTGTGTCAGGACTCACTAGCAACGAATCAACACGGCCATCATGCGAAAAAGAGCAAGCTTGGCACGATCATGGGAGATCAAGTACAACGTTTTCTCGCGCGGCAGGAGTATACGATGCCATCACGTTACATTAAATTTGGTAGATACGGCCAAGGTAATGATAGGCATACTACACACAAAACTTGGGTGACGCAGAACATAGCACTTCTGGTACAAGATGGGGACCTAGGACCTGCCAGCAGAATAAATTACATTATCATACACTTGCGCCCCCATATGGTGTTCTCATGAGATTCCTAGCTGTACTATACTGGACCACAGGCCATTTAGACGATTGGGAGGACATTTTCGGTATGCTTGTCCAACCTCGAAGTCTGAGACACTGGCAAGCAGGCTTCGTCAAACCCACCCGGCGCGGCCTTGGGAGTTTCGTCTTGTATCACACTGCTGTCGACATCCGAATCACGGCGCACGGCTTCAGTGACTTGCGTTTGTATGGGAGCGCGGGCGAAAACCATCTATCACAGAAGCAACAGCGACAATTGCCATCAGTACAGGGAACGACGATGGAAACTAGCACGGACTCACCGATGCCAGCGGAAGTTCAACTTGATTGACGGCCGTTCCGGATGGGGCTCTCTCCCCGAGGACGATTCCCGTGTCGAGGAAGGTGTCGTCCAGTTCACCACGGCTGCGAACTACAAGGCGGGTGTTGAGGCTAAAACGTCCGCGCGTAAGAAGTGGAGGATAACGAGGATAACGATGCTGGAGTGACTGACGCAACGACAAACGAGTTCGTATATACTAGGCACATTGTGAGTAAACACACATTCACTATCTGAGGCAAAGGCTTACCAGCCTGAGTGACCAACGTGCAAGCGGCGTAGATGATGCTGTGGGGAAATGCGCAAAACTATAGGTTCGGGGGATAATTATGCTTCGCATAAGACTCGGTAATAGATTGGCAAAGAGGAAGACTTACCAATATGACGCTGAGGAGGTTCAAAATGCTGCAGTGCAGTGTGTGAGCTGACGCCATTGTGGGCAATGCTTGAGTGACCCATCTCGTACCAGATGAGTGTACCTGGTAATGCTGATCAATTTTCGCCATGAAGCGCATATCACAACACGTACCACTGGTGACCGCATATGCAATGAGCACGTCAACCATGGAATCCGTGCTGTAACCAAGTTCAGCTTATGATTGCTCCCCAACGTGACAGGATGTCGCGTACCGTCTGATGCCACTCCGCCCTCTGTGTAGGACGTATACCAGGACGGCAGTTAATTGCACGTCACCTGCTAGAAGTAGTGCAGAGCCGACAGTGGGTGTCCACTGTGGAGAGAACGTGGTCACGACATGCCATGTATCCGGAAACACACTGAAAACTCACCTCGCCGCTACGCGAAGTGGAGTTGAGATTCTCGAAAGTGAGTTTACCCTTGAAGCTGCCGAATCGAAGTCAGAAGTGATGTTGTCTTCCTCGCAAGGACACAATTTACACTTGGACGGGAACGGCTGTTCGTTTGAGGAGCCATACAACTGTTAGCCTGCAGATGCTGCGTTCTGATGAACAAGGAAATGCTTCTCACCGAGGTAGAAACCTGATCCAGAGAGCAATCCGTCCATCAGCGGAAGTTCGAGTTCTGCCATCCGTATACAATTCACAAACCCACCCCAGGAGACTATGATCATGATCATCTGTGGATGCGGATGCGGAGAAATGTTAGCAAAGTGCGAGCATGTAAGGAGAAGAGGGCTTGTATTCCACCCACCGCTGATAATACAATGATTCTGTACCGGCGACCGACTGTGGCATGCTGTCAGGTACAACCTCATGGTCCCAGCGCAGTGACACGGACTCATGAATACTCGGCGGGCAAAGAAGCTGTGTGGGTTGACAGGGCCGTTGGATCGCGTCAACGATATCGGTCAAACCGAAGGATCATCACTTACCTCTCGCACACAACGTTACTGGTGGACTTGAGCGGGCCTAACTTGAGCTTGTGCACTGAGTAATCATTGTAGAACCGCTCACCGCGAAGAACGGTACAATCTGGGGCAGAGTTCTCTTCAGTGATACATGCACAAGGGAGCGTCTGGAGCGTACCCCGGACGTCCTATATGTAGAAAGTCAGTAAGTTGAAAGAGGCACAGCGGGCGCAGTCACGCACCAGACATCAGGCTTCGAAAATACCGCCGTATTCAAGTAGTAAGTCACAAGGTAGTAATAGCTTGTTTACCAAGTTAGTCATTGAGAATTGATCTATAAGGCGATAATCTACCTGGTATGCATGATCAAAGCCACGGTTATAATCTGTAGAACACTGCAGTCATTCGTAAACAAATGGTGGAGAGTGATTACATCTCGGCGATGTCACTGACAGTGCAAGAATGACCTGCGAATGCAAGGTGAATCACCCTGACGCGGAGTCTACGAGAGGGAGTGCAACATTGAACCCACCCATAGTTTCATGAACAACGGGTCGGAGGGGTACAGGCGAAAGTAGCGGAAGGTCTGCTGCACGAGCATGCCAACCAGGCTGCCAGCAAGAAGTCGCCTATAGGTTACGCCATCAGATGGTTGAAGGAACTGGCTTACAATGTGGTCAGGAATGTCCCAATAAGCCAAGCACCGATGTCAGTCTTGAATTGATTGAGGAGAGAGGTGAGGGAACCCAGAGAGGCCATGGTGGCAGGAGATGGACTGGAGGGGGCGAAGCCCCATCATCATCTTATAGCCTGAATCATGCCAAGGATGACAGTAGCAGAGTGGTACAGGACGAGTCCGTGCTCGGCAGAGTCGCACGCTCATCCCATGGGCTGCTGTGCCAACACCCCGAATCATGAGCGAATCACCTTGATAGCCACTCGCCGGCGGCATCCACGGAAGAAGGACACAGCAGCGCGGGCGTGATCCGCGGCAGCTATCCTGGGGATGGATTCCTTCTGGTAAAGCTGAGTACACGGCCTACGAAGACATCATGATTACTCACTACTTCGAAAGGAGCTGATGTGGTGGAGTTAGGATTATTGACAACTCCGAGGAAGCAGCCAGCTCAATTCGCACCATGAGTAGCGCTGGCGGCGAGTCGTTCTCGGCTTGTGAGCCTCATCATCTCTCCCTATGGTGAGTTTCTCTCGTAGCAGCAAATTTGGCACACGTCTGCCAGGCGTAACTATGTCATATTAGCGGAGTTCTGCCGAGATGGGCCTTCTTGCAATCCTGGATATCGTTCTCGGTCCACGGGGGGCTCTCCGTGTGCGAGCGCAGCAGTCAAGTTAGATGATGGCAGCCGTGTGCACAGTGACCGATCCACTCTTGAATGCTTCCAACTGGGAACGGTGGAGGTCCTATCGCCAATCGCGCATGCACGGACAATAATATCAACACTTCTCGGCTGCCAGTGAGAGGACTGGGCGGTCAGAAGCGATAGGTTCGAATAATCGACGACTCTGAGGTCCTGAACCCCCCTAAAGGAAAGTGTGGTTGAGGATGTCGTACAAATGGAGGGCAGGCTGCCACTCGTGCGACATTACCGACAGTGATATTGATGGACGAGCCATCGGTGAGGTGCCTGTTCATAGCCGAAAACGGAGTGCTTTGTGAGAACCTGTGAACACAATGTGGCGGACGGTCACAGACGGTCAAGAACTTGAGCACTGCCCCATTCTCTTCCCAACGCGATCCATCCGCCCTTCGCGATCCATTCATCACCTTGAGTTCTCAGAGTTCTTGATGGACAGAGCGATCACCGAGATGGCTTCGTGGCATCTGCAGACTCTCAGCGGACCGGTCAGAAACACCTCGTCACCTGCCTGGGAAAAATATTGCGCAAGGCTCTCCGAGCAATGCCAGCGTCGCCCGCGACTTGTCCATGGGCTAGGTGGTTGGACGCAAAGTCCTGCGATGGTAAGCTATGCCGTAACGCGCATAGGGGTGCGGCCAGTCAACGTTTAGCTGGTCGACTGATTGAGATACGAGGACAGCTCAGGAATGCCGGTACTACCGTGGTCAACTTTCAGAGACAGCCTGGTACACCCTCCTGTCCGTGCTGGCTCGACACATCTCTCGGAAGGCACTGCCTGGCTTTCTGAGCAAGGCCGCCGGTGCCTCAAATTCCACAATCTCTCCTGCACTGAGCACCATAATGCGGTCGTAGTCGAGGACGGTCCTGAGCCGGTGGGCGATCGTAATCACTATAGCCCCCGCAAACTCTTCACGAATGGTGCGTTGTATCTATACGGTAGTGCCTCAGGGTATGATTTGCAACTGCACGCTGACGGTGCAACGCACCTGGTCGTCCAGTTCGGAATCGATTTGCGAAGTCGCTTCGTCTAGGATTACGACGTTGCTTCGTCGTAGGATAGCCCGGGCCATAGCGACAAGCTGGCGCTCTCCTGCACTAAGGGATCCGGTCTGACTGATCCGGCATGTCCAGAGCGAGGGTGGCCTCTGATTCGTTCGAGCGCTGTAGTGAGCCCTTCAGTATAGTGGTCAAATGGCAGCGCTCGAGAACATCCCAGCACTCCTGATCCGAGTGCTCGTCAAAAGGGTCCAGATTACTCCTCAGGGTACCGGAGAAGAGCGAGACGTCCTGGCTGATGATAGTCTACGTGACTGTTAGCGATGCCATCTCATTGGCGACCGCCAAGAAGACCTACTATTCTGCTTCTCAGGTCCTCAAGCCCAATGGTAGTGATGTCTAATCCGTCAATGCTTGACGTATAATGAATCAATACAATGCGTTAGGCACGAGGTCAGGGGGGGAGTGTCACTCACATAATGTTCCCGTCGACAGGTTCGATGATGCGCAGTAGCGACATGGCCAGGGTGGACTTGCCTGATCCAGTCCTTCCCACCTGAGATATGGCACGGACATGAGTACAACCTGTCGCAGGCTAGTTGAAGGAGAAACTCACAACAGCGATTTTCTCGGTTGGCTTCACGTAAAATGACAAGCCCTTGAGAACCGCAGGCAGATGCGGCGCATACTTCACGACCAGATTTTGCACGACAAGTTCCCCGTTGCTAGTCGGCCATCCAGCCGGCGGTCGTTTTTCTTGCACAATAGCCGGGGCTTCTTGAGGCACATCGAGGTATTCCACGATACGCTCTACAGAGTTGAAGTCGAGCTCGACTTGTGCAAGCACTCTGGCATGAGAATGAGCAAGATGAACATATGCACGGATTCTATTGATATTGAACCAACCTGACAAGTTGTCTGGAGGCCTCCGCGAAGACACCTGCTTGAACGATGACCAAGGCCGCATACCCAGACGATACCCCGGTCCATAGGGCAAACAATGTCGTCAAGAATACCACAACGGAGCCGAGGCCTGAACAGACGGCCGGTACGATCTGTCAGTGGTGTCACTAGAATTGAAGAGTTTGAGGGAACAGACGAACAGTCATAGCGCCAATTGAGCCAACCCGCAATCAGCCACTGTGAGAATGGTAGAATCAATATTATTGTCTGCACTCCGCACATCTTCGCGACTGACATAGACATGATCAAAGGCCTGGAACTTGTCAACACGCTTGTAGAACCTGTCCTGGTACCGCTCTTCCATCCCGAACGCACGAACATGCGAAAGTCCCCGCAGCAACTCGTCGAACCCAGCAAATGCAGGCGAGAGAGACACTGACTCTAGTCGACGGAGGTCTCTGGACGCCCGCACATAGGACGGTGCAAGACGGATGTACAGCCAGGCAATGAAGAGGGCAAACGGTGCAAATGAGGGTACGACGGTGATGATCACAGAGAATGAGATGACGAAGTTGAGCGTGCCAGAGAGAGCCGCGCGCCCAGAGGATTGCAAAGCGTGATCTACGGTGTTGATATCGGAGGTGAAGCGGTTGAGAATACGGCCAACGGGGGTGACGTCGAAGAAACGAGCAGGAGCGCGGGAGAGCCTCTGTAGCATGGCGAGGAACAGAGAACGAGATGCCTGCAGACTGGCGTAGTACCCCAGTGAGATGTAGGCCAGCACAGAGAAAGCGCCGGCGATTGAGATGTAGAGATAGATCATGAGCCAGGGTACGACATTGACGTCAGGGGAAGGTAGACTGTCCAATATTCCTTGTATGCGGATTGCCACGAGAGCAGTAACAGAGTCATGGTGTTCATATGCCTCTCCCCATCTCGCGAGGAAGAACTTGGATGCACGAATTCTCAACAATCAGTCAACTGTGAAAACTGCGGTCCACTCACTTGGAAGCCAACGTTGATGAAGCGGATGAGTATCATGAGCGCCACAGTCAGAACCCACGAGACGACACCGGCTGCACGGATGTATGTCATATACGTGCGGAACGAGACCCTGCCTTCAGCACGAGCCTCTTCTTCGATCAACTTGCCGGAAGGCACGGTTGGCTTGACTTCAACCGGTACCGTTGCAGCACTCAGATCGGCTTCGTTCTCGACCGCTGTATCAGACGAGGATTCCGTGGTACCTTGCTCGACGATGTCTTCGGCTTCCACTATTCGTTCCAGCTCACCCTGCTCTTGCAACTCGGATGTCGCTCCTTGTCTGAGTACAGACCCCGTAGAGAGTTCTACGAGGTAAGCAGCGATGGGGAGGCACAAAGTAATGTGGTGCGTGACGAGGATGATTGTCCGGTCGCGAGCAAGGTCACCAGATAGGGCTTTCTTGACTATATGTTGAGCCGTGTGGAGGTCAACTGCTGCGAGTCTGCGGTAGGTGAGCTCGTGACACGGATGCCCTACTTGAAGACGTACGGATCATCCAGAAGAACGCACTGCACGAGATCGTCAGTCCCAGAGCTGTGAGATGCGTCTTCATATACTGACCTTGGCTGGCGAGTACAAGGCTCGAGCAAGAGCGATCCGGGCACGCTGCCCACCTGACAATGTGATGCCCTTCTCTCCGATTTCTATATCCGCCTGTCAGCACTGACCGCCCAACCGTGAGCAATACGTACTGACCAGTCATATCCCCAGCAGGGAAGATTTCAAAATCTCTGGCAAGGGCACATGCGTCTATGACATCACGGTATAGCGACTCGTCGTATCCATAGCCCGCTCCGAAAATGATATTGTCTCGAATGGTAGCATGTTCGAGCCCTACAGCTGGTTAGTAAGTAAGTAAGGAGCCATGGGTCGCTTACATGGATTCTGTGCACAGTACGCGACACGATGGCCCGCCTTGTTGAGCAAGACACGACCCCCCGTACAGTGCATTTCTTCAGTCCGCATCAGCTTTCCGCAAGCTCGTGGGCGGATCAAAACTTGGGGTCGCACCTCCCAATAACGCTACAAGCAGCGCACTCTTTCCGGACCCAGTCGGCCCGCTTACAAGGGACAGCTTGCCGGGAGGGAACTTGATGTCGAGCGGGCCCAGCGTGAATCGCGCCGGTGCCTCCTTGGCGGCGATATCCCACTCGAACGTCGCATCTTCGAACCCGATCTCTGTCTGGGTGGCTTCAGAAGCCTGCTCGGGCTTCCTCTTCAGGGACGACGCCCAGTCTGACACTTCCGGCTCCGCAAGGAAACGCTCTATTCGTTGCATACTAACGAAGGCTGCACGGTGAACCCATCAGTGTCTGCTCGGGGCCCTGCAACAAACGCGGACTGGCCTTGCAGCAGTGCGAACTACCTGGTCTGGAATCTCCGTCATAGGTCCCTGAAGATATGAGAAGAGGGCGATGGCGGTGAAGGCTGTAGCCACCGTGAGGCGCTGTCTAGCGATGACGGTGTAGCAGACGAAGGTCGACAGCGCCGTCGCCGATGGCATCCAGTTCCATATGAAATTGATGCAGACGTCCACGATGTTTGCCTTGACTTGCCACCGCAACTCCGTCTCCCGTGCGTCGCGTACGCGGTCGCTCCAGCGGTATTCTATATTAGGACACCTTGTTAGAACGTCGATTATCGACGCAATAGACGTCGCGCACCCCAGCCGTAGAACTTAAGGAAACGGATGTTCTGCCAGAGCTCGTTGACTGAATTCATCCTTCTATCCCGCGCCTTCCAAGTTTGACGCATGAGCTACGAGTGCACAGATCAGTGATCCGGCGCCCGCGATTGTCGATCCCAGCACCCACATAGACGTCATACTTCGCCAACGGATAGTTGAGGATATACACAACCAACACGATGGCGACCGCTGCGAACGCACTCCAGCCAAGTACTCTGTTTGATGTCAATAGTGAATACTTGCTCGTGTATACGGAAGAGCACCACCCTCACCTGTACAGGAATATCATCGCAATGACCAAACGCACCGGTGCAAGGAAGAAGCCCGAGAAACGCCAGAACCGGTACGCAACCGAGTACGCGTCTCCCCTGAATATGCCGACTTTGTCAAACGTTATCGAACGACAGTGTGAATCGTCCCGACGCACTGCATCAAATTCACGATCTTCCCGAGATCCGCGTGGTCGTCCCCGTCGCCTTCCTCGTTTCCCTCTTTTGCCATTTGCGCACCCACGTCGCGCCGTTTCAATGCCCTGCATAGTCACTCACTATCAGCCACCGTTCTGGTATGGAGCGAACAAGAAGGGCGACGAACTTGTAGTGCAGCGCACAGAAGAGCTGCCCGCGCGTACGCTCGTAGCATCGGCGCGTGAACCAGAGCTTGTTGATATCCACCTGGGCGAAGGAGAGGTGCGCGAAAAGGGTGACGACCGCAAACATGTACGCCGTCCTCTTCGCGTCTGGGGACGGGTCCGCGAGCGCTGTTAGGATGCGCTGAAGCGCGTATGGTGGGATGAACCCTGGAGAAGAACGTGAGGCGAGCGTCCCGTGCCCAAACATTAGCGCGCGACGACTGACCAGCTGTTGCGCTCCACGTCTCGAGCAAGACGTCGAGTATAAGGTCTAGCGAGTTCGACACGAGTAGGTAGCGCAAGAGCGAGTGCGTCGGGTGTCTGTCGTACATGCTGCCAATCAGTACCCGCACGATCATCACGAAGACAAGGGGAACCACGCACTCTCTCACATATGCGAGATACTTCACGAATATGTTCTTGTGCGTGAAGAACGGCGAGAGCGACCACACGTCCTCGTCGTTCACCGTTCGCGCGTTGGACACCTTGAAGAGCGGCTCCACGAATGAGAATGTCCACCAGCTCCAGAGGTTCGCGCTGTCTTCGGGCATCGTGCACGCGCTCGACGGGGGCTGGCACGAAATTAATCAGCTCTTCATAGCACGAAGGGAACTGCGTCAAAAATGCTCACCTGACCTGGGCGCGCGACATTGGGCGTGGGCCAAATGGCTTCGATGGGATACGTGCCAGCTAGGTATATAAGCAGTAGCGGCACCAGGAACTGCAACGCGTCGAGAGCTACGATACCCCAGCCTGGTCGTCCGCCTACGACATCGGTCCAGAGGTCGTAGAGCGCCGCCACCGCTGCGCTCGCATAGAACAGTATCAACATATACGGTGGCGTCAGAGGCGGCTTCGCTACTATTCGCATAAACGCATACATCTACCCGCCCGAATCAGCGTCCAGACGTATCATACCAAAGCCACGGAGCCACGAGCAACGTACCCATGCGACAAACGCGACCGCAGCGCGCACGCGTCCCTCCCAGTCATCCCCTCCGACTTCCTCCTTGTACGCCAGCACGCCGAGCCAGGCTATGCTCTCCGCGACCGCCCCCGCCGCGAGCGCGCGCGCCTTCCACGGCGCGCGGCCGATCGGACACAGCACCGGCCCCTCGCCCTCTTGCTCCGGGATGAGGTCCTCTAGCGTGAAGAAGCTGCGGAAGGGACGGGTGAGGGCGCGCGCAGTTTCCCGAATGGGCGCAGGGACGATGTGGGGCGGGATGCGCGCGATCAGGTCAGAGGTGAGGAGGAGGAGCGTGATCGCGGCCGGCAGCAGGGTGGTGAGGATGGCTCGGAGGTGCGGTACGTCGAGACCATACGGGAGCGCGAGGTGCGTCTGCGATGGTGTCGACGCCGCGCTGGCAAACGGCGTCGGCGATATTGCCAATGTCGGAATGAGGACAAACTGCTGGTCAGCCATGCTGTCCATCGCTCGTCGGAGGTCGAGAAGGTGTTTATGCGCGCAACGAGGACAGGTTTTGGTCAAGAACGATATCAGACAGAATGAGTGCCACGCACGCCGTCGACGTCGACGTGGGGGCTCTTGGGAAAGCACGGAGGGGCATGGCGATGGAGCAGGTCGGGTGAAGAACGCTTTCTCTAACGCGCGGGACGCTCGCACGGTCCCGCGGCGCGCGAGAGCGTCTCTTCGTCGCCATCCTCACCGTCCCCGGCGCCATATCGCTATTGGCCACACCGCGGAACCGTCCTGCATCGTCACTATCGCGTGTCTCAGGGCGGTGAAGCACAACGCGTGATTTTATGTACAAGATACATAACAGAAGTCTATAGTCTATCTGTAGCCGAGAGCAGCCATGCGCGTCCGACGGCAACATTGTCCCCAGGTACGCCTCGATGCCGATATCAACGCCTAGATGGCATCCGCGCATCCTGCTTGGACAAGCAGATCCAGGTAAACAGCAGATGGGTGGGAGTAGGAGACTGTAGGAGAGGAGTCTTTTTGACGTCAATCTACACACGAGGAGGAGGAACGTGCCGCACCGACACCCAGGACGTTGGTTGCGCAACTCAAACAAGCAGATCACAGTCAGCAAGGACGGACAGGGCATGCCTGATTTGTTCCAAGACTGCGTACACGATGTGCCGATCGATTTCCGTTGTCGACGATCCGCCACCAAGAGCCGATGTTGCATGCCATTGCGAGGGAAAAGTGATTAGTGGATGGGTTATATGCGCTCAGCGGCCCTTGACGTCAACACCGGTGGATCACGCGAAATCGAGGGCATCAGCAACCAGCCGGTTCTTTGCTCTCGCGAAGGAAGCGACAATTCTATATTGCCCCAGCTGCTCAAGATAGGAGACCAGAGTGAAGCCAGAGTAGTAGTTTGGAAGATGAAGTGGTTCTTCAAAAGCACCAATGGCTCAGGAGAGTACTGCAGTACCGAGACCGGGATGGCAGCCGATGTGGCTAAGCGCTTGGATCGTCGCGGTGGTGCGTACGCTTGCCAAAGTGAGCAGAGACACCGAATTGTGTTGAAGACGATCTGTCGGACGCGCGCCGGTGTCCGTCTTGCGAAGTCTCCGTAGAGATAAGCCCTTGACGTCAAGTTGAGACTCGGACACGGCACGCACTCTGCAGAGAGCTTGAGCGCGTGCAGATATTGCCCCAAAAGATTTGAGGTCAGTAGAAGAACTTCCAACGAGCGCGCACGGCGGTCAATTCACCCTCTGTGCGTCGACCAAGAGCTCTGCGCGCTTGAGAGATGACAAGTGATCAGTGCGGCTCGGGGCCCTGTCCACGAGAGGCTGAGCGAGCGAGAGTCACGTTTCCATGTGCCCTGGTGTGTCAGGACACCTCTGACAAACCAGAATTCCCTTGACTTCTCTAGGCAGACCTCACTACGCTCAGGAAAATTCCCAGGATGTCCTGTCCATGAGGGCGGCAGTAAGGCATCCGCGTAGGGCAAAGGGAAACTCACCATCAACCCATCCGCACTAGCAATGTAGCCACAGTGCATATACTACTCGAGTAGACAATAACAAGTAACAGCGGTTACCCGTTTCGTCTCCCAGGAGGGGTTCTCAAAAGTACGACATTGGGGATGTATCTGCGACAGCAAAGTGACAAGTACGGCGGCGTACCTACATATTCCAGGCTGAATGACCTGTACGGCGGCCAGCATTTCCTACCTCAGGCACCTCAGGCAGAGCATTGGCCACGGCCGGGTAGCGGGGGTAAAGAGGGGAGCTGTTACCGAGCCCGAGCGCACCGTGCCTCTGCCAGGGCAGACCGGATCTTACAGCAGTCCCTTGGGCCTGACACGTCTAGCAGCTGCCCGGATGAGGCTGCGCATGCGAAGATGAGACGTTGGCGGGAAAGGCGAGGTGTCGTGTGGCCAATCCGAGAGAGGAAAAGGCCACAAAGGTCGATGCGACATGCGGGGGCGCGCCTGTGTGGGGAAGCAGAGCAGACGATGCGATCTCGGAGGTCCGTGGTGCGTATGGCTGGGTGGCATGTTCTTGAGAAATAGATGGTCGCTGTGCAAGACGGCGACTGTGGCGGGATGAACGCCGGAGGGGAATGCGGGGAAGGCTGAGTTTGACCGTTGAGGGCGCCGTAACAGCGAAGGTCAGGTGAGCACGCGTAGAATGACGCGCGTCGGGAGTATAAAGTGGGAAGTCGGTGAGGAATGCAAACGCTCTCAGCATCGACCTAGGAGCTCTGCTACAGTACTTACGTTGAGGAGAACGACGAAGGCCATCGAGAGTTCGTGAACGAGCCGAGGGGATATTTGCTGAGAGAGGAAAGACGTCGGCGCGCGCGTGCCGATCGCATCTTTGCTGCGATCTGAATCTCGTCTGACGTCACGTCTCCCTCTGAGCTCTCCCGTCTGCCCTGGTGCGCCCTCTGTCCTCTGCCCTCTGCCCTCTGCCGTCTAATAGATGCAGCTGCGCTCTCTCCTGCACTCAGTCGCATCCCTCGCGATCGCCAACTGACACTGCTAATCGCTCTCGCTTCTTACCTCCCGGGCTCTCCTCCATGCTGCGCTCTCTCTTGTCTGGCTCGTCTCTCGCCGTCGCTCCCGCTCTCCCGCTCCTCTGCATCGTTGTACCCGCAGAGGCAACGTCCCCGGCTTGCTCTGACGGTATGCGCCCGCCTCGACTACTGTGCAGGACCACTAACGACACAGCCTGCCGCTACTGAGCCTGAAAGTCGTGCCCTGTCTGTTCTCGCTCTGGCCGTGGCATGCTCCGTCCCAACCCCCGCGTCGTGTGCCCGAGCACAACGCCTGCGCTCCCTAGCAGGCTAGCATCCCCGGCACCCAACTCGACTTATGTCCATAGCGGACTGCCTTCTGCCTCACAAGCTCGCGACACTCGCGTGGTCATCTCGTAAACGGTTGTCCCTGTCCTTCAGAGTCTTCCGTAGGCTCCGCTGAGACGTTCCGTCCCGCCGTCAAGACGCTTTTGCTTCGTCCTGATCGGTCGTCGCCAATGCTCATCCGGCTGTCCGCTATCTGCCGCTGCCGACACTGGTCACTACAGGTCTGACGAATCCTCGCTTTCCAGCCATCGGACACCAGACCTCCCAGCTCGATCTCCCATCGCTTCGCTTCGCTCTGGCTGCCGCTTCATCCTAGTGATCTCGTATCTACCGCCTGGCCGCTCATCAATCCCGGCTGCATGTCGACGACGCTGCGGGCGCATGCGCCGTGCTACATGGGCCCACGCTTTGCCCATCCTCGGTGTGCTACGTACAGCATACGCCGTGAACATCGGCTTCGACCTCGACGCAGCCGCGTGCCTCTCGCCGTCATCCTCCTCGACGGAGATATACACCCCGTCGCTATCTACCTGAGCCAGGGGAATCGACTTGAACGCACTGGGCCGCATCGTCACTACGGTGGGGCGAAAGATGGTCAGGTCTGGCTGGCATCATGCACGG
Source organism: Trametes sanguinea (assembly GCA_008973685.1). NCBI lineage: Eukaryota > Fungi > Basidiomycota > Agaricomycetes > Polyporales > Polyporaceae > Trametes > Trametes sanguinea. Next base: position 809,906 of record WAHA01000024.1, read on the forward strand.
TGAGTGGACATATCCGTACCTATCGCATTCCGGCGAGCATGGCCAGAACGGCGAGCGTGCGAGAGGATGATGCTTTGTCCGCCAGTCCCCGCTCGGCGCTCAGGTTCCGGGCGGTGGTGAACGCTGCTATCAGCATCAGGCAGACGGTGCGGACGGGCGGAGACGCGATTGTGCTCATCAGCAGGTGGATGCGGGTGGTCGAAGATGTGGCGGGCATCTACGTCGTCGACAGCTGTGCCGTCTGTCGAAATGGAGAGAGCGGGATCCGCGGGGGAGATAGTGAGCGGACGGACATGACGGACGGCGAATGCATGGGATGAGCGTACGTGGATCTCGCGTTGCTCTTACGAAGCTCGCGACGAGCACTCTCGTGTCTCACCGTACGTGTTGCCGGCGATGGCGGATGTGGAAGGAGCTCAGGCAACACGCCGCATGAGCGGGAAAGAGATGGGAGGTGGGGATTGGGGGAAGATGGGCAAAGGTGAGGGGATGCGAACGGCATGTCCTCAGACCCTCGAGGACTTATCGTCTCGCGGGCACTCGGCTGCCAGCGCGCCTCCTCGTACACGGATCCGCCGACTGGCTGCGCGCGTGCATGCGCTCCCTGTCTGGTGGATTCGATGATGCCCCTCCTTCGCTTCCGCACTCGTCGCGTCTCGCGTGCTGCACACGGTCATTCCCCGTCGCGTGCGCGGGCATCCTCTGTTGCTCGCATCCGTTTGTTCACGTTTCCTAGTGGCGGGCCGTTTGTTTGCGACGTACGTGCATGCGCGCGCGCGGTCGCGAGGGTCGCGGTCGACGTGTACGACGCCGCACATAGTCATGTATCTAGTTGTGATTATCTTTAAGTTTGAATTCACTCTCTACGTGCATGAACGTGCTCACAAAACTGCTGGACTGTCTGAATCGTCTACAGCGCAGGTGTGCTACGTACATGCATGGCCGGAAATGCACTGAGCACCCACAATTCGACGGTGTGGTCGAAGAGGACGTGTATCGTGCGTGCACGTCGGGAATCCATGAGCCTGCCGCTCGGTGTAGCCGACGGCCAGCGAATCCTCAACAATACCGTTGATTACTGCAGAACTCGATTCCGCCCCTCTGGGAGCACTTGCCGGCTTCACGATGCACGGCGATGCATGCCGTTATGTGCCGTTCTCATACGCAAGCGCACGGTGACGCGAGAACAACTCTCGCAGAAACATGAGGTACGTGGCACCCGCTTCACACTTCGCTGACCTTGTGTATCTGACCTGCATGCAGAGCGTACCGCCGCCAGCGTCGTTGCCCAACCGCCCCTCGCAAGTGGAGGGCAACAGAGCACGAGTTAATGCTGCCAGACTCTCCGCGTTCGTCATACAGCGGCGTCTTCGTCCCGCGGGGCTACCTGACATTGCCGAGTTACAGCAGCCCGCACAGGCATCGCGCCTCACGTCTGTTGCGCACGCCGTCATCCCTCGCTCTCACGCGCTTTACAACGAGCGCGATGACGGAGCTAGCCTAGCGTGGCTCGACGACGACGACGACGTGTTTCACCCCAAACTCGCTTCACTCCCGAAGTCGTCAGGTCCCCTCCGTTGTGCATCGGAGGCTAAGGTGCAGCAGACGCGATCTACCGCACGAGGACTCTCCCTGGGCCCACGAGATGGCGACGCGTAGCCGCCAGGATGGTAGCCTCACCTCGCTGGAATGTCGCACCGTGTATGATGGGCGGTATCGTACGGTCAACGACTGCACGCCGTATGGTTCACACTAGAGAACTCGACGGTCGCGCTCCTCCCGCCCCGCGCGAATGCCCTCCCGGGCCCGTTGTGCACAGTCTGCCCCGGAACGACTCTGCACGCACGTGCACCCAAATCCGGCGTTGTACGTACACCGTGGCGTAGGTTCCTCGTGTATATTCACACCCTATAGATGCTGTGTTCGCTCCGCTTCATGGGCATGCGCCCGCGCGCGATCCTCGCCGCTCGGGCGGCGCTTCTACGGCGGATAGCACCATGTCGTTCCAGGCCTCGATCGGGTACGGCGGTGAAGTCCTGCTGTACTGCTCGATCTGCGCGCTGTCGAGGTGCCAACGGGGTTGACCCCGACCGCTAGTCCCCTCTACACTTGTCAGCGACAGCCATCGCATCGACAGCATGGTAGGGACAAGTCCCCCTCGAGCTACCGACGGGCAGGCTCGCGCACCGCTTCCTGGTGGCAACTCACAGGATAATCACGTCGGCGCCACCGCAACGATACGAGCGTCCACCTTGTACGGGCGCGGATGCCTGGACGCTTATGGCGAGGCACCCGAGGTAGCAACATGCCTCCGCTCGTCGTAGCGCATCCGCCGTCCCGTTCCCGCCCTAGTGCACAAATGGCTCGGATGGCACCAGACCGAGTACATGCATGCCTACACTGCGGACCCTCGACGCTGGACAGCGCGTGAGTGATAACGATGTCGTAGCGCAGGTTGTACCCACATCTCACCGGCAGTTCAAACCCGCTCGGGCTCCACGCACGATCGCACGTAACCCGCTCAGACATGATCAACAGAACGCGCTCGGCCCTAAAATCCTCCTTCGCATATCATCGGGTTTGGGAACGGTACAAGTATAACCGCGGTTCACGGCTGTCATAGGTAGCGAGTACAGCATTACATCGAATCCATGTGCGTAGAGGCATGCCAGAGACAGAGATAGGCGTCCTCGTCGTCCTGGGTGTTCTCGCTGAATCCGGCGTTGCTCGCTGCCGGTGCGTCAGAGGACTCCGGGAATTTGGAGCTCAAGCCGAATGAGCGCAACCGCTGCAGGTTCTGCGCGAACATCTTGTATCTCCGGATGTTAGCGTCCAACACCGAGCGACGCACGGAGCGCATAGTCTCCTCGAAGTGTTGCCTGTGGAAGATGCAAAGTCAGTATCAGGATTCAAGTGCACTCATCCTTACCTCGTGCTGACGGGGACGATGAGGGGAACCTCCTATCCACGACGTTCTCCATCTTCACTGCGCCGCTGCTCGCCTCATTCCCCCGCTCTTCGCGTGCGCGATGAGTATGACCAGGCTCAATACTCTCACGCATGGCCGGCTTGGCCGTCACGGTACGCTGGCAGATAGACGAGTCCGTGAGATCCGCACCAGAGAAGTGATGTGTGTTCTTCAAGCTCGCAGGGAAATCAAGGTCGACATCAGACGCAAGGAGACTCGTGCGAACTCGGAGCAGCCTTGAGGATGGTGAGATGTCAAGGCTCGTCGGGAGGGGATTTGTAGATCAGCTGGTCGAGACGACCGGAGACGGAGAAGAGCGGGGTCGATCTGGTCGGGCCTGTTTGTCGCACCAAAAATGAGCATGTTCTTCTTCACGTTCATAATGTCCGTCAAAAGCTGGTCCAGCACACGGTCGCCCACGCTGTCAGCATCGCCAGACGAGCCACCACGCACCTTTGCAGTGGAATCGAGCTTTTCGGAGGACTTGACACAGGGTGCCGCCGCATGACTCAGAGCCTTGTCGAAGACATACAGATATCCAGGTCGTGCCACCTAAGCTTCCGGGATGCAGACCACACCCTCACGGGGATGAGAGCGCTGTTGCACGGAGCGCATCTGCAAAGGCGGGTGCATCAGAAATGGCAGTGCAGATAGCAGAACCAATAGGGAGAGGTACCGAACAGCGATTATGTCCCAAGCACCATGCCAACGGATTCCAGATCACGCATGGCGTAGCTTACGTCTCATCATATAGACGTACCGAAGAAGACATGCACAGTTTCTGTCAGATGGCGGGCTTCCCATAACGTGCAGCGTGAAACATCTCATAAATTAGGTCAGGTCGCAACGCTATGAGGTTGATGGTGATCAACCGTCACAAGCAAAATTTGGTGGGAAAGAGGATCATGACATGTACCACTCCCCGGAGGGGTCGATCTGAGCACGCACCGGTAAACCAGCTTCAGCAGAGGCCAACAGAGACTTGGCGCAGCGATCAATCCGCTGGATGACGTCGCGAGGGTGGCCCGAGCTACCACTGGCAAGTCCGAGTCGACGGTCCCGAGTAGTCGGCAAGTAGTCGGCAATGGACCCATTGCGGACATCGTGGACCCACATTTGGCGGCGCTCCGAGCTTGCCATGATGGCTGTACGGGTGCACAGGCATATCGCGAGCGCAGACAAGGTCTGACAGCGGGATATCTCTGTGAACTGACGGTACACCACCCTTGCCAAAAAGACTCAGGCCGTCGAGCTCTCTACGCGACAATACGGGTGTAGGAGGAGCTATCGCAGAGCCAGGACGAGAGCGCAACCACGGGGCTAGGCAGCAAGCGAGATCTCCAGGGATTCTGCAGGTGGATTCCACTCCGGGTCACGCTACCTGGTACAGCAAGTCACGTCAGCGTGTCTCTGGCATTTCGCGACCGAGTTATGGGGCGGGGAAGTTTACGCAGCCGATATCGAGCGGATGGGCGCGCTTACCACAGGACGTGAGTCAGACGGAGACAGAGGCGTCCAGTGCGCCCTTCTTGTCTTCTCCCCATTCACTCCCACACCAGATCTCCCCCTCCCTTTTGCTTTGTCGTTGTCTAACGACCGCACGTTGAACCTGCGCCGCCGTTGCCAGTCGACCTCGTACCGCAAGATGCCGCGCGAACAAGCCTCACCATCGCGGCCACACGACCATCACATCTGAATACAACGATCTGCGCAAGGTATGCGCCGCGGTGTGACAGCGGGTCTCCTCGGACAATATGCAAATGAAGAGCACAAGCGCAGTCTGATTATGTGGTTCAATACACTCACGGGGACTTTCTAGGCATGCTGCCCCGGTATCCATGTCCAAATACACCGTCAGTTTGTTGTTCTCCTGCTATGGCCAGACTCATGCGTGTGCGGCGGTCTAGCCGTATCCAGGAGTCCTTTACATGGCTCATAGGCGACTGTCTTCGGATCGTCTGAAGAAATCGGTGCGTCTACTTGAATACTTGCACCGCACAGAGGCTGATACACGTAGACATGTCCGTCCACCCTCTCTGCGGCTGATACCTAGATGGTTTGCGGTACGTCCATCCACCCAGCCTACCAGCTTCGGACACGAGTTCTTCGCCACCTACAGCGTCCTGCATGCTATATGCGCTGAGCTGAGGGTGGCGAAGAAACCATCATATGCGATCATAGACTCGGAATGCGCTCGTAACGGGATCTGACCACGGTTTGATGAGTACTTACAAAATGTTCGCCGTGAGTTTCAAAAAGCCCTGATGGGATTGATGTCCCCATGTCCTTCAATTTAAAATGCATGGCGCATGGGGACGGCCCAAATCGCTCTCATAGCACACGAGAGTTTACGGAGATAGTCCAGGATGCGTGCGCAGGCTCCAGATCTGGTGTCGGCCAGGGATCTGACCTTCAGTACCGCGGATGAAGGCTTGCTGAGTACGTTTATAGTGTTATTATTACAGTATGCTGAGAGAACGCGATCGAGGGAGTGCGATTGGAAACCGTCAGTGGGAGGGGATACCGGCGTGCATGGTGGTTCGAGGTCAAGCAGAAGCGGGCGTGAAGCACGTTGATGCACAGCGCTTGACGAACAACATCAGTTGCCTGATTGGGAACCTCTATCTCCAGTGGTTGGCAAGTCCACCTGTACATCACGGATCACCCGGTATCTTAGCTTGGCATACCGTGTGAGCATGGCAAGCTAAGGAGGATCTTTGCACGTTTCCCTCTACACTGCCAATAGCACTGCCAATAGCACTTCCAATAATTCTCCCCTCCAAAGATATCGCCCAGCGGCTGTCCCTCCCGTGCGATATGTTTTAGATCTCTACAGATCTGCTAGATAAGGCGACTGATAACGTCTCCCGCAGATAAGAGCAGCCGCCCGGCGTTGAGTAGCCATCAGCGCCCTGCCGCTCCCATCAATTCCCGGCGGCAATGCGCGCCATCCCGCCTGACGGCGTCGGGAGGCCCTGCTCGCTGTCGGCAAGAGCGAGCGCGGTCCCGCAGTCATATCTCCTCCGTCTCTGCACGGATTTTGCTCGTTCTTTGAGCTATTATATTATATTATACGACATAGAACTATATACAGCAGTTGTACGGTCGTATGCGCCACACTGAGGCGGACTCTCGAGCTCAAGTGCGGCTGTCGACCGCTCTATATCGGCGAGATCCACCGATCCCTGCCGATGGGGCCAATGTGGGTCCTTGCGTATCGGGGCTTGCCCTTGACGTCGTCAGCGGCCGCGTCGACCGCGTTGCTCAGGCCCTGTATGCCTTTGCATGCTTCTGCGACCAGGGCTCCTCGGCATTGAAAGGGATGGTGGAGGGGTAGGGGGGGGGAGGGGTAGGGGTAGGGAGGAGGGGGAGGCGTAGGGAGGAGGAGGCGTAGAGAGGAGGGTGAGGCGTCGCGGCAAGGCGGCGAGGCGGGGTGGCGGGGTGGCGGGCGGGGAATGCGGGAGGACGGGCGGCGCGAGGTGCCGAGCGGGGAGCGGCGAATTGGCGGGCACGTGTTGCAACACGCTGTTGACAACAAGTCCACGCAACCTCTGTTCCCACGACTCCCTTGCTCCCGCTTGTCAGCCAGTACGGCGCAAGTTGATGTTTTTGCCGCTCGCTACAATGTTTGTTTTCCTCCTCCTCGTCGACGTCTTGTCCCGCTTTTCGTAGGATCTTCTCGCCATGCGCAAGTCTCGAGCATCTCGCAAGGTCCGCCTGTCGCATCCTGACCGCTATGACCCGATGGCGATGCCCTCCGCGTCATCGTCTCTCGCATCGTTGCAGACTTACACCTCAAAGGTATATGGCCCGGTTGGCATGGCGCGTCACAAGGAGGCAGTGGAGGAGAGGCATGTGAGCAACCTTGCAAGTAAGTCATCAGCTTTTCGCACCTGTGGCAGTTGTACCTCACCATTTACAGGTCTTGGGAAGAGCACACGCGCTCTGCTGACGGAGCTCCGTTCCTCTTCAACAATCAAGCCTTCAGACGGCCCCGTCGGAGACTTCGAGGATGTCCCTATGGAGGATGGTTTTCAAGACGACAACAATGGAGATGTCTGGGTAGACATCACGGATGAAGGGCAGGATGACGACGTCGTGCAGATGCGCGATGTCCTCAGCCTACAGTACGTCCTCAGGCGCATCTTTCAATGTGCGTCGTTAGCTAACGTGCATAGCCCTCGAATCTATCGCCCCAAGGATGAACGCACCTGGGCTCATCGCATGCAGAACCTGGACGACAACTGGCGACCACTCATTCCCCGACTTGTCAGCGCGTACCTACGCTGGCAAGATGCCGGCGACGTCAGTCCCTCTGAGCCTCCCCTCGACTCGTCCGCTGGCCCCGCCTCCTTCGACATCGACATCATCGATTTCTATACTCTCCGTCACAGCGCGACGGTGCCCATGCTGGCACAATGCGAAACCCGCGCCGAAGCACTGGTGCTAAGCGGATACCTCGGTACAAGTCCCCTGCTACCCTCCCTCGCGATTTCTCTCAAGACTCTCGAACTCTTCCGCCGCCTGCGCCTCTTCAAGGCCTCGTTCAGCGTGGAGGCCTTCACAAAACTGCTCTGCTACTACTACAAGGTAAGTGCTAGCCTTCCTGCCCTCTTGTTGCGATGCTCACTCGTTCTCCCATTCCCCCTCTTGCGCGCGTCTGTTCCATCACAACCGGCATTCACCGGCCATTACGACCATGACACGCCACCATCTCCTCGGCCTTCCGACCTCCTCGCGCATCGGCTCGCATCCGCGTCGGCTCTTCTCCGCCACTGCTTCGCACACTGCCGCCACCCCTACCCATCGTCTGCAATATGCAAGATGCCGTACCGGCGTACGTACCGAGCGTCCTTGTCGAACGCCTTCGACATTTTCCTTCTCATTACGCGGGAGGTTGAGAAGGGAGTCTCGCGCTGCCTGGGGCGCGATATACCCGACTGGCGTGTGCTGCACGCATGTCCGCCGTGCGGTTATACGGTACGTAGTAATACGTCCTACGCACTCCATACTGACTTGCTAGCAGCTTCAAAATGAACCGCCCCTCATGTACTCCCGCCTATATGCGATGGACGGTAACAACTCCCTCAAGCGCCTCGCGCCGCTCGGCGGGCGTCAAGCCGGCGATCGCCGGGTTATGGAAGATAGTGATTACTTCCTCCCGACAAGTTTTGTAGATACGTTCGCAAAGGAGGTTCGGTCGCGTCCGTCAGCTGCGCTCGCTGACGATGACGATGAGGACATCGACATCCGCGCGTACGATCCGACGGCGGAGGGCAATGTTGCCGAGACTGCTGATCACACGCAGGCGGGTGAGGAGGGCGATCCGACAGACGGCACCGCCGTAGTCTCGAGCTGCACGAAGAATTGGAAGGCGGCAGCTGCGGAGGAGAAGAAGCGCTCATGGGGCATCTTCGATGAGACAGGCATCTTCGCGAGCGCTTGTCGCCACGGCCTGATCTTGTGGCTTGTCGACATGGTTCGCTGCGGCGAGTCGTGCGTTCTTCCCCCCCCCTCTCGCAATGCTTTCTGGCTGAGCTTCGTTTGCAGGGCCAAGCACGGGCTGGCCACCGTTGCGAAGGTTTTGAGGGTGCTGCAAGACCCCACACTCGGCGGCTTCGACATCGGATGTTCATTCTTGGAGACAGTTCTGGCCAGCTCGTTGCGCGCCGCGTTCCTCAGTTCCGGCTCACGACTGTGCGTCAACGCGTTTCATGGATACTCGCACAACTACCAGTGCCAGCTGCGCAACCACCCCAACATCATCCCGGGAATCGGCCTCGAGGATCTCGAGGGGATGGAGCGTATTTTTAGCGCGTCCAACCATCTCGCGCCCATCATACGGTACGCCTCCGCTTATCGCCGCCGCTTGCTGATCGACGCCTTCTTCCATCACTGGGATGAGGAGAAGTACCAGAACCTCGCGCTCATGCTATACAACAACCTCAAACAAGCCCTCGACATCATCAACAAGACCACGCCCGAGCTGTCCGACGCCTTGAAGTCCATCAGCGCGACCGTCGAAGACCTGCGCGAGTACAGACGCCGAGAACTAGAGTACTTCGACCAGCTGGGTGAGGAACAGCCCCGCGACATTCATGCGATCGCGTACGTGGAGACTCTCCACGAGCTCTATACTATCAGGTCAGTCTTTGGATTCCTAAACAACATTGTCCGCTAACATTCGCCAGCGCCGAGCTCGACGACGCGGAGGAGCGGTTCCTGAAAACCGTGCCCGCCGACTACGCGCCATCATTGGCCTTCCTACCCCCGATCAACGCTCCCGTCGTCTATGAAGCAGAAACGTCAGCAACGCGCAAGGCGGAGACACGCCGTCGGTTCCTGCGGGAGCGCCAGAAGGTGCTCACTCTCGAAGTCACCGCTCTCGAAGTGAAACTCGGCATCAAAGCACGCTGGCAGCCGGGCGACGCCGAGTATGTCCGAGTTCTGGACTACATCGCCGAGCGGAAGTACCACCGCGCTCTTGGACGCCTACAACGCCTTGTAGTGCAGCGGCTCTTTGAGTTGCAACGGATGAACCTCGCGCGAACAGGTACGTGTCAGACGGTAGCCCGCGTTGCAAGCTGACGTTGGTCCCTCACAGCGTATCGCGTTCGTACGCATATCGCGAAGCATTTGCAGTCCCGCTGTAAAGCCATCAGGAACGCGGTCAAGACGTACAACGCCGCCGCCGCCGCTCTCAAACCTCCGCGCCCCGCTCTCGACTGGGAGCGCGTCTCACATATGTCGTTTATAGAAGAGTTCGAGCTCCTCAAAGACACGCGCGGAGACCTCAAGGGCAAGCCTTGGAGTCAGCCGGTCGTCCGCGAGACGATGCGATTGGCGCACCGCATTGATCGCGCTCAGGAGGAGATCGAGCGCGTCTGCGTCGAAGTCCGTCGCTTACACACGTCCATCCGCGACGAAGATGTCCTTTTCGCTGTCGTCCTCGACGACTTGACTCTTCGTGGAGACCCTTGGCACGGCGTCGTGCTCGATCACATAACTCGCCGGCAGCGTGTCAATGCCCGCCTCTTAGTGTACATAGATAAGATTTACGCCACTGAGGGCTTTGTTGGCGTACAAGGCCCAGGCCAGCGCGCGGGCGCAGTGCTCCCCGCCCTGCTCTCGCAGAGCGAGCTGTTGGCTCGGGCGAAAGCTGCGGGGTCAGCTGGTGGGCCCGTCGCATCCACACTCTCCCCGTCTCCTTCCTCCGCGACATCCCTGTCGGCTTCCGAGGGTCGTTCTGCAGCGGCGCTGGTGGCCTGCGACACAGCAGGATCAACGCCATTGGATAGCAGCGCTGTGCGAACTCAAGGTACGACGAGTTTCGTCGATGTAATATGGTACTAATCTCTTTCTCTAGATTCTTCGGGCTGTGCTGTCGACGCCATTCCCGCGTCGCGACCTTTAGCCGTGTTGGAAGGTCAGGATAACCTACATGCTGCTGTGGATGAAGAACGTCTCGCGCTTTCGGGCGAGGAGGATGTTTCCGAGCCTGAAGATGAACAGGAGGAGGTTGCGACGGCGTATGCGGACTACGTAGCTAGTATTGTATGACATTAGATATCATGGATGATGAGGAACCCCCCCCCCCCCCCCCCCCCTCCCCCCCCTCCCTGTCCCTGCACCATGCGCTGTAGAACACATCGGTCACTGTATCATATCAATAGATTGTGATGTACTTGCAATTCTCGGATGCCAACGCCGTGTCAGATTGCAGAGCCATGAATGCAGGTCTCCGTTGAGAATCGGAGCCCCAGATGGCCGTCGTGTAAGTTGTAAAACCCGTGTACCCGCTCAGATCATGGCTCGCTATGTCGTACTCGATTTACATGCAGTATATGAGAATCAATGACAGATCAACGAAGGAGTGCACACAGGACATTCACGCGGCCGCGCCATGAGATCAGCCAATCTGCTCTACTTGTATCAAATGTACATACGGATGAACGTGCTGCATTTCGACACAGGCGGGGGTGTCTGATCTGACTGCACAATTGTTGTAAGTCTCAGCTAATCACAGTAAGGACCCGTCACAGGTTCGTGTGTCCTGGCTGCGTTGCAGAACATGAGGCGGGCACGATGTGTTCCCGTGTTGATCGACCGACAGTATAGCAGCGTTTCGTGCATGCACGACAGCCACACTTGCCAATAATCCAGGCATCTGCCACTGCGCGCTAGCCATGCAACTCCCCTCGTCTCCTCCCTCTTACCACTCCGGCGACATGAATGAACCTGACGATGCTGTGAGGATAACGAATCCACATGCAGCAAGCTCAGGCTTGCTGTATGTAGTGCTTGGCGGCGATGAGCCTGGTGTTTATCAACCTCGGTGCGTGCGCTCCATTTCTCGTCTGTTCCTCCGTGCAATCTCACCGATTGTGCGCTCTCACTCATCCTGCAGCCCTCTCGACGTGGCATGCGGCCGTCATGTTGATCTCCTCCCTATTGTCGTTGTCTGTAGTAGCGTCAAGGAAGCCTTCAAAGTCGACTACCTCAACTCCGAAGTCTTCGCCGGCCTGAATGATTCTGATGATGCGGACGAGATATTCAGTGCCTTGGAATCCTCGAGGACAGTCCACAAGATTTTCGCATCCAGTGAGAAGATCTATGCATTCAGAGTAGCTATGGAGACAGGCATCTATGCAGGAATCCCATGGTGAGAGATGTTCTCTGCTTCTCTGCATGGATGCTAAATCCCGTGCAGGCATGAACTGCAGTACCTCACGAAATACAAGAACAGCCAGTATCGGGGCTGCGAAACCTTCTTGGACGCCCTACGATTCATGCTCGACAAGAGCCATTTATGTGACAACCAGCACGTATCCGTTCGCCGTCCGCTTGCCCCTGCGAGTAGTGCGATGCGACCGACGTCTCGAGCGGCATCGCCTTACAAAGAGACTTCGCGAGCACCGTCGCCGGTCAAGGCCACATCCCCCATTAAACAGGAAGCATCTCATGGGCCCGCCATTGGGCGTGGCTTGCGCTCGGGCTCTCCGGAGAAGGCACTACGGAAGGACCCACCGCACACCACCACCTCGCCATCGAAGGCCTTTGACGCCGCGCGTCCAGAGGCGATCTCGAGGACAACGTCTCTCCCGGTCGGATACACCTCCTCGCGAGGATTCCCCCTCGTGTCTGCCTCCACCGCTCGTCGCCCTGCTGCTGGTCTTCGCGCGATGACCGACGCGCATCTTCCGCCTGAAGATGTCCACTTCCCGCAATCTGCATCGGCTCGGTTCCCTACGTCATCGACCGCTCAGCGCAGACCCGATGTCGACGATACGTTTGTCGATCACTTGGATCGTAAGTGATTTCGATCTCAATTACAGTCTCTATGCTAACGTCGCGTAGGCTTGAACCTAGATCTCGGGCACTCGGAGGCTCCTCTCACGATGGATCTCTTGCGGCGTCTCGTTCGGCCGCCACCTGAGATGCTCACAGGCCCTGACAACCAGCTCCCCGCGCTTGATTTGGGGCCCGACGTCGACGGCTGGTTGGCCAACCGCAACGTCGAGCCCGGCGACCTGTTGCGCTACCTGCAGGCCTTTCTCTGGGCCCCCGCTATATCGGACTTCGTGAGGATGGTCGGACGTCCAGGCCCTGCAGAGCTTCGCCCTGTGGACGCGGAGTATCTGTGGTCCCTCCTCTCTAAGTGGCTAGATGATGGGCCACAGTAGGTGTTTCAAGTGGGACCTCACCAGGTACAGACTTTTCTTAGCTGGGTTAGCACCAGCGCGCAACGTCTCGTAATGTATTACGGTTGTCATTCTTTTTGCTTGGGCGTCGTTAGCGTCGTATATACACGTAGAACGGCGACGCGTAGCCCCCCTCCCCCCCCCCCCCCCCCCCCTCCCCCTTCCCCCCTGCCTCGTCCGCGCCCTCGTCACAGTCATCGTCCTCGTCCCCCGTCTCTGTCCCCGTCCCCGTCCCGTCCCCTCGTCGCTCGCTAGCTTGTTGTCCTCGTCGCGTCGTACTCGCAGTCTGCACCCTTCTCCTTGCTGCATCTACTTGTGCCCTTCCAGACATGGTTCGCGTGCACGTGTCTTCTGCGAGTCTCTTGAATTTACAACGTACGGTGAAGTACAGTAAAGAGCGCGTTTCCTTCCGCTCTCGCCGTCAACGGACGCGAAACCCCTTGACCGCCGTTGAGAAGGCGTTGTTGAAGCAAAAACGACGCAAGACGGCGGCAGACTTGAAGGCGGCGCTTGCCGAGGGCCAGGCGCTTGTCTGGGGTTACGCGTGGCAGATGGCAAACAAGTTCAAGACCCACAAGGCAGACTACTTCTATCGCTTGATCATGCAACAGTCCCGTCGACCTGCCAGCACTCGCAAAGTGAGCAGGTGGAACGCTTTTCTCAGTCAGGAGCTCGCCCGCCGTAACAATGGTACGTCTACAATCACTCGCTATGCAGGCTCAACTACAATACTCGTGCGCATTAGAACTGCCCGACGGCGCTGATCGCAAGCGCGTTTCCGACGATCTCATTCAAGATATCGCGGAGAAATGGCGCAACATGTCAGAGGAGGAGAAGTCACTTGCCACCAACGACAAGGTCCAGGAGATTTACGAGCAACGCGCCAATCGTGCTTTCGGGAGGCACAACGTGGCGACACGGGAGTTCAACGACTTGCGCCGCTCGTTGGACCACGTTGAGACCGAGGTACGCCTTTGTAGTGCAATCACCATCCCTTCTCTCGCATGCTGACTCCGTACAGCTTCGTGCCATCCATAGCCGGACTCAAGCCGAGATTCTCCTCATCGTGACGCGAGGGAACCAGTCGACGTGGATGCAACCCCGCACGCTCGTCACTAGCGACGCCGTCGAAGACTTTATCCTCTCCTCCACGAAATACTCCGTCCTCGACTACAGCATCAAGATGGAGTGCTTCATCTTAGGTGGAGGTGCCAATGGTGAGTGATTTGCTTCACGCGCACGACATACGTGCTGATCCGCCGCAGCCCGCTCGACCGCAATGTCTGCGAAGGCGCAGATATTGAAGCTCAAAGCCGAGGCGGCGAGTCTCATTGATGAGAAACTACGTGAGTACTTGGTTCGTTACACGCTCATCTGGTTTCTAATGTACTGCAGGAGCGGCCTCGAGGAGGGGTGCTGTTCCAGGGATGAAGTACAGCAAGTTCCATAGGATCACGGAGGAGTTCGGCATCATTGTCGAAAACTGGCCGCTCACGAGATTCTGTGCTCCTGGGGATATATCGTCCCGCACCGAGCTTGAAGTTCTTTTGCATGCGTGGAAGACAGACTCCGCGCGATTCCGGTGTCTGAGCGACGACGAATGGGAGGAGTGGCGATTGCGACAGGTATCGGTTCTCCCCCAGCCACCGAGCTCTACAGCGGTCGAGGAGACGACGAGTAGCCCGATAGCTGAGTCCACGGCCACTCCTCCTTCCCCAGCAGCAGAGGAGCCCGCGCCGACTTCAGAGCCTCGGCCGGCCACAGGCCAGAAGCGACCCGCCGCCGCCGTGGAATTTATCAACACTGTCACGGGTACTGACGGTGCACCCCTCGTCGTCGCGAAGCGTGCTCGCAAGCAGCGGTCCGACGCTGGGAAGAAGAGAGGGCCACAGAAGAAACGTGCGGGTGAAGATGCCCCAGCGACGTCGACGTCGGCCCTTCCCGCACCCGCCTCCACCACCGCCATCGCATCGCCCGCTGCGGTGGCCGTCGTCGCATCGCCCGCCTCCACCACCGTCGTCGCATCGCCTGCCGCCCTGACGTTGCCCGCCTCCACCGCTGTCTCCGCGTCGCCCGCCTCCACCGCTGTCTCCGCATCGCCTGCCTCCACCGCTGTCGTCGCATCACCCGCCTCTACCGCTGTCTCCGCGTCGCCCGCCTCCACCGCTGTCTCCGCGTCGCCTGCCTCCACCGCTGTCGTCGCATCGCCCGCCGCGGCGGCCGTCGTTGCATCGCCCGCCTCCACCACCCTCGTCGCATCGCCTGCTGCCGCCCTGACGTCGCCCGCCTCCACCACCGCCATCGCATCGCCTGCTGCTGCCCTGACATCGCCCGCATCCACCGCCGTCGTCGCATCGCCGACCGCCACCGCCGTCGTCGCATCGCCCGCCGCCATCGCCATCGCCGCATCGCCGACCGCCACCGCCGTCGTCGCATCGCCCACATCCACCGCCGTCGTCGTGTCGCCTGCTGCCACCCTGACGTCTCCCGCATCCACCACCGTCGTCCCTTCGGCCACCGCCACCGCCATCCTCGCGTCGCCCGCCTCCTCCGCCATCCTCGCGTCGCCTGCTGCCGGCGTGACGTCGCCCACCTCGACCGCCATCCTCGCGTCGCCCGTCACCACTGCCGTCCCCGTCTCGTCCACCGCTGTCTCCGCGCCACCCTCACCAGCATCGCCCGGTCAGCCAGCAAATACCACCCAGGCAGTAGGCAGCACCCTGACGCTTGCGTCATGCGCTTCGGCGTCACCCGTGCAGGTCCCCCTACCTACCCCCCCTCCGCCTTCCTGCCCGCTACCCGTAGCGCAACCCGCCACTGCACCCTCGCCTTCGTGTTCGCCTCCACCTGCGCGTCCGCCTCCTGACGCGATTGCGGGCATGGCCATGCCAATGGACGCCACCGTCTCCGCGTCTCTGAGTGCCCCAGGCCCGGCGGTTGCATGGTCAGCCGTGGCAGCCGTCTACGCGCCGTCGCCGATGACACCTCTGCCCGTAGCCCTCGGGTCCTTCGCTGCAGCTCTGTCTCCGTCTACGCCGCCTGCGCCGCCTCTGTCCACGCCCACATCATCATCTACGTCTCCGCCTCTAGCCATGTCCACGCCGCCAGCTGCATCTGCGTCTTCGCCAGAGGCTGACAACACCACGTCGACGTCGCCTACGGATTCTGCCCGCCCTGGTTTGCCCTCGACATCATCGGCACTCCCTCCTCAATCCTCTGTGATGGAGCCCCCACAAGATCTGAATGCCATGCCCTTGGACGACGAGGCCGGAGGCGAGGAGGAGGATGGTGATGCCCGCACAGAAGGTCGTGGGCGTGGATGCGGACGCGGGCGTGGACGCGGTCGAGGGCGCGGGCGCGGGCGCGGGCGCGGGCGCGGGCGTGGGCGCGGGCGAGGACGCGGACTTGGCCCTCCTGCTGGATAATCTACTCAAGTAGTCTTTGCTTGCCGTCCGTGTTTCCTCTGTGTGCACAGGTCTCCCGTATTGTAGTTATGTACTTCCTTGTTTCCTGCTGCCGGCTGTCCTGTGTAAGGCTGTCCATATACCAGTGTCATTGCTTGAATGATATTCTTGATTGTCTTTTAATTGAACTGTCCTGTCATCTATGAAGCAAGAACCTGTAGAGCTCGTGCCTTTGGGACACCACGCTGGCAGACTGCAGCCAGTCATTAGCCACCACAGTCTATACAGATGTGCCCAGGTGAACTCCATTCCCGCCTAGATCTTAGGTATATAGCTGTATAGGCGTCGCATATAGTTCTATGTCGTATAATATAATATAATAGCTCAAAGAACGAGCAAAATCCGTGCAGAGACGGAGGAGATATGACTGCGGGACCGCGCTCGCTCTTGCCGACAGCGAGCAGGGCCTCCCGACGCCGTCAGGCGGGATGGCGCGCATTGCCGCCGGGAATTGATGGGAGCGGCAGGGCGCTGATGGCTACTCAACGCCGGGCGGCTGCTCTTATCTGCGGGAGACGTTATCAGTCGCCTTATCTAGCAGATCTGTAGAGATCTAAAACATATCGCACGGGAGGGACAGCCGCTGGGCGATATCTTTGGAGGGGAGAATTATTGGAAGTGCTATTGGCAGTGCTATTGGCAGTGTAGAGGGAAACGTGCAAAGATCCTCCTTAGCTTGCCATGCTCACACGGTATGCCAAGCTAAGATACCGGGTGATCTGTGATGATCAGGTGGGCAAGTCGCGAGTCCCAGCGACTCTGCCTCTTCCTCCGCGTCCTTGTGCGCTCGAATCATTGTTAGACCTTGACTATAATAAAGAACCTGGTCTCCATGTCGTCCTGCTGCACGAAATGCTACTCAGACGGCGAGCGCTAATTTCCGCAATGTAGCAAAAGTACTGGTACGACTTACACATCCCTGGGCCGCCGACTGCTTTCTCAGATCCCAAATTTGTACAACCGTGCGGAATTATACGGTCAAAAACAGCGACCGCCTAAGCTGGTCACAGTCTCTCTCTCTCTCTCACGGAAGCCTCTCAGGGCCCAAGGGACAACTGAGCGAAGAGACGAAGCGGCTGAGCGGCCTGCCAGTGATCACCTCTACCCCGTGCATGCGTACCCGCTGCAGCCGCTTTCGCTGCCCTGTGCGTGCCAATGAACGGCTCAAAATATTTGATCATTACGCAGAACAGCTACTCTACAAGTACTGTACATGCGACCGCTCTTGCGCTATCTGTGAGTGAAGAAACCGTGGCAGGAGTACCCATATATTTCCTCCGGGGAGACACCGTGCTGACCTACCTGAGATGCTGTTCGACCCACCACCCTGTGTCCTAAGAGACATATCCCACTCACCTACCGTCCCACTCTCCCAGTCTCCTGCCTCACCTACTCTCCCACTCTCCCATGAATCCACCCTCCCACACATCTACCTCTCTCCCACATATCTACCTTCCACATATCTACCTTCCACATATCCACTCCCCACATACCTACCTAACGACGTAAATCCGTCCACGACAATGCCAGTGATGGCGCACCTTAGTCATCCCCACGCTTGCGAACACGGCTCCGATGCCCACGCGGGCTTCCACGCAGCCCCGTCGCCTTCCTCGTTTCCCTCTTTTGCCATTTGCGCGCCCACGTCGCGCCGTTTCAATGCCCTGCATAGTCACTCACTATCAGCCACCGTTCTGGTATGGAGCGAACAAGAAGGGCGACGAACTTGTAGTGCAGCGCACAGAAGAGCTGCCCGCGCGTACGCTCGTAGCATCGGCGCGTGAACCAGAGCTTGTTGATATCCACCTGGGCGAAGGAGAGGTGCGCGAAAAGGGTGACGACCGCGAACATGTACGCTGTCCTCTTCGCGTCTGGGGACGGGTCCGCGAGCGCTGTTAGAATGCGCTGCAGCGCGTACGGAGGAATAAACCCTGCGGAAGAACGTGCGGTGAGTGATGTGCGAGCCCAAACGCGTGCGCGAGGACGGACCAGCCGTTGCACTCCATGTCTCGAGCAAGACGTCCAGTATGAGGTCTAGCGAATTTGACACAAGCAGATAGCGCAGGAGCGAGTGCGTCGGGTGTCTGTCGTACATGTTGCCATCAGTATCCGCATGGTCGCCTGTAAAGAGGGTAAACCACGCACTCTCTCACATATGCGAGATACTTCACGAATATGTTCTTGTGCGTGAAGAACGGCGAGAGCGACCACACGTCCTCGTCGTTCACCGTTCGCGCGTTGGACACCTTGAAGAGCGGCTCCACGAATGAGAATGTCCACCAGCTCCAGAGGTTCGCGCTGTCCTCCGGCATCGTACATGCGCTCGACGGGGGCTGGCACGAAATTAATCAGCACTTCATAGCACGAAGGGAACTGCGTCAAAAATGCTCACCTGACCTGGGCGCGCGACATTGGGCGTGGGCCAAATGGCTTCGATGGGATACGTGCCAGCTAGGAATATAAGCAGTACGGGCACCAGGAACTGCAACGCGTCGAGAGCTACGATCCCCCAGCTTGGGCGGCCGCCTGCGACATCGGTCCAAAGGTCGTAGAGTGCAGCCGCCGCCGCGCTTGCATAGAAGAGTATCAACATGTACGGCGGCGTGAGGGGCGGCTTCGCCACTATTCGCATAAACGCATACATCTACACAGCGGGTGAGCATCAGAGGAATATCCGCACAACACACAGCACACAGACGTACCCATGCGACAAACGCGACCGCAGCGCGCACGCGTCCCTCCCAGTCATCCCCTCCGACTTCCTCCTTGTACGCTAGCACTCCCAGCCAAGCTATGCTTTCTGCGACCGCTCCCACCGCGAGCGCGCGCGCCTTCCACGGGGCGCGGCCGATCGGACACAGCACCGGCCCCTCGCCCTCTTGCTCCGGGATGAGGTCCTCTAGCGTCAAGAAGCTGCGGAAGGGACGGGTGAGGGCGCGCGCAGTTTTCCGAATGGGCGCAGGGACGATGTGGGGCGGGATGCGCGCGATCAGGTCAGAGGTGAGGAGGAGGAGCGTGATCGCGGCCGGGACCAGGGTGGTGAGGATGGCTCGGAGGTGCGGTACGTCGAGACCATACGGGAGCGCGAGATGCGTCTGCGATGGTGTCGACGCCGCGCTGGCAAACGGCGTCGGCGATATTGCCAATGTCGGAATGAGGACAAACTGCTGGTCAGCAATGTTGTCCATCGCTCGTCGGAGGTCGAGAAGGTGTTTATGCGCGCAACGAGGACAGGTTTCGGTCAAGAACGATATCAGACAGAATGAGTGCCACGCACGCCGTCGACGTCGACGTGGGGGCTCTTGGGAAAGCACGGAGGGGCATGGCGATGGAGCAGGTCGGGTGAAGAACGCTTTCTCTAACGCGCGGGACGCTCGCACGGTCCCGCGGCGCGCGAGAGCGTCTCTTCGTCGCCATCCTCACCGTCCCCGGCGCCATCGCTATTGGCCACACCGCGGAACCGTCCTGCATCGTCACTGTCGCGTGTCTCAGGGCGGTGAAGCACAACGCGTGATTTTATGTACAAGATACATAACAGAAGTCTATAGTCTATCTGTAGCCGAGAGCAGCCATGCGCGTCCGACGGCAACATTGTCCCCAGGTACGCCTCGATGCCGATATCAACGCCTAGATGGCATCCGCGCATCCTGCTTGGACAAGCAGATCCAGGTAAACAGCAGATGGGTGGGAGTAGGAGACTGTAGGAGAGGAGTCTTTTTGACGTCAATCTACACACGAGGAGGAGGAACGTGCCGCACCGACACCCAGGACGTTGGTTGCGCAACTCAAACAAGCAGATCACGGTCAGCAAGGACGGACAGGGCATGCCTGATCTGTTCCAAGACTGCGTACACGATGTGCCGATCGATTTCCGTTGTCGACGATCCGCCACCAGGAGCCGATGT
Source organism: Trametes sanguinea (assembly GCA_008973685.1). Taxonomy (NCBI): domain Eukaryota; kingdom Fungi; phylum Basidiomycota; class Agaricomycetes; order Polyporales; family Polyporaceae; genus Trametes; species Trametes sanguinea. The sequence continues at coordinate 829,944 of WAHA01000024.1, forward strand.
TGCATGCCATTGCGAGGGAAAAGTGATTAGTGGATGGGTTATATGCGCTCAGCGGCCCTTGACGTCAACACCGGTGGATCACGCGAAATTGAGGGCATCAGCAACCAGCCGGTTCTTTGCTCTCGCGAAGGAAGCGACAATTCTATATTGCCCCAGCTGCTCAAGATTGGAGACCAGAGTGAAGCCAGAGTAGTACTTTGGAAGATGAAGCGGTTCTTCAAAAGCACCAATGGCTCAGGAGAGTACTGCTGTACCGAGACCGGGATGGCAGCCGATGTGGCTAAGCGCTTGGATCGTCGCGGTGGTGCGTACGCTTGCCAAAGTGAGCAGAGACACCGAATTTTGTTTAAGACGATCTGTCGGACGCGCGCCGGCGTACGTCTTGCGGATTCTCCGTAGAGATAAGCCCTTGACGTCAAGTTGAGTCTCGGACTCGGCACACACTCTGCAGAGAGCTTGAGCGCGTGCAGATATTGCCCCAAAAGATTTGAGGTCAGTAGAAGAACTTCCAACGAGCGCGTACGGCGGTCAATTCACCCTCTGTGCGTCGACCAAGAGCTCTGCACGCTTGAGAAAGGACAAGTGATCAGTGCGGCTCGGGGCCCTGTCCACGAGAGGCTGAGCGAGCGAGAGTCACGTTTCCATGTGCCCTGGTGTGTCAGGACACCTCTGACAAACCAGAATTCCCTTGACTTCTCTAGGCAGACCTCACTACGCTCAAGAAAATTCCCAGGATGTCCTGTCCATGAGGGCGGCAGTAAGGCATCCGCGTATATAGGGCAAAGTGAAACTCACCATCAACCCATCCGCACTAGCAATGTAGCCACAGTGCATACATATACTAAACAATAGCAAGTAACAGCAGTTACCCGTTTCGTCTCCCAGGAGGGGATCTCAAAGAACGACTTTGTGGATGTACCTGTGACAGCAAAGTGACAAGTACGGCGGCGTACCTACATATTCCAGGGTGAATGACCTGTACGGCGGCCAGCATTTCCTACCTCAGGCACCTCAGGCAGAGCATTGGCCACGGCCGGGTAGCGGGGGTAAAGAGGGGAGATGTTACCGAGCCCGAGCGCACCGTGCCTCTGCCAGGGCAGACCTGATCTTACAGTCCCTTGGGCCTGACACATCGAGCAGCTGCCCGGATGAGGCTGCGCATGCGAAGATGAGACGTTGGCGGGAAAGGCGAGGTGTCGTGTGGCCAATCCGAGAGAGGAAAAGGCCACAAAGGTCGATGCGACATGCGGGGGCGCGCCTGTGTGGGGAAGCAGAGCAGACGATGCGATCTCGGAGGTCCGTGGTGCGTATGGCTGGGTGGCATGTTCTTGAGAAATAGATGGTCGCTGTGCAAGACGGCGACTGTGGCGGGATGAACGCCGGAGGAGAATGCGGGGAAGGCTGAGTTTGACTGTTGACGCTGCCGTAACAGCGAAGGTCAGGTGAGCGCGCGTAGAATGACGCGCGTCGGGAGTATATAGTTGGCAGTCGGTGAGGAATGCAAACGCTCTCAGCATCGACCTAGGAGCTCTGCTACCGTACTTACGTTGAGGAGAACGACGAAGGTCATCGAGAGTTCGTGAACGAGCCGAGGCGATTTGCTGAGAGAGGAAAGACGTCGGCGCGCGCGTGCCGATCGCATCTTTGCTGCCATCTGAATCTCGCCTGCACCACCGTCACCTCTCTTCGCCTACCATTATCCGTCACCTCCCCTCTTCTCTCCGCCTCTCCCTCTCTCTCCTCTTGACCACCACCTCCGCTCGCTCGCGTTCTCATCCAAATCGCCCGTCGCTTTATCATTATACGCTCAACTCTCGTTCGCATCTGCTTACCCGCTCTCTACGTCATCTATCTCTCTTCCTCTATACCCCCTCACCATGGCCCCTACCCTCGCTCACCCAACCAGTGTCAACTTCGTCGACGAGCAGCAACGCCCCGTCCACGCCGACGCCAGCACCTACTACGGCGGAGAAGAGCGCTTCTCCCGCTCCCGCACTTACAGCGCCGTACGTGTTCCCCATCACTTCCCCCTTTGTTCGCCTCGACTCATCCTCCCTCGCCCGATTGCAGTCATTCGCCCACGGATACAATCCCAAGCGCGCCCCCGTCTTTGGCGATGAGTGGCACCAACGCTCTCGACGCATGTCCCACGACGAGAAGAGCTCGGCTCCCAGGAGATTCTTGATTGACGTCGACGAGACCATTCGCGTCGTCCTCGAGCAGGAGGACACCGACGGCGACTTCCAGATCAGCGTCACGGATGCCGGTCCGAAGCTTATGGCCCTCGGTACGGCGACGAGCAATGGATTCAAGAGCTTCGACATTCGGGTGAGTACATACATTCATACAGCCTTTCTCGCCTTCTCTTCTGCGGCGCACGTTCGTCGGCGCAGCGTGTCGTCGGACGTGGTCCGTTGAGAGACCAGGGGCGCGAGCTTGAAACACGGAGAATACCCCGCCTGCTCAATGAATGGCGTTGCGGGGCAGCCGATATCGCGGTGATTGACGCAGGGTCTGAGCTGTCAATGAGTGCGTTGTCGGGATGTTCAGCAGACGCTCTAGCACGGCGCCTCGGCGCCCGCGAACCAACAGTCCGACTTCCGGACAGTGGTGAAGGTGTGTTAGTATATGACGCCAAAATGTGGAAAACCAACGGCCGCCTGAATGATACATAAGCTGGCGGAATCTCCGGAATGTCCAACACCGGAGATTCCAGCGAAGGATAGGCGCACGGCAGGTCTTCGAGGGCGCGGCAGTCGTACAGCGATCGCCGTCTCTATGCTTGCTTGTGTCCTTAGTCGGGACGTGGCTTAGCGGATTCGACTCTGTGGCACACACAGGCAGCGTAACTCATTGCGCCTCGCAGTTACCGCCTGACCCGGCCGTCGGTAAGGTGGTGGGTTGTGATGCCAAGTGCGTCCGGTGCCCATCCAAACGTTCAGCACTGTGGTTATCGCTCTGCGGTGATGTAGCTGCTGAGCGCCCGTTACATGCTCGGACCCTGCGATGAAGCCCCTTGCACAACACTGTCTGTCTCCTTGAGCTCCCAGCGAGTTTGCGAGTCCGACGAATGAGGTTTACTGACCTCCCCATGACAGGGTAACTACATGCTCTCCAACCTCCTTCAAGAGCTTGCGCTTGCACGAGACCATGGACGAAAGCGGATCGTACTCGATGAGGCGCGTCTGACGGAGAACCCCGTAGACCGTCTCTCGCGCATGATCAAGTACTCGTTCTGGAACGCCCTCACGCGGCGCATCGACGGCGAGGGATTGGAAATCATTTGCGCGGATCCCAAGAACCGCACGGGTCGCGTCAACCCTCGTATCTATATTCCCCACGGAGAGCCCGCGATGGCGGAATACTACCGTCAGGTCGCGCGTGAGAAGCCGCACCTGAACCTGGATGTGCAGGTCCTGCCGCCGAAGCCCGACGACCCCGTATATGTGAAGAGCCTGAACAATAAGCCCGGCATCCTCGCCTTGGCGATGCAAGAAGTGGACAACGGCAAGGGTCAGAAGGTGCTCAAGGGTATCCCTTTCGTTGTTCCCGGTGCTCGATTCAACGAGGTAAGTCTGTCCGGCATCACCACGGCGTACCTGTTTCTCATGCTGCGCATAGCTCTACAACTGGGACTCCTACTTCATCTCGCTCGGCCTGCTGGTTGACGGCTACGTGAACCTGGCGAAGGGAATGGTGGACCACTTCATTTTCGAGATCAAACACTACGGCAAGATCCTCAACGGCTCGCGGAGCTACTACCTGTGCCGCACGCAGCCGCCGTTCCTGACGGACATGGCGCTTCCAGATCTACAACCAGCTCGATCGGTCAGACATGGAGGAGAACAGGCGGTGGCTGAAGCGTGCTATCCAGGCGGCCATCAAGGAGTACCACACCGTGTGGGTTGCAGAGCCGCGCATGGACCCGAAGACAGGTCTCTCGCGGTACCGCCCAGACGGACTGGGTATTCCGCCGGAGACGGAGGCGACGCACTTCACGCACATCCTGGAGCCGTACGCACAGAAGCACGGGCTGTCGGTGCTCGAGTTCAGCGAGCGGTACAACGACGGGACGATCTCAGAGCCGGAGCTGGACGAATACTTCCTGCACGACCGCGCGGTGCGCGAGTCCGGGCACGACACGACTTACCGGTTCGAGAAGCGGTGCGCGAACCTCGGCACGATCGACCTTCAGGCGCTGCTGTACAAGTACGAGGTCGACATCGGGACGGCGATCCGGGAGGTGTTCGACGACGAGCTCGAGCTCGAGGAGGACTTCCCGCTCGCCGCGTTCCCGCCCAGCCCGGAGTCGTACGCGGACAAGAGCAAGTGGGAGCGCTCGACGAGCCGGGTGCAGAAAAGCGAGGAGTGGTTCCGCCGTGCGGAGTGGCGCAGGGGCTGTGATCGACAAGTACTGCTGGAACGAGAGCAAGGCGCTGTACTTTGACTACGACACCGTCCAGGAGAAGCAGAGCTTGTACGAGTCCGTCACCGCGTTCTGGACGCTTTGGGCTGGGTGCGCGAGCGAGGAGCAGTGCTGGAAGCTCATGTGGGTCATCTCCGTCCTAACAGGAGTGGGTTGAGATTCTGACTATTTCCGCCTTTTGAACAGCTCGCAATCGCTAAAGAAGTTCGAAGTGCTGGGTGGACTAGTGTCTGGAACGGAGGAGTCACGCGGTAAGATCTCCTTGGACCGCCCGAACCGGCAATGGGACTACCCGTGCGTTGCACTTCCATCCCACTCATTGGATGCCCTGTACTGATATTTGTCTGTTGGGTAGGTATGCGTGGCCTCCGCACCAGATCATGGCGTGGGTTGGACTGGAGCGTTACGGATACCTCGAAGACGCCCAGCGCTTGGCGTACCGTTTCCTTTACATGTGAGTTCTTCCTAGATCTTGTGGTGTATGTGGACCATGATCTGACTGGCCCTACCAGGATGACTACCGCGGCCGTCGACTTCAACGGCGTCGTCCCCGAGAAGGTGAGCTTTCGCAGGTTGGACGCCGTAACCCACGTGTATTTTGACCCCAATGTTTGCACAGTTCGATGCAGTCAGGCTGTCCCACCTCGTGGATGCCGAGTACGGAAACCAGGGCATTGACTTCAAGATGGTGCCGAGGGAAGGCTTCGGCTGGATGAACGGTACGTGCCCTCCCCACAACCATATCCGCGTTCTGTTGCTAACTTCTCCCCATGGCAACTCCTGCAGCCGCATACCAAGTCGGCCTGACCTACCTGTCTACCGGCATGCGTCGCGCGGTCGCGGCGTGCACTAGTCCGGAGGTGTTCTTCGGGCAGTCCACGAACACCCAGCCGGCACACTCGTCGCAAGCGTACGCTGCCGCCAACAACGACCCGCTCGGTCTTGCAATGGACACACTCAAGCTATCGTCGCCGGTCATCGAGGCGACTAGCCTGCCGCAGGCGCCTCCTCAATTGCAGGTCTCGGAAGACGCCCAGCAGGAGGAGCAACAGCACGAAGACCGGGATGGCTCTCGGCACTGAACGCTTCCCTTTGGTATCGGCCGTATCCCCACATGAACATCGCCGCCCATGGTAAAATAATTCAGCGACGATGTCGCGCCTAATCGACCCGCGTGGGTTAGACGAATTTACATACGAACGCTCCGGCTTCTGCTGAAGACTGTCATCCTGAACGCCCTGGAAACATCTCTCTTATCAACTCTCTCCTCGTTTCTCCTCTTTCGCGGACTCGTTTCCCCTTCCTCTCTCACGTACTCCCCGACACGTTTCTTCTCGCCCGCGGATTGCTTCACGACTTCTTACCGCAGCCCCTACCATCGTAGTCGATGATAGAGTCAAAGATCCTAGACGTCCCCTCTCACATCCTCGTCCGCTTTTTCCATGTATAACAACAAGAGCTAAGCTAGCCACCATGTGTAGATAGTCGAACCGTCGTGTTGTCGTTTTCGCCTCCTGTAAATCCAACTCGCATATCCCTCTCTCGCCGCATTGTTTCCTTGAATGCGCTTCACTCATTGCAGTCAACGAGTCTATCAGGAACTTGTTTGGCCCGGGAGCGCCGAGTCGTCAATCAACTGCAAGCCAGGCAGCGGAAGGAAATGACGACAGCAGGGCGCCTGTGCATGCTTTGTTCAGCCACCGCAGGCTCTCGTGCTGAACTTCTGCTCTGTCTCCTACTCTCACTCGGCATGCTCACCACCCTCCATGCTCTTCTCGACGGTGACGAGCTACCTAGCATCCTACCTCGCGGCCTTCGTTCATGACCGCCTGTCTGTCGCCGTGACACCTGCACACCATGACTCTGCGCCTCCCGCCCCATTACAATTCGAGCTTCGCCACCTGCACGCCGTCTCGTCCGACGCCCGCGTGCTCTTCCACGACGTCCCGCCCGCCGCGCTCTCGGCAGTCGCTCACGCCGGAGAGCCCACGAGCTACTCGCTGCGTCCGCGGCGGGTGAGAGCGCACCGGCCGCGGTCGATCGAGGCGTTCCACCGCGCGCGGAGACGATCGATGCGCTTCCAGGAGAGCGAGGCGGTGGACTGGGAGGATGTCGAGGTGGAGGGCCCGGACGTGGAGTCGCGCGAGACGTTGTTGCTGCTCGCGAAGATGACGAACAATGCATATCTAGAACCGGGCGAGCAGGGGTGGTATGAGCTGGGCGACCGCTGGAATGTGGTGAGTGTCCGCATGTACTTATCTCGATAGCGCGCCTCGTCGCGAAGTTGGATGACGGGCCTGTGCTTCAATTATATGTGTATATGGCTCAAGGGGCGCTGACAACTACATCTATCAGAGCAATCCATTCGGCTGGGAACCCGACGATGACGGGTTCCGAGGGCACGTCTTCGCGACGCCCGACAACTCCACCATCGTGCTCTCCATCAAGGGCACCTCCGCCGCGTTTATTGGCGGGGGCGGGCCCACGTCGAAGAAGGACAAGTACAACGACAACCTGTTATTCAGCTGCTGCTGCGCACGCGTAGACTGGACGTGGACCACCGTGTGCGACTGTTATCGCGGGGGGTGGAAGTGCGACCAGACCTGCCTCGAGAAGGCGTTAACGGACGATAGTCTATTTTATCCTATTGGAACTGTGCGTCGCCTATCCATTCCTTTGTACTGATCGCCTGCACTGGTTCTCATTACACGCCCACAGAATCTGTATAACAATCTGACATACCTATACCCGCATTCGGACATTTGGATGGTCGGACATTCTCTCGGCGGCGCACTGGCGTCGCTCCTAGGTGTTACGTTCGGAACACCGACAGTTGCTTTTGAATCCCCGGGGGAGAAGATGGCTGCAAGCAGACTGCACCTGCCCTCACCCGTAAGTCACCTGCTCTGTCTTTCCTACACCACGGCTCATTCCTGCATTCTCTAGCCCGAAGTGCAGCACATCACGCACGTATACCACACCGCAGACCCCATTGCCATGGGTACCTGCAACGGCGTCCTGTCCTCCTGTGCACTCGGCGGGTACGCGATGGAGAGCAAATGCCATCTCGGCAAGTCTGTGATTTACGACACGGTCTCCGAACTATCCTGGGCGGTCGACATCCGCACGCACACCATCGTCAATGTCATAGAGAAGCTGCTTGCGAATCCGTGGCCTCCGAGCGACGCGGTCGGTCGAGAAGGTGCCCGAGGCGATGCCGGAAGAGGACTGCGTGGTGAGTACGCCGGTTGGGGCTGAGGCATGGAAGTGGGATGCTAACACAGCCAACAGGAGTGCTATAGTTGGGATTTTGGAGACTATCCACCATCGAAGTAGAGGAGCGCAATGTAGTCTTCCCCAGAGAACTTTAGAGGTGCAAGGGTTGCAGACGGTGTCGCTGTGCGGTTTGAACGAATGAACAAGCCTGACCAGCTAATCACATGGAGGCAATATGCTCGTCTCCAATAATGATATCGTATACTACGGTAGGTATCATGCGCGATATGTAGCATGCGCCCTTCACTTCTCCGGCGGATCATGGGTGAAGACTTTTCCATAGTTGAGCCCACGAAGCCTCCAAGTCAGTAGCTTGCCATTGACCTTCAAGGCTCGCTCTGGCATGATTTCAAGTAGAGGGAGGTCTTGGGACAGCTGCTGGTGGATCTCGCTGCGGTCATCGTCGGGACCCTGGAGAACGTCTTCCGACCCTTCCATCGGCGCGGGATACACCAGAGGCTTCAGGATTTCATAGCAACGTGCCATGTAATACGCTCCGTCTCCGGGCAAGTTCTTCTTGATGCGGGTGATTCGCAGCACCGCACTACCTGGGAGGGAGCATGTCACCAAACAGACTCTACCGAGCAGACAGAGTACGCCGTCGCTGGCAGCATGCTCACCTGCTTTCGGCACGAGCACGCCTTGCTTGGGCACGAACACGTCCACTCCTATCCGGTACAAGCTGTTCGACGTAACGAGCCAGGCGCTCTTCGGCTTGCGGAGCGCGAAGTCGTACACGAACTTCGGCCACCTCCCGGGCTCGAGGACGGGTTCCTCGAGAGTGGACTTCCGCCACGTCTGCAAGCGCGTGAGCCTTCTGAACCGATCGGCGCCGTCCCGGGTGATGTGTCCTTCCTCGACGAGATGCTCCGCGAGCCGGTCGCAGTAGCGCAGGATGAAGATGGCGTGCGCGCGCCACGGGAAGCCGTCCGGCGTCGGGAGGTCCTTGCCCGCTGCGAAGGACTCGGGGGACGGGCCGTCTGTGAGGCGAAAGCGCAGCTCCCCGCCCACGGGGACGTTGTTTCTCTCGCCGGAAGTAGTAGAGGAACCCGCGCGTGTCTTGAGGGAAAGGCAGCCGTTTCCCCTGGTCGTCCCGCGCGTAGTGAAGCATCGACCGACGGGGAGGCGAGGTCGGAGGCGCCGGTTTATCTACGTGGAAAAACCGGCCGGACAGGTCGACGAAGTCGTTAGGAGTCAAACGATCTGGGTGCAAATTTGGAAAGGGCGGGAGCGCGCCGTATTCGTCGGGGGTGCCGGGACTGGTGAGAGTGAGTCTGCGCAGAGATTCCAACAAGCCGGCGGCGATGCTCTCCTGTGAAAGCGACTCTTCCGTGGGTTTGTCCTCCTGCATAGGCAGTTCAGAAGGAGCCTGCTGGCGAGTAAGATGAGCAACACGTCGTCACGAGTGGACTCAAGTAACAATACACGCACTTGCGAAGACAAGCGACGAAACGCTGACGGGGCTTGCCTCCTGCACGGCGCCGCCAGACATCCGGTGACGTTGCTAGCAGTGGTTGATGTCACTGTCAACCTGCGGTACGAGAGGCATCTCAACGCTGCAGATGTGGCTGGCGTACAAGTCATTCGACTTGTGTCTGTACACCTGCCCAGTACTGACGGTCACTGGCTGATGCAGTTCTTATATCTTGTATAACCAAAACGCCGACGGCACGCCAAAAACGTCAGCACACTGTATAGGGGCGCTTGTCTTATTCGGTAAGTTCCGAAAGCGGTGACGGTGCGGACGAACAGCCAGTACTTGGTCGGCGGAATAATGCATCCTCTAGTACTAAAGTAGAACCAGGTCCGTTATTGACAGTATCTGGGCAGCCGAACACGCGTACGCTTCAATTCTAGCAATCTTCAAAACATCTCTTGGAGGCTTGATCCGTGCGCACGGCGAGGCTCGAGCTTGATCATACACTGGCATCAGTACTGCTAGTCTGTACAGTGCAATGCGACGTTCGACAACGTCATGGCCGATATTTGGTGGCTAGTATGCACGCTGGGCAGCCCTGCGTCGATGGCACTTTACCGCACGCAACCCATGACAGTCACAAAACGCCGACGATCTCTAGAAAGCCAGGTAAGCAGGCGCGCGTCCTATGAGGATCCGAGTCGTACATCTTGAAACATCAGCGGCTACATGCTCCGAGTCGTAGTACTATGTGACCTAGCTGGTAGAGCACGCTATACAATTGATTTACCAGGAGAGCTAGGAGAGCTATATAGGGTCTCCGGGCCGCTGCCAATGCTGTTTGACAACGTGATCAAAGCATACTGGCTTTCCACGAGCCCTGACTAGATCCCCCTCGGTGATTGCTAGCTCAGAGACTTCATTTCGAGAAATCCCGGCTTTCATGCAGGCTGCCTCGATCCGGTGCCAAGGGTGATATTGCAGCGGCTCCAGGATTTTCAAGCAACGCAGAACCCAGCGGTTCCTAAGCAGTCCAGTTTGGCAGCAGCCTCGGACGGCGTATGAGATTGAAAACTACCGTTCCTGTATGGGGACATGTTCAACAATCCTCGATGCCTTCTATGCGAGCACACACAAGCTCACCTGCTTTGGGAAAGATGGCATGTGGCACGTCCTTGATGCAACAAAATGCGCAACAGAACACGGTACACTTTTCGTTGTGGTCCGTGGATGTACCACGCCTGGGACGGCAACAGCGTCGCGAAGTTGAAGACGAACGGCGCGAGGGTGATGCCTGCGGGTCCGAAAGTCATGACAGGGTCCCCCATCTTGGGCGGAAAGCCCCAGTCGAACCGCTTGAGCTCCCTCTTGAACGGGCGGATATCGAATTCCGAGAGGTATCCTTCGCCCTTCAGCTGCTCCATCAGCGGCGGCCAGACACTCAGGATGGTTAGGGCGGGGATCCGCCACGGGAAGTCGTCGGGCCCGAGGAGATCGCGTCCTTGGGTGAAGGACTCTCTTCGCGCATCAGGCGTGATGCGGAAGCGCAGTTCGCCGCTCATGGGATGAAAACCGCGGAACGACTTCCAGTAGAAGAAGCCGCGGGTCCCGGGAGGAAACGGTGTCCCCTTCCCGGTGTCGTAGGTGTAGAACACTGAAGACCGGGGCCCTCGCAGTCCAAACTCAGACATGTCCATCTGGTAGGATGTGTTGGACAGGTCAACGAGGTCGCTCTCTTGCAAAGATCTCGGGGAAAGCGTGCCGGGCAGGTATCTTGGCACATCGGTCGGTCGGTCGCCCGTTCGCAGCAGCCACCGCAAGAACGGCCCCGCGGCGTGTCTTGGCCTTGGAGGAAGTGTGGTGAGAGCTTCGTGCTCCTGGAACGTGGGCTGTCCTCTCTGCACTCGTCAAAAAGTTGTGAGCGAGCCTGATCAGTAGTTCAATGGCAAAGATGCGATTGCTTACGTAGCAGCGACGGCAAGTATTGACTGGCACCGAGAACGAATATCGTACGGCGAAATCTCGATTCAGTCGTTTAGAGATCCAGTGGAATGCTGCTGGCGTGTTGGCACTGGTACCATGCGCGAGACGCGAACTACCAGCAGTGGCGAGACCCGTGAGGGACATTGATATGAGGTTGGACTGCGGCAGAAGGATCTACATACAGTCGTTTAGATCAGCAAACCCCAGCCCCTGAGGTTCACGCTGCTTACCGTTGCTATCGCATCGGGCGGTGGCTCGTGGCGACCTCCAGTGTCACGGTAGTATATCAAGTAGTAGTGACTTATATGGTTCGTTCGTGGGTGTATGCCCACAAAATTGACGCCTTCTTACTCGGATCATTCGGTCCGAACCCTACAGTCGACAAGGTGACCTACAGAATCAGTAGTAATTGTCTCTTGAAACTTGGAGAGCCCCCAGCCCCAGACCTCACTCGAGGCTACAATTCTCTACTAACTAACGATCTGCAGATGAGCAGAGAATGACTCTTGGGCTGGTGAGAGTCTCAGCCACACTAAGTAAGCGAACGTAGGCGCTAAGCGTCCTTCTTCCAACATGCAGTCAAAAAGTCTGTCGTACCCCAAACGCAACCTCACTATTTGACATTGATCTACACATGAAGGGCAACGAAATGTAGATGTGTACAGGTAGTATCATGGCTTCGTGCCTCGCAAGCGGTAGAACAAGACCATGATTGCCAGTGCCCAATGCTCGAATTGATCCTTCGACATGAATAGCAGGGCCTGCGTAATGACAGCCTTGACCAACTGCGCGCCCATTCCCTGCGACATTTACATGTGAGTTACCAGCGACGACTAGCCCCTACTCACAAGCGAAAACGTACCTGATACCAGCCTAGGAAGCCGTTGCGACGCCAGATTCGCGCCAGCACGGTCAGCGCCCCAACGTGGTGACCCGACTTGTGGTGCGGCTTGTTATGTTGGGGGAGGGGAATGTGCTCCTCCTGCGCTTCCTCGATATCCGCGGATCGAGCCTGGATGCGCACCTTCGCCATGATGTACGGATAGGTCACCTGCATGGGCCCAGTCGCTCAGTCTGTTAACGCTCCGCAGATGATACGATACAGAAAAAACGTACGATGGTGGCGAGAGACTTGCTGAGCGCTCCTACTGTGAACGCCATCCAGGGGCTGAGCTTCGCGTTCATGTTCGTCTCGCCCTTCGCGAGGAGCATCACGCTCTTTACGCGCTCGAACAACCCGTACGTGATTGCTGGGTTCACGGTGAGCACCAGGCCTGGCTTGATCCCGAGCCAGAGGCCGGTCACGCCTTCTTCGGCGATGATTTCCTTCGCGACGCCCAGGAAGGAGTCGTCATACTCTTCCTCCGCTTCCGCCTCCCCATTCTCAGCCTTGTCCGCGTCCGCGGGTGCCTTCGAAGCCTTCTTCGCGGACGCTCTGTCGATTGAGCGCCCGATCTGCTGGCGAGTCGCGATGACGGCGACGGGGATGGTGAATATCTGCGCCAGCGCGCCGGCCACTGCTCCCAGCGCGAGCTCAGCCGCGGTACTCAAAGGCGGCGCTGTACTACCCGCTGGCCGCTTCGCAGCCAGTCGTTTCATATACGACGTGCGAACGAAGGAGTAGAAGAAGAAATATGCGTATTCTGGATTGAAAGAATCAGCGCGATTTAAACGGTCGGGACCACCGTGACCATGGAGCGAGCGACTCACGCATAGAGAACGTGTTGAGCATCGTTGCAATGAACCCCCTGTAATATCCAGAGATACCCTCCTCCTTGAATATGCGAAGGAGGATCCCAATGACGCTCAGCTTCTCCTTCTCTTCTTCATTGGAATCAACCGTCGCTGCTTGGATGCGAGTCTTCACACTGAGTGAATGTTCCCCATCAGAGCCACGCGTCTCGATGCGAGAACCTTTGACACGTACATATCTAGAGGATACACGACTCTGTAATTATATGTCAGTTAAGCGATTTGGAAGATTGGGTGCCACGAGAACAGCCATGAGGCACTTCGAGTGGGCCGATACGCGCCTGAGGTCGTGTTAGGCGACAACCCTGAGAAGGTAGAATAGTACTGCTTCGACCTTCATGCGCACTTGAGTGTCGCAACAGAAGCCCCGAAACGAAATTTTCATGCCGCACTCAAACGCACACTACGGAGGGTCGACTTGATACAGAAGGCCTAGGGCACAGCGCGCGGAACTATGCAATCCTGCGCGACGCACCTCAAGCCTCAAGATCCATGTTGCGTCGCGTTATGGAATAGCACAACCATCCGTTGCATGTGGCTCGCTTACGCAAAATCCAAGCAGCCAACTGATTCGTTTGCGAGGTTGTGCAGACGCAAACAGGGGGACTTCAGGACACAGACAGGGTTGTTCTGTACTCACGCATTGCTAAAGCATGCGCCCAGCGCGCCCGCGAGGGCATGGCCGAAAGGCGTGAGCTGCGTTGGTTTCGACATGTCTTGTTCTAGCCGTTCCCGCTACACGCAGTCTACAACCAAGAGTTGAGAAGTAATCGAGGCAGGGCGAGAGGTGAGAGGAGCATGAAACTCGCAGCGGGAGACGCGGACGCTGGATAGCAGTAGTGGCCCCGGAAACATTGGGACCGGATCCGAGCACCGAGCAGACGGGTCCGGCCTTGGCAGTTCTCCGCTTCTCCGAAACATATGTCAATAGACCCTAACCTTATTCAAGGGTTTCTCAGCACTTCCCTCAGATGTCCCCTCAATGACAGTACCCTTTGACACCAATTGTACGTATCGCAGGTAGAACTAGTACTAAGGACGTGTTCGCCCACCGCGCTGCGACGTACATACCAAGTGTTGGCAGGTCCATCTCTGCCAAGTTAGTGATCCTCACAGGCATCCGCACTCAGATGTAAGAACGAGAGAAGACGGTTGAGCGGTCAGACTAGTACTGCGCTTTCAAAGTTGGCCCTCCAATAGCATGTAACAAGCATTATCTCGACAGTCTCGTGGGTCGGGATGTTTGGCCTCCTGGGGCGTGAGCCTTATGTCCACTGCTCCGTGGCCGCTGAGGCTTCGTGTCTCCTTCGGCGAAGCTGCATGGCAGAAGTCATGAGTACCACGATTGCCGTCACAGACAAGGACCGAACCTGCCTGCGGCGCAATATGGACCTGTAGACAGAGGATGAACCTTGCCCCGGTCTATACCGGAATACTCTACGGGAATCGCCGTCCATCTCAATGAGCTTCCGTGGCTGTATCTCGTCCACGGTTTGGATCCACTGTGCCACGTCGGGACGTACGCGCACCGGCTCGAGTATTCGTTCAACTCGCAGCGCGAAGTCCTTGCGGTTGGACAAGGACGCCAAAGAGCAAGTTATCCGTCCACCTATACCATCAGACATTAGTACTCATGGCGCACCGAAGCATGTGTCTCTTACGTTCGTAAGGCCAATGAGGTCTCAACTTGTTCATATCGCTACTTTTAAAAGGGGTTCGAACGAGTATTTCTCTCGTACACAGCGGAAAGATCGTCTCGTCGCCCACAATGTAAATCATTTGTGCGGGGTCACTGAGATCGACACAAAAAGGCTCGAACAGTTCGTATACCAGCTGCGAATAAGGGCCAATCCCCAAGTCGAACATCCATCGGAGCTCGCGCAACAAAGAGGCGACATGGGCTTCGAGTTGCTTTCCCAAGAAGCTGTCGCGAGCGAGAACCTCTCGCACCGCCCGGTAGCGGTCGGATGCGATGACAGCAGCGAGCGGAAAACGCCATGGCAAACCGTCCTCCGTAAGGATGTCCACGCCGCCGTCAAATGATCTTGGATCGCTGCTCTGGGTTACACGGAAGCGGATTGAGCCTGCACCGAGGACTCTGGGATGTTCGCGATAGTAGAGGAACCCGCGGGCGTTGGTGGGGAAGGCCGTGAACTGCAATGTTATGCTGCTTTCGGACGTGAATGTTCGTCTCCGACCGTAGTTGAGAATAGGCTGCGGCCCTAGGTCTTCTTTCACATTGCCAGGCTCTTCAGGAGTCCTGATCCCAGGTGGTGTGCCGTCCAAAGCTGATGGGTCCCTATTCACCGATGACACGGGATTGGTTGTTGGGTCGACTATTCTCGCTCGGAGGTCTGATAGGTCAAGGTAGTCTTCTGACCTGAGCTTCTTGGGGTCAAGTGTGCGCAATGCAAGATTCGCGAGTGGACCCTCCGGGACAATGTTCCTGGGGAGCAGTTTCTAGAGGGCACAGACGTCAGTTTAATCTTCACTGATTCTCTGCAGCATGAAACGTACCGTAGCTACCGGGCCGCTGTCGCTGCTCAAAAGCCTATACAGCGATGGTCTCCTCCGCGCAACCCTGATTACTTGCGCGTGGAATCTCCGCGCCCGAGGGAGAGCCACGCTACGCAGGACGCGGGTCATCGCGTCCATAGCAGAACGACTGCGACACTGGGGCGGCGAACGGTCTCCTTGAACTACTTGGACTGCTTTTGGCGGAGCCAACCAGCGGCTCAGGCAATCGAGGCGTAGAAGCAGGTCGCAGAGGGTAACTTGACCGAGAAAGCAGAGAGAAAAGCAGACGCAACACTTTGAGTACTCGAAGCCTGCAGGAGAGCCGCACCCTTGGCTTGCTACCTAATAGAATGGCACTGGGCGGTAAATTCGACGGGAGCGGTAAGCGATGCGGCCCGCTCTGCCGGTTCTAAGAATCACACCTATGTAGCACCGCGGTAACGCAACCCTCCCCCGGCAACTTGGAGGGCCACAACGCTTGCACTAATAGTAACGGGAAGCGTTCCACGCGTGACGTCTTACTATCTAACATCCCACCCGAAGGTGCACACTTATACAACCGGAGCCGGCTCCCCACAGGTCTGTCCAAATCAGCCGGAAAGAGCGTTGACAGAAACAATACCGTCGGGCGATTCACAGGTCCACAGGTCCGCAAAACGAGCGGGTTAAGCCACTTGCGGGACCCGAAGTCCATCAAGAACAGGCCACTAGCCTTGCGGTCCGAGCCTGAGTTACCAAGGTCACCATAACAGTCGCGCATAACCTCACGACGTAACGCTTGACATCAGCTTGCACACAGAACAGTGAACATGACGATGGTTGAATGGATTGCGGATTGACGCAAAAACCTAATTAACGAGCAAGTTTTGGCGTCCATTTCTGCATCAGCTTCTGAGGGCACCAAATCAAGGAAGGTACGACATTGTTCAGTAACGGGCGTCCAAGCTGTAGCAGAGGAGACATACCTCCAATTGTTTGGGGGTTAGATTTTTTCGTGTCGCGGTAGAGACCCGGATTAGATGGTTCAGCACAACTTCCTCTCTCTCATTAGGATTAGCCAGCAATGAATGGGACCATCGATTCTTGACAGTGATCCGCTCGCGTGGGAGGAGAGGAAGATCCACGGTGGGGACGTCTTTGGTGAAGGGCATTGCCATCTGGACGGGTTCCACAATGCGCACGACGCGGGCCGTAACTCCACTCCGGCCGCGGATATGTTCCAGTCGGCAAATCAGCATGCCCTCTGCATCAATGAGATAGAACCTGAGCAATCAGACGGTGCGGACAAGCGCAAAATCAGAACCCACTCTTGAAAGGCCAGTATTGTTGTGCCCATTCGGGGACGGACCACCGTCCTTGCTGAATCAACCCAATATCGATCAGGAACAGTCTCCTGGATGTTAATGCGTAGATCGTCGTCGGGGTGGCTATGTATATCGCGTGGTTCGGTGTAGCCAAGTTCACGTAGAAGGGTTCTCCGCATCTGTAGATGACTTGCGAATGTGCGAGGATACGAAGCTCTTTGGCTTGTTCTACCACATGCGCATTCTTCCAGAAGGTGGACGAAACCAGTCCATCTCTTTCCAGCATCGACTTCAACAGAGGAAGACGTGGCAGATGACCGAGGGCGAGGAGAGGTATCTGCCAGGGTGTACCATACTCTGTCAATAGGTCCTGTCCGTGGTTGAAGAGCTTCGGGTCCGGGTCCTGGGCCACTCGGAAGCGTATTGAGCCACCGTAAGAGAAGAGGTAGTGTGGATGGTAGTAGAAGAAACCGCGAGCGTTTACTGGGAAAGGACTGAATCGCCTTTGTGATGGCACGAAATATCGACGGCCATAGTATATGTAGGGCGGAAGTTGAGCGTTGTCCGAATCATTCACGTTTGAGGGTGTCATATAATCTTTGACCAGTACGCGGGAGTCCGACAAATCGATGTAGTCCTCGGGAGAGAGTCGTTCTGGTGACAACGTGCGAAGCGACAAGTTGACAGTCGGCATTTCTTCGTATTCCAGTTGCGGTTCATCGCCGTGTACACCATCGCTTATTCTCAATAAGCTTGGCGGCATTGCGAGGAAGCTCAGGAAACTCACGTATTGCCCTGGCCTAGTTGCAAGGCCCTGCGCTGGAACGGCAGCAACCTGCTCGTGCCTGATGTCCTGGGAATCGTACTGCGCAGTCCGAGAGCAAACGGTCGCATATTGACGCGTCGCGTAGTCAGCACAGGTTCTGCGCGCGACCCTATAGGCCAGAAGTAGTCTCTTTCAAAGTGTCTCAGTTACGTTAGAGAAGATGTCGAGAGTGAGAATGAACGAAGAGGAAGCCTTGCAAAGAGGGCAAATGCCACATGCCAAGTCCCTCGTTCGTGGTAAGCGCCCGCAGTGGCAAGGTCCACATCGAGTCTGAGCGACGTTCTTTGCTTCTGCACCACATGCATCCGCCCCTCTCGATGTGCACATCGGTCCTTGCACCCGCCCTTGCACCCGCTCAACAGAATGGTTATGGTAGGGAAGCCGCAGCTCCAGTCCGGCTGCAGACGGCGTGTGTCTTGAGCACATGCATGGGGGTGATACAGCAGAGCATATGGTACACACACGAGCATCCGAGCACATGCGTCGCGATAACAATATAGCATCTATTCCGCCCATTGGCAATATAGACCAGCACTCTCCCACCATGTCAAGGAGCGGCACCGCTGTTCCTCCCCTCGATAGAGTCATCCACTCGTGTAGCCTCCACCTGCCTGCTCGGCTTTTGCAGACAGCTTCGTAGACACTCTACGCTCACCGTCATCAGGCGATGTCTACCAAGGAGAGAGGACCATCAAGTGCTACGCAGCGGGAAGCCGACCCACCGAGCTACGTCCCGCGTCCGCCGGACTTCACCGAGCATCGTTACCAGCTCGAGGACAGCAAGGGGCGTCCGTGGCTCTGGTTGACCGTGAAAAGCCGGTCTAGGGAATCCAGGCAGCTGCCGTTGTTCTTCGACCGCGATACCATAACAGGCACAGTGGAGGTCGATCTCGATAAAGCGGACGGCTCGAAGGGCGTGTTGATCTCGGTAGGTCCACCTTACGCCGCAATAGAATGTTCGTCATGTTCGACGGGACTTCCTGTTGTGGTCTCTGTCGTGAAACATGTCTTGTGCGGACGGCACGAGATCATCTCGCTGACTTGGACTGGACATCCTGCCACTTGGATACACATGTAGGTCCTCGCGGGTGTGACCGCGGTCGGCCAAGAGGAGACAAGGTTCCTCGACGTCTCTTCCGAACTCTGGAATGCGAAATCTTCCCCGGCAAAGCTCACAGGCAAACATTCTTGGCCCTTCAGCGTCACTCTCCCCGCCGAGTGTCCCAGCCCGGAGCGTGGCAAGGGCAAGCAACCGCAGCAAACATATCCGCTCCCGCCGACGTTCTCCGAACGTGCCAGCCCGGCGTACGTCGACTACAAGCTCGTCGCTACCGTCCGCAAGGGCGCGTTCCGCGTGAATCAGACGTATGTTGCACCAGATTACCACGACGGTGGTGCGATAGGTAACTGACCATGCAAGTCTGCTTCTAGGTTGGCAACCTCTATTGTATACCTGCCTATGGTTCGCGCCGAACCACCATCAGCTTTGCGACAGCTTGCGTATAGGGAAGGCAGTGCGCTCATTGGTCCCGAGGGTGACCCTGACGGTTGGAAGGTCTTGAGCCCAGTGAGCGTAGCAGGAGCGATCTTCGGTGCCCGCCAAGTCGAACTAAGGTGTACAGTACGCACGTTCCACCGCATATCACGGATCGAAATAATTTGCTGACAGTGCGCAGGTGGCTGTCGCAAAGCCTGTGAGCGTTCGCAGTATCTCGCTCGATACTGCCCCCGTATCCTAACCAATGTCACCGGCGAAAATGGTGCCATGTTGTGCAGCTCACTTACGCCCTCGGCAGTCCCATCCCGATCATTCTGACGCTTGAGGGGAGCGACGAACAAGCTCTCGACCTACTGTCCACGCCCTCCTCCGTACGCATGCACCTCCTACGCGTGCGTCTGGTCGGCTCGCACGCCATGCAGGACGAGTCTGCAGGACGCAGCAACAACGTCTTCCGCGAGACCGTCGGCACCGCGTTCTTCTGGCCCTCCGACGAAGGCGCGCCGCAGCCTGCCAAGCGCGTCCTCCAAGGCGAGCTCGAAGTCAAGAAGGGCCTCAAGCTCGGCTTCACCTTCCCGCGGTTCTCGCTCCGAGTACGCCTGTCCTTTCTCTCTCCCCCCTCTTTGACATCCTGCCATGGCTTCTGTTTCTATCCGGCCAACTTCTCCCGGCGAAGCTTGGCTGACTGTCCATCCGTTCTTGCCCTGATTCTCGTGACGTCTTGCGGTGATGGGCGTCGACTCGCTGACTGACTGACTGACTGTGCGCGCAGTACATGCTTGCCTTGCTGCCATTCCAAGCCCCCGGCTTCGCACCCGCGGCGCCTGCGGGTCCCGACAGCGAAGCGCTCCTCACTGTGCCCGTCTCGATCACGACCGTAAACGCGCCTGGGGTCGTACCGCGTTCGTATGCGCCACCGGGGTACGTCTTTCCGGAGGAAGGCGACTACAACACCGCAGTCGGGTATCTCGAGAATGGGAACCAGAGGTGAGTCAGAGGACGTATTTGCGTGCGTGTGAGAATGTGGGAGCAGCATTGACAGCTTCGCGTAGGTTTTACCATCATCACGGCTTTACGTGAGCTGCGAATGGTTTGCCTTAAAGAAGCATTGTTATTGGCGTGATGACTGTATATGACTCGCAATTCATCTATCTATGCCCCAAAGTCATTCGTTCGAAGATCGTTCTAGTCATTCTTCCGTCGCACAGGTACGTACGTACTCCCTTGACTGTCCAGGCAAGATCTTGTCGTCAAGCATGAGGAATAGATATGGGTTGTATACTGTGCATGTACGTGTATGTATGTATACGACACTAGGGAATTATCAACAATGGGGGAATATACAGCGTCTACGCTAGAGGATAATCAGATGTGAGCCGAGCCATTCAATAAGTAATAATGGATGCGAGACACTCCACGCGCAGCTCTATACACAGGATGGCACGGACGACCAGCCTGAGCAATGGTGCAATAACGGGTGCGGCGCGGAGGAATTAGGTGCCGGAAGGGATAGGTAAGTGAGCGGGCAGGCAGGTCTGAGCCGGAGAAACTACAGCTACAGGTTCGGCATAGCTACAGCCACGATTGCGCGGGGTTGCGGCCGAGTCGCGGAGAGATGAAGAGAGAGAGAGAGAGAGAGAGAGACGAGTCGCGAGATCGAGGGCGGGAGAACGGTCCGGAAAGCGATGTAACAGAACGAAAGAGGACGCGGCTCGACCAAAACGCGTTCTCGCGCGTGTTTGTGTGTTGCGGGCGCGCGCGGGGAGGAGATGGGGCCGAGTCATCGGGTGGATGACACCCGTGCACATGATGGACCGCGAATGTCGGACGGCGGCGCGACGCACGCCGAAAGCGCGTTGCAGCGTCAGAGTACCAGGTAAAGCCTTCAGGATCTCTGCTGCATCTGCGCGGCCCTGGAGAGGAGGGGTGAGTGGCACGGCTCGAGGACGGATACGTGCGGGCGCGCGGCGGGACTTACACGGGCACGTAGGCGCACGCGAGGCCACGGCGGTTGCAGTTGCCACAAATGGGTCGGCCGTCGCACTTCAGCTTGCGGCCTGTGTGCGAGTGTCAGCGCCACCGGTTAATGAGCGGATTCTGGAAGTTCGGGCGTACCTCGACAGAACGTGCAGGCCATAGGCGTGCGTCGGGGTGTCCTGGGCGTGTACTGCTCGCCATCGGAGTCCTCGTTGCGGGAGCTATTAGACTGGCTGTACTGCTGACCGGACGGTGCGTCAGTCATGTGGGGCAGCCTGAGACGCGGGTCGGGCGCACGTACCCTGGGATCCATTGGAGATTATGGGCGGAAGAGATTAGGAGAGCGAAAGTGGGTGAAGTTGCGAAGAAGAAGCGAAGAGACGGGAGAACTCGAAGATGAAGGTTATAGCGTAGGAGGACGTCGAGCCCCGCCGAAAGAGGTTAGTGGAACCGGACGCTGAGATCTGAAAGCTGCTGGGCCGCGGTCAAAGTGCGAACGCGGGTCTTTATACAGGCCCCGAGAAATATGTGGCTGCCGCCCGCGCGAATCTGGCAATGTGCGAGCTGGGCCAGGGTCAAGAGCGGTTCGTGGCCAGGATATTCCGTACGTGTTTCAGTGCCATGGCACTCCGACATGCCCAATTAGGACCAGACCCACGACGCCCCCCTCTCTGTCCAAAGGGGCGGGTCCCAAACGCGATTACCTCATAGCCTTCTGCAAAATAAGCTTGGGCAGCATGATCGAGTCACGGCAGGCTGAGGAGGTCCGCGTCGCGTCCCGTTCCTGACAGGATGATGCTGTCCTCCCGAGAGGCTGGGCGGAATTGTGACATTCGGACCGCAGCATCGCCGTCGCTGCGCGTGCATGTGCATCACCGCTCTGGGCCGCCGCGGCGAAATTGACTAGACGTGGAAATGTCAAAAAAGGGACGGCGACGGTGGGTGTATGCAGTCAGGGCCTCTTTGACACGCGTAGAAACGGATCCAGCAACAAACTCTTGCCGGGCGCATGGCACCGCCGCCACGTTGGCGATTCTCCAAT
Source organism: Trametes sanguinea (assembly GCA_008973685.1). Taxonomy (NCBI): domain Eukaryota; kingdom Fungi; phylum Basidiomycota; class Agaricomycetes; order Polyporales; family Polyporaceae; genus Trametes; species Trametes sanguinea. Next base: position 851,962 of record WAHA01000024.1, read on the forward strand.
GTCTCCATGGATTCTCCACCGAGCACGCGCAGATTGCAAGGAGCGTGCAGAGAATCTGTGACCGAAGCGACGGGTAAGAACGGAAAGACGTTCGAGCGGGGACCGAGGAGAGCTCTGGGAGAGATTTGCTAAAGCCGCCGAGATCTGGAAAAGGTGTGCAAAACACTAGAGCCGGAGGCCAGAACGGGTATGACGACCGCAAAACGTGATGAGCAGCGGCGGTTGCGACGGTGAAACGCAGGAGGATTGGCCCGATGAGGACGATAGGCATCCGGATGGCAGCGAGACAGCGTGGCTGAGCGTGCCGACGAGCCAGCGACGAGATTCCAAACGATCTCGTCATATGTTCGCTAAATCTCACCGCGGTGCTTCCCTGCAACGGACCCTCTCGCGGGAGGGCGAGACGGCCACGAGGAGCGAGAGCTTCGGACGACGGTCGGTGCGGACGACGTCCGCCAAGGCGCGGTTGCCGCTCTGTGCCAGATCGATGTGTCGCAGCGAGTTCGGCAGGGAGGATGTGCAGGCTGAGTGAAATGACGTTCAAACGGGTTACGGCCGCAGTGCGTGAGACGACTGATCATAGCATGCCACTAGCCCAGGCTCAGGCTGATGCACTTGCCATTGCGGTGAGAGAGACTCCCTGGTGCACTGGCAGCACTGGCTGCAGTGGCTGCTGCTGCTATTCGGAGATGTGATCAGTTTGATACTCTCTCTCTCTCGGGACTCGCAACGCCCGCGGCACCGCTCGTTTGATTGGTTCCCGGCCACGTGGCACGCCTCTCCCCTTCCTCCCAAGCCCTCGCGCCTTTCTTCCAACGTTTCACCGCACGCTAACCGAGCCGCTCCAACTCAGAATGATTCTGAGCTGGCTTTGCATTCGTCCATCCGCACCAGCGAAAATGCCAGTCAGACAGAAGTGGCCCAATTTGATGCATTCAACACATCTCCTCCGAGCGTTCTCGCCACTGCTTCGCGCTAAACACAAGCTAGAGCCAGTCTCGGCGACACCGACGTCAGTGATGCGCGAGTGCGCACAGGTTTTCATCCCGCAGCATCCGTCATGGGTGCTCTCATCCCTTACCCGGCCTGACTAACCTCTGGTGAGCCGTCCGACCTTCCGTGATGTCCGTTTGCTGGTAATCCAACGGGTGCGGCATCCAGCTCGGCCATGTCGCACTAGCGAACGGCTGACCCGTCTGGAGCTCTACAATTCCAGCTTGACTGCCCCACACATCGACCGGCGACACGCACCGGGGATGGTCAGCGAGTGAAATGCCATCGGAGCCTCTGAGTGCGAGACCGAGAGTGCCGATCCCGTTGGGCGCGGGTCTACACCTGTCTACACCTATCTCAGACAGCTATCGGCGACGGTCCAGGTGTAGCATCTGCAGGAACTCGGTTGACCCATGGCCAGTTCGTTTCAGCTCGCAATGTCGCATGTGTCTGCATATTCGCCATCAACCAGGTCACGAAGATCCATCTCATCCGTGGCTGGACGTCACATACACCTAATCGGCTTCTATCCTGACTGCATCCGACGCGCTCGTCCTCACGTCCAATGACATCTTCCTGCTGCAGAATTCGTAAAACGATGGATACCAATGCGTATTGATCAATCACCACAAGCGGCCGCGGTCTCACCGACATGCGCCTCTTGTGGATACTCACGACGAAGACGACAACGACAACGACAACGACCGGCGGCGGTCAGGCACGGACGACGAGGGACTTGCCCTTAACTCACGGGCTCACGGACTTGTGCAAATCCGACCATTCGCATCGCCGCTGCCTCTACCATCGATGCTTACTCTCGCGTGGGCCGCCTATCCCGACTCGGAGACAGAGCCGCGGCCTCCCGCAGTTCCCGGACGGTCGCTCAGCCACCGAACCATCAGGCCTCAGGAGCGATGGTGGCTTCATCCGCGTAGACTCAGACGATCTCCCACCACCGCCAGGATGTCTGCGTGTACAATCGGCGAGACATCCAAAATAGTGCAGCGCGCCCGGCATGCTTCGAGGACGGTCACGGCGTCTGCCACGCACAGCCTCTGGATCGTTGGTAAGTGGCGGCGACCGAAGGCTCCGGCTGACGAGCGGTAGCATGACTTTGCTGAGCTGCTGGTGTTCACTGCCGTAATGGCTTATGCAGGCGATTTGCATTGCTGACTGTGCACGTGATTTCGATTACAGAGATGGACAACAGCTTCAAAATACCCCGCTGCGCATGAAGAGGACATGAATATCCGGGGACACCCGCGAGTGAAGAAGAAGCTTCAAGCAGCAAAGAACAGGGTAGGCATGCCGTTGGAGGGCGACGCGGATCTTGCAGTCGGGATTCTGTAACGTTGGCTCGCGACCCTGCAAATCTGAGCGGCGTTCACAAGCAAAGTCGCTGCATTGTACAAAAGACCCAGGGCCCACCTTTTCGCGGGCTGACGACCGCGAAGACGAAGGCAAGGGTACCGCAGTACTTGGCCGTTGAATTGAGGTTTGGTAAAGGATCCCTGAGTATCGACCTATTCTGATTGTTCACCGAACAGCCGACATCGTCGACCTTACTGCGACCTTGCATTCACAACATCGCGAAGCTTCGACGACAACGATACACGGGCTCGAGCGAGGCGCTCTCGAAAGGCCAGTGCTTCATGGAGATTCGGCCGACCCCAGTGCTCGGTCAGGGTTACCCAATCCCGCGGCGTGCGACAATTGCAGTGCGCTACCCGAACGTGAGTCGATGTGTGTGGCTCTGAGTGTCCTGGCGCTGGGTCCTTGGCCGGGCATGATCTGTTCTCAGCTGCGCAGACTCAGCGCCCCGCGACGGAGTGCACCGCTACAGCACGAAGCGTGCAGCGACATCGCGTCACTTTTGTCCCTTGCGAGCCCTGAAGCCGGGCTCTGCGCCCACCGCCCGCAGTTTACCGCCGCCTGGGTGCCTGGCAGAGACGCACAGCGCAGTCCTCGCCCCGGATCATACTCCAGAAAGCCGGTAGAGGACGTATGCGCAAGACGCTAGCACGGCGGAGCACGGACGCTCGAGGACTTTGAGACAGCGCGAACGTCTCCGTCACTGACAATGTTTCTCGGCGGAACAGTGCGTCGTTCCTGCCAGGGGCGCACCGCGCGGCGTCGCTCGCTCTAGAGCTTTCGGACAATGCGCCAGATGAAATCACACCGCCCTGCCTCTGTGCGTTATGATATCACGATCGTCTGCTATGAGGTACAGAGCGCCGTCGCGGGGAGACCGGGAACAGCATACGCCTCTGATTCTCCTCACATGGCCGGGGTCGGGCATGAAACTCGTGCGTCGGGGCGATGCCAGTGCTTGCGTCGCGGGCTGCAGCAGCGGCAAACACCACCATCTTCCAGCGGCGGTGGCGCAGCTGCGCCCACAACCGCCTACATTTCGCACGGGTGTCCGAGCGCGTTTGCTTGCCAGGTGAAACGGCGGGCCAGGGCTTGCGCTTGAGCTTGTTGTGCAGATTGGCGCGAGGGGAGGTGAGGCGAGTACCAGCGGTTCTGTTGTATGAGCTTGTGAGTGACATGGGATGAAGAAGGAACGAGCAAGATGCAATCGAGGTCTACTATGTGGTACGATGCCGTTGGGGACGTCTTTTGGAACACTAGTCCCTCGAGCGCGAGCGAAAGACTGACCCATGTGAGTCTGATTGACATATGTAAGTCTAACCAACCATGCAGCTAACAGATCTGAGTACTTGCCACCCATAGACTGTCAATCGCCTTCACTGAGATGGTCCCTCACGGCCTGACGTGCACCAACGTCTGCGGTCGCGCAGAGCTCAGGTACCGCCCAGACATTTCGCCCTTGAAGTGCTGCATGGCCACTCCGCAATTCCGGATCGAAACACCGCAGGACTGGACGAGCGCACCCTTGACCTGAGGACCTGGGCTATGGAATCGAAGAGCGTGAAGGGAGGCCGGGTCAACCGTCTCGCGTCCCTCATATGTAAGAACATCGAGTACCTCGAGGGAATGCGAAGGCAGCCAGACATCTAGGAAGGCTTCAACCAAAGGGCACTCAGCGCTGAGATCGTAAAGCGGAGGCAAGGAAGTCGAGTCACAGTCTACCAACAGCTTGATAGACAAGAGTCTAAACTGTCTGCCAGTGCGCTGCAAGCGTCACGGGCCCTCTTGGAGGCTTAGGCAAGTTCTTCCGCCGAATGCAATATCGCGGTTTTCACCGGATCCTGTGCTTCCGTAGCTATGCCCTAGAGCTGTACATCCGCATCAGTTGACTGCACTGGGAGAGACGGCTGAGGGAAGTGAGAACCAGCAGCGCTGAGCCTGAGCGTCGAATACTTACACACGCGGAACACGTGCTTACACAGCATCGCAACTTGTCTTTACAACTTCGCTCTCCTTCATCTTGATTCATGAGGTGCACCCAAAATCTCTAAGGTGAGTTGCTATCAGCGCGATCAACTGCGACCGCTATCCGACTGTAAGCCAGAGCACGCTATGGGGGAAACATTTATGTTCAAAGACACTATCTGGCTCGGTGGACGACACGACGGCCGTCGTCTAATGCCCTTTGCCGATTACGTGCGTTCCGAGTCCTGTGAGGAGACACATCGTAGCCAAGGTCCCAAAGCATACGCCGCCCAGTTTCAATGTCTGTATACCTTTGGCTCACTGGAAGCGGTGACTAGAGACCAAGGTATTCCGAAGATACCCTCCTCTCCACAAACGACGCCGGGAAACCCATTCTGACCGGCCTCTCGGCTACCACGTCTCCTTCATGACTGGCGCATGCGCATTCTAGCAGTACCGGACGAGGAAAGTCGTGCCGCCTGGGCAGATCGCTCCGTTAATGAACTCAAACGAGCCCACACCTTCTTACAACTAGAACTGTTCCACGCGGACCTCTCGCGCCTTCTCAGCGCTCCAATCTCAAGGAACGAGCTCGCAGCTATCTTGAGTGCGATCGCATGTCTCGCCGAAGCTCTCACTTCCTCGTGGCTTACGTTTAGAGTGCGCACACCGGGGCCAGGCGTGGGCGGGCCTGAACTGGACCTTCGCCCACGATATCACAAGAGAATTACAAGCATCTATGATATCCTCAGGCTGGTGTCCCTTCCTCTTGCGTTCTGTCGAAGGATCATCCGCCCTCGAGTATGCTAGCACGGTACTTCCACCGCGCGGAGACTTCCACCTCTCTCACAGTGGCTGCACAGCTTCCAGCTGCGATGTGAATAACATTGACCCGAGCAGCTACACCACGCGGCATGTTCACGAGGATTGTTCCTGCCCAGCCGTGGCGCCTTGTGTAGAAGATGTGGTACGCATACTTGAATCCGGGGAGGTTCCAGTCCTCAGACTACAAGCACCGGACAGGAGTACTGCCGACGGGCCTCAGCATCCTGTAACCTGGAGTTGGACTACCGCAAGGTCGTCCGAGGCGCCCTATGTTTGCATCTCCCATGTATGTCTGACGGACTGGGTAGCACAACGGAGGAGGGCCTACCGCGCTGTCAAGCTCAACGCCTCTGCACCCTAGTCGAGCGGATCCTCCCCAGAGGCCACATATGGATGGATTCGCTCTGCGTGCCCGGGATTCAAGCATGCAAGAAAGCGAGCTATCGGGCTGATGGCATCGACATATCAGCGCGCCAGCACGGTGCTAGTCCTCGACTCGAGCATCCGGGCGTGCTCCCCGCAGGCTCACGCGCAGGCGCGCCTTTTGCACGTAGTCACGTCGGCCTGGATGCACCGCCTATGGACGCTCCAGGAAGCGATGCTCGCCCGACAGCTTATTTTCGAGTTTGCCGGCAGCACGCTCGTTGACGCCGAAGACCTGCTGCCACGGGGCGAGGATCTTTGCAGCCCACTGCTCCTCCAGCTAGCCAGCGAGCTCTTCCGGCTGCGTACCTATGCGCGTTCGCGCGCAGACATGAGCTTGTTTCATGTTTCCCGAGCATTGCAATGGCGAACGACGAGCCGCGTGGAGGATGAGACGCTGGCTGTGAGTGGCTTGTTCGGCCTTGACGCGTCCACTCTGGTCAACCTCGAAGGCGACAGGCGAATGAAGGCGTTCTTGCTCGCTGTCGGAAAGCTCTCTCGAACCATCATTTTCCTCATGGGCCCCCGCTTGCAGATCCCTGCATTTACATGGGCACCCAAAACGCTCATGACCAATTCCGGTTCACAGATGTCGTCCTCCTCAAATGAGAACGACGTAGCGTTCTGTACCCAGGGCGGTCTCGTGGCCGAGTACTCTGTCGTGTACTTCAAGAACACGCTCATCGATCCGGATAACATGCCGGAATGGTTCGTCAAGGAGCGCGACAAGCAGGATGGCGATGGGCTTGTATTCAAGTTGACGACGTTGCCTTCGCAGGAGGTCGCCGGCCGCGTTGGCCAATTCTCTTGCAACAGTCTGCTCTTTGCTGGCTTTCCTAGGCTCTCGGCGTTCGACGTCTGCATCGCCGCGCAAGTCGTACCCGCAACGAAGGTGGTAGATTCGGACGGTAGGGAGATCGCAGGCCGCGATTCGAATAGATTCCCATGCAAGTACGTGAGACGGCTCATGGCGGTCCGCGTGCCTGCTCCTGAGGTCGAAGGAAGCGGGAAGCCTGTAGTTGATGATATGAATATATGGACACTGGTCTCTCAGTACGAGCGAACTCAGTTCGCATGATCGATGGACCTGTACTCTTCCTGATCTGCTATTAGAGGATCTAGACGAACAAGCGAGCGCGTGCGTCCTCGTCTGAATTTGACAGGTCTTGTATTCCTCACATTGCGCACATGTACAGTATGTACTCGACCCCGGCGCGCGTTCAGTATTGTATACATACCTCACGCGTTTGCACGACACAAACGCCATCCGAGTTGTCTTACGGCCTTCGCGCTCACGCGCGACCTCGTTTTCTCCTGGCATGCACACAAGACGTTAGTCAGATCCTCAGTAATATTAAGTACCAGTAAGTGCGAGGGGCCTGCAATTCCGAAGATCAGCTATGAACGACGAAGAAAAGCTGTTCAGTACTGTACCGTACAATTCGAGACAGGGCCACCTATATTACTAGTAGTACCATCTACCTTGAGTCGATGTCCCAGTGTGCCCAAGCATGAGTTGTGGTTTCCCTGGCTACGTCGACGTCGATCTCGCAAGTGCGAGCCAAGGAGCGCAAAATACGTGAATATCTCTCAGGCTCATCGTCATAGCCGAACCGAGGCCAGTCACTATCATCCCGACGCTCCGTGCGAAGGACCAACGTCTCCAGCTTGGGTGCGCCTCTATGAGCGCGCGTGATCAGGCAGTGCACTAAGTCTTCCATGAGCTTCCCGCCATCCCAAGCCATCCACCCCAGCCGAAGGGCTTTCAAGTGCGGACAGCGCACTACGAGGCGTTGCGGGTTGTGAGGGGAGGGAGCGGTCGGGGAGTTCGGGGGCCGACGGAGCAAACGAAAGAAGGTGGTGGGGAGGCGATTGCGGATGTGGTGTGGGTCTGACTGATGGTCACCTATCTCGAGTGCCTGCAGGCGCGGAAAGGCGTCTAGGAGAGGCTCGAACACGTCGGGGTTGAACAGGACAGGCGGAAACATTAGAGCCAAGCCCTCGAGGGGTACACCGTGCAGAACGTCCTTCAGAAAGCGCATTCCGTTGTCCACCGATTCTGCGTCCGACGTTCCAGCGCTTGTCAGGTAGCTCCGCAGAGAGATATCCAAGGGCGTCGGGCCTGAAGAGACAAGTCGAAGATCCCAGAAGCAACATGGCACGATCCACAGCCGCGCCCTCGTCGCAGCACCGAACAAACCCAGACGTTTGAACGTGTCCGGGTCGGCGGCATGCGTTTGGGCGCCAATGAAGACATTACCGCTAATGGGCACCTGCACGAAGGTGAGGAAACTGACGACGCAATCGGTGGCGTCGCGGATGTCGAGCCTGTGAAGACGGGGGAGGACGATTTTGCGCGCGCGGTGGGAGGGGGCGTGCAAGGTCTGACATGCGGAAGACATTGAGTTACAGATTATCAACGTCTCAAGCTGTATCCCGTACTCCAGAACGTCCAGAAAAGCGGCTAGAGAGAAGGTGGACGGGGATATCGTACACCCTTGAAGGTGTAATGAGCGCAGATGGCTCAAGAGCGCAGGACACCACGGTAGACCGGCGTGATGCAGTTTGAGGTTCGTCAGGTTTGGGAAATACGCCTCATCGAGTTGGTAGCGAGCGTCGCCAGGATCCGATGTGGATTGGTAGTCGTGGTCGACACGGAGTACGGCAAGGGCAGGGAAAGGTGTGCTGAGGAACGGGCATAATCCCAATAGATCCGCCGGAGTCAACTGATAGAGACAAAGAACTTCTATGCGATCGCTCTGAGCGAGGATCTGGGGCAAGAAACTGATGAGCACTGTGGGCCTATGACAGTAGAGATGTAGGTTCGCCCCCATCGAACGAGATATTGACAGGTCGAGCCATTCAATGCTATTGCTCACGGCGATTGTACGCCAGAAGCACGGATTGGACGCGATGACCTCACGCCAGCGACGACAGACGAGCATGGTTCTCATCCATCTTGCCACCCAATTGAAATGCACGCCTCGGGAGGACCGGTCGTCAAGTTCCAGGAATACGTTCACCATCAGTTCGACGGGCAGCATATTGATAGGAGCTGATGCGTTCTCTTCAGACTTCAACGTGAGGGGCTCCGGATGGCATATCGAGGACTGAGGATCAGGACGTTTGACATCTAGTTGGGCAAGCTGCTCCATTGTCGGAATGAAGACGCGGCTGGACGAGCGACCCAATGCATCTTCGGTCGCATGGTCGGCCATCTGAGCAATCAAAATGTGAGGTGCAAATCTATGATTATGCAGGTGAGATGCTGGACTTTGCTTCCTTGACTAACCTCTGTACGCACGTACGGAGGAATTTGACGAACCGTGGTAGAGAGCCACATAAGCGCTCGTGGTGACGTCCGGGACAACACGTCTCGATTTGGGAAACACAGCCATCAATTGATCCGCCACGGCTTGTCTGCCCTCCTCGACCTCAGCGAGACATGCACGGCCGAGGGTTTGTCGAGCATTGCGTGCTGACACTCGACGTAGGGAGACGTAGGAAGTATCGAGTGACCGCGGTGAGCGATGGAGATGACCGTGGCCATAAGATCAAGGTTTGGGTGAAACAGATGGTATGTATATAACGCACTAGTACTGGCCGCGGTCAGAGTCCCCCACAACGTCCGCTAAGAGAGGCGCGCTTGGCGACCGCATTGCACCCCTGTCTTGCATCTGTACCACCATCTGCTCTATCCTCTATACCCTCTCATGCTTGTCCGGAGACGTTCCCTCTATGTTGTCGCACTCACCTTCGCTCTCGTTCTAGCGGTATGTTACACCGTCGCATCCAGGTGTGTTGTCGCCCTTTCTCACATTCCCCTCTCCCCCGCTCGCAGACCTAATGACACGCCAGCATCAGCCTTCGCATCCGCAACCTCATCTCCTATTCCACTCGCCCTCTTTGGGACAAGCCACTCGGGCCGCACACAACGCTCCCCCACTACTACGCTGAAGGCGTCGCCTTCGACGAGCACCTCTGCAACCTCCACGGCTGGGCCCCGCGCGCGTCCGAGCCCGAAGTCTGGGACGCCGTCCTCTTCTCCTCCGAGCTCGACCTCTTCGAGATCCGCCTGAACGAACTCGCGCCCGTCGTCTCCAAGTTCTTCGTCGTCGAGGCCGACCGCACCTTCACCGGGCGCCCCAAGAACCTCACCTTCGCCGCGCACGCGGATCGCTTCGCCGCCTTCGCAGACAAGATCGTCCACTCCGTCTTCCACGGGCGGCCGCTCGAGCCCGGCGAGTCGCCCTTCGTGAACGAGGCCGCGCAGCGCGGACATATGAACGACCTCCTCCGCGCGCACGTCGCGCCGGACGCGCCGCAGCCCCCGCTCGTCATCTTCTCCGACGTCGACGAGATCCCGTCCGCGCACACGATCCGCCTGCTGCAGGCATGCGACGCGCCGAGCCCGATCCACCTCCAGATGCGCGAGTACCTGTACTCGTTCGAGTGGCCCGCGGGCGAGGGCAGCTGGCGCGCGCAGGTGCACCGGCTCGGCGCGGACGGGAGCGGGTACAACCACGGGCAGGTCGCGGAGTGGAAGCTCGCGGATTCGGGGTGGCATTGCAGCTTCTGCTTCAGGCACCTACACGAGTTCGCCGACAAGATGAGCGGTGAGCGTTCTACTTTGAGAGGGTGGTGCGGGGAAGAGGAGGCTGATTGTTCGACAGGGTACTCGCACGCCGACCGCGTGACGGACCAGTCCCTCCTCCAGCCTGAGCGGATTCAGAAAGTCATCTGCGAAGGGAAAGACATTTTCGGCATGCTCCCAGAAGCCTACCGCGTACGTCTCCCCTCCTCTGTCCTTTCACGTTCCTTCACTCTGACGACTCGTACCCCTCGCGTAGTGGAAAGATCTCCTGTCGCTCATGGACAAGGACGCGTGAGTACTCCTCGCTGCTTATGATTTGGATGCGACAGGCCCTGACCGAGAAGTTGGCGGCGCAGGACCCCGTCGGCGGTCCACGTACCTCGGCACCTCATCGAGAACAGCGACCGGTTTCGCTTCCTGCTCCCTGGAGGATGCGTTCGGGAGTCATGAAAGCACCCGTCGAATGGCGATATCCCGTGACCTCGCCTCGGTGAACATGTCGCGATCAGTATACCGCATTCCTCATGCCTCGGCGCAAGCGCAACTACCAAAGCACGACCGAAGCCCATACCTCGCAGAAGTCCAAAACGTCGTTGACAGATATGCTCTGCCCCTCCCGTACTCCGTCGTCCCCAGTGCACTCGCTATCACATCCACTGATCTTGGTTTCATCATGTACGGACGTCCGGTTCGAGCCGCTGCCCGGATACCTTGTATCATATTCCCCCAGCTTGTATACCATCGCACCCCCTACACATGCTTAATTTATTCATCTTGCGTTGGATCCACGCAGGGCCCGGGCTGGTGTCCTTGCAACCTTGGAGGAACGCTGCGGGCAAAGGTGGCGAGCGCAGCAATCGCAACTGCTCTCAAAGACCCCAGCTCTCCGCAGACCGGGTCAGATCGTCGCACACATTCTGTGGCATCTCCCCCATCTGTATCGTCGTCTCCTCGCGTGTCTACCCGCAGAGGCGGTACATACTCTCGATACACCGCGCGACTTCGGCTACACTCGCTCTTCCTTGTGACTCCGTGATTCGAGACAATACACGCCATACTCCATACACAAGACCCCTCACTTGGCACTCAAACTCTCCAGCCCCAGCTCGCCCACGTCGCTCCCCCGATCAAGCTCGTTGAACGGGTCGCGCATGCTCCCCGTCTTCGCGCGCCACAGCTGCGTGTACAGCGTGCGCAGCTTCTGCAGCTCCGCGTCGAGCGCGGCGGCCTTGGCGGCGAGCGCCATGAAGGTGGCGTGTTGCGCTTCAAGGGTGGAGACGATCGCTGGTGGGGTGCGTGGGTAATTTGAGCGGTGCGTACGGGAGGGAAAGTGGCGGGATGGTTACCTTGTGGTGTGTGTTGGGGTTGAGAGGCAGCGGAGGAGAGCTTGCGCTCGATGTGCTATGGATCGGGTGTATGAGTCTCGCTGTATTTGGGACTATGACGCATTTCTGAATTACCTCAATCGTTGTCTTATACCACCGTAGGCGCTCCTTCATTTCCTCAGTCACTCGGTTGAAGAACCTGATACGTAGGTTGTAAGCTCCAACAGTTCCCCATACGCCCCCTTCAGCACGCGCCACAGTGTGGTTCATAAAGGAAACTGAACGCACTCAAGCGGGAAGTTTGCGTAGGTCTTGAGATACTGTCCGTGCTGCTGAGGGTTGCGGAAGCCCTCGACGATGCGTGTGGCGACGATCGTGTCTTGGACGGTCTGCTCTACTTTGTGCTTGAGATCCTTGGTGTGTTGCACGTCTGTCGTCAGTACAGAAATAGCCGCTGTAAGCTCCTGCGAGTAGGCAGGCCCTCCGTGTCAGAAATTTGGGTGCTCGGCTGACACGCCGGAAACAGACATGCCTTGTGGACATTGCGGATCTCTTCCTGGCCCTTGAGCGGCTCCTCGCCAAGCTTGCGCTGCTTCAAGTCATTGCAGATCTGCACTTTGCCTTGGATGGCAGAGCTGCGCCGCTCACAATAAGCCGCAGGTATGAGAGAGAACTCGCCGAGGATTACTTACTCGATGTTCTCGAACACCTTCTTCGCCTCATCAGACAAATCGTTGAACTTCGTAGATTTCGTAAAGAGCGGTGCGCCCTGCGGTTGTTGGCTGCGTTCGTAAGATATAAGGTGAGATAGGCGCAGCCGCGAATGCTGTGACGCTGTACATACACTTGTCTGCGGCAGTCATATGAGTATGCATTCCAACGAGTATGCTCAAGAACACTTACTGTTGCTGAGTCGGAGGCCTACCCCACAGCGAACTACCTGCCTGCGTCCCGGTAGTCGTGTTACCAAACAGCGATGGTTGCGTCGGCTGTGACTGCAAAGTGTTGCTGCTCGAGCCGAACGTCCCGAACCCTCCCTGCTGCGGCTGCCCTGGCTGGTTCTGAGTGGTATTGCCAAAAAGTGAACCCGAGCCCGCGCCGAACAAGGGCTTCTGCTGCTGCTGTTGACCTGCAGGCTGGCCGAAGAGGCTTGTCCCCGTCTGCTGGTTCTGTTGCGGTTGCTGCTGCGGTTGTCCAAATGTATTGCCAAAAAGCGAGGATCCCTGTTGTGGCTGTTGAGGTTGCTGGGCATTCTGGCCGAGTGTCGAGCCGAAGAGGGAGCTGCCTTGCTGAGGTTGCTGCTGCTGGTTGTTCTGGCCGAGTGTCGAGCCAAACAAGGATGATCCTTGCGTCGTGTTCTGTGTCTGACCAAAGCCGCCAAACGTAGACGTGCCGGCTTGTGGTTGCTGCTGTGGCTGCTGCTGGGTGCTACCAAACAATGAACCCTGAGGTTGGGTGGTGCTCTGTCCAAAGAGCGAGCCACCCGTCTGGCCAGCTGGTTTCGAACCAAATAGTGAGCTGTGTCAAGGTATCATGAGTTTGATGTATCGCAAGACGATTGAGCGACATACTTGAAGGCCATGATCCCGAGCGCGATTCCAACTCCTCAGGCGAGAATATTGATGACAGCACAGTCACACTTGTTGATGAGCCTTAAGCAGCGGTATCCTCTTCGTAGAGGAGAGAACGGACTGCAGCAGATTGCAGCAGTAGTGGCGCGAAGACGAGGAGGAAGAGCAGTGGCAAGCACGGTGCACACTGAACAGTGAACTGGACGCGCCTGCAGGTGGTCCACGTGACTTCGTCCTATCCTTGTTGCTTGCCCAGTTGTGGCACGCTGCTTGTGCTCATCCGACCAGCATTATCTACCTCAACCACTCTCCAGCTTCAAGTACATCAGAGCTGCACCTAAGCTTGTCTTGAATCTTGGACCGCTGCAACTGCTGTGAGCTGCTTTCGGCCGCCTTGGTAGACTTCCTCACGCGCTTGCCCAACCTGCCGACGCGACTAGGATGTCTGCAGTACCATCTACACCTCGGCGACCTGCTCATGAAACCACCACTCCTGCCGCCACGCCTCAAACAACTCGCGTAGGAACTACACATATTATCCAGTCTTCACCACATTACCAAACCACTCGTCGACATTCACTCTATGGCACAGAGGACCGCATCATCCTCGATCCGGGCTCGCGCGTATGGAAGGTAGGCTTCAGTGGTGAAGGAAAGCCCCGCGACGTGTTTCTCGCCGAGCCAGAGACCGGTAAATCCCTATGGTCTCTCAACCGGGCGTCCAAACCAGCAGACCGGGAGGAAGAGGACAGAGTGCTCGAGGCGAAGCTACAGGCTTGCCTGCGCTCGGTGTTTCACAAGTAAGCTGATCATGGCGCTTTGAGAAGGTCTTCCTCACGTTTGTTGATCCAAGCTCTCTTTTGACGGACCCCAAGTCGCGTAAAGTTATCTTGGTCGAGCATCCACTGCTGCCTCTACACATCAAAGAAATGATCGCACGTGTACTCTTCAATAACCTACAGGTAAGCGTCGTCCAACACGTCTCCGTGTGATTATATTTCCGATAGTCGAATTGAACCAATCCGTTGGCGGTGCCCGGGTTGTCTCAATCGCGCCGTTTGGTAAACGAAGAGGATACAGCTGTGCTTCAAGCGTTTCGATTATAACCGTTAACAGCAGCTCCACCTCTTCACTTTGCTGCAACGCCGCTGCATAAGCCGATACGTACGATGCATAATATTCATCGTATCTGGACAACCTGCTTGATTTGGATTGGATTGAGTTCCATCTCACTAGCCCGTGCAGTTCACTGACCGTTCACTTCATTGCCTCATGGCGTTTGCAGGTACCTTCAATATCCTTTGCATCGAGTCATCTGCTCGCCCTGCTCGCTGCAGGACGGATCACAGGACTCGTGATAGACTGTGGTCACCTCGAAACGACAGTCTTGCCTGTATGCATGCAATCTCGCCTACCGAGCCCCACACTCTGATTTTTCTATCTCAGGTATTCTCCTTCCGCCCATTATACCCCCACCTTCGCACCACACCTCTCGCCGGCGCACGCCTTTCTATACACATCAAAGCGCTTCTGCTCATGTTCGGCACCTACATCCCTCCCGCAACCTCTCTCAGTGCTGCCGTCAACATCCCCGCCGCCTCGCGCTCCGTGCGTGTCCCACAGGACGTGCTCACCGACAAGGTGATCGATGAGATCAAGACTCGCCTCTGCTTCGTCGGCGACCCCATAGACGACGAGTCCCAGCTCATGTCCGGCGGACGCGTGTCGTCGCCGAGCGGCGGGGAGGAAGGCTCGGAGCTTGACCTGCCGCCGAGCGACCCCGCAATGTCGGAGAGCGAGTTCTCGCGTGTGTCCGCGGCAGAGGTGGAGTCGCTTGCGTCGTCTGCCGCGTACTCGGTCGTATCGCACTCGCAGCTTGCGGGTATGGGCAGCGAGTCGGACGCGGCGAGCCTGGGCGGGGAGCGCCGCGTGCAGGCGCTCGCGACAATGTATGGACGGCACTCGACGGCAACGGATATCCATATGCGCGTGGACCCGCCGCCGTCACAGCAGACAGGGACGGGGAGGGGGACGTTGATCATCCCGGGGTGGGTGCGCGAGCGGGCGGCGGAAGTGCTGTTCGAGGGAGGGGATGTGGATGAGAATAGCGTCGCCGAAGTGATCCTTGAATGTCTCCTGAAGGTATGTTTGAGTCTTGTGTTACCACGGCCTTGTATTCACGCACTCGCGCAACGCTCAAGGTCCCCGTCGACCTTCGAAAGACCCTTGCCTCCACCATTCTAGTCGTCGGCGGAACCCCCATGCTCCCAGGCTTTATCCCGCGCCTCCAGGCCGAGCTCGTCCGCGCCGTCTCGCGCACCTCCTCATCACAGTCCTCACCTTCCCCGCCCTCCAGGCCCGGGCATCCTTCGCGACGGCCGCCTCCGGGGACGGCCAGTGGGTACGATCGCTACGCGGCGCTGCGTCCACTGCTCCCATACTTCGCGATCTTGAACAACCCGGCGCCGCCTCCGCCCGCGAGCGCGCCCGCCGCTGCGAATGCAGGAAAGGCTCCCGCGTTCACCCCGGCGGCGATGGCGTGGGTAGGGGGATCACTAGCAGGGTGCGTCTTTGTTCCTCATCCCCACATTTCACCGTACCCCTGTACGCACGCTGACGATGCCCCGTGCAAATGCAACAGAGCGCTCAAAACAGGCGGCTCCGAGGTGCAACGCGAGAAATGGGACGAAGCCGAGGCAGGCGCGGTAGTAACAGGGGTGCAACCGGACGACGAAGACGTGCTTATGGGCGCCGAGGACTCCCCACCACGACCGCGCCCTGGTGCAGCATCCGCGACACCGCGGAGCATACTGCCAGACTGGACGCGCACGCCGCTGCCTGCTGGGGCTCCGCCAGCGCCTCGTCCACCAGGTTCAACAGCAGGTGCGCAGGGACCGGTCTTTGCGTCTTCCTCGCTGCATGCACAGTCTGTGGCTGGGTAGAGGTCCCGTCGTACGCTTGTGATATACACATGTTCTTGGAGATGACTAGGCGCGCGCGTTGATAGTCGTCCTGTTCTCGTTCTGAGCCAGCCATGCTGGCGGTGTTCATCATACCCTACAACAGCAACAATCTACAACTAATTGTGTGTACCTCTTGCACGTACAACGAGTCTGCGAAACGGAACCGAAACACGAAGGCGAACGAGAAGGACGATAGAGGGGTAACGGTGATCTTCTGTGGGTAACGGGTAATAGGGTGCGCGCGTGCGCTTGGGAATTCGAGGATAAGTGCGGCATAGCGAGTGTGTGTGAATGTATGCGGCCAGTGGCAGCCGAATGACCGGGTTGACGAAGGAGAGCGAAGAAATACAGCAGTATTACAATGCGTTCGAACGAGCACGAAATCGGAACACGGGGGGATTCAGGCAGAAGCGAACCGGGTCGGCGAGAGCGAAATAACCAATACAGCTTGAATGGAGAGGAAAGTCATGACGGGGTCGTTAGTCCACCGGACCAAGGGCGTCCGGGGCAAAATGGATGATGGAAATAGCGATGCTGTCAATGTGAGTAGTCATGTTCGAGCGGGTGAGCGTACCGCCCTCGAACATGCCCGAGAGAAATTCGAATAAAAGGTAACGGGGAAGTGGACGAGAACCGCGAACCAAAGCTGCGGTGTACCGCCAGATAGCCCCTCATATCGGTCGCGCGTTGAACAACCGCACGGTCATTTTCCCGCCCGCGCACGCAGCAAGGGCAGCCTGCCAGTCCTGCTCCGTATACACATACCTCAGCGACTGCGGGCTCAACGAGCCCACGCTCGACGCCGAGTTCGACCGCGGTCTGCCCCTCAGCGCGAGCAGCCCGCCGCGCCCACCCGCCCCTGCGCTGTCTGGCGGTGCCCAGCCGATGACGAACGTCGGGGTGAGCTTGAGACCCTCTTGGACCGCGAGCTTGTCGCGCAGGCGGTCGCGTACCTCGGCGAGCGGCATGCTCCGCGATATCCGGAGAAGGACGATGCTCGTGCTGAGCACCGCTTTGAGCGTGATGCTCTCTGCTCCAGTGGGTGTGCTCGGCGTGGCTGGTGGCGGACTCACGCTCGCACGTACGGGTGCGGGCACAGCGGTCGGTTGGGCGGGCGGCAGCGTAGGGGAGGTAGTATACGACGATGCGGATACAGAGGATGGTGTGGACGGGCGCGAGGATTCCGGAGGCGACCAGGGAAGGTGGAACTGTCCCGGGGGCCTGTCCCGGAACGGTTTGGGGAAGCGGTCGGGCGAGGCGACCTCCTTGCGGAACGGCTCCTGTGGAGGTTTCCGTGATGGCGTTTTGGGAGGCTCTTCGGGGCGCACTGTGGGCGCATGGATCCCGGGGTCTGTTCAGGCACGCGCAGCAGATACAGCACGTCAGCTCATCATGTCTAAACGGATTGAACAGAGACCGGGTATAGTCAAAGTGACTGATTGCTCCGTAGAGATGGTGGGGAAAGGCGAAGGGCTCGGGAACTGAGGAGATGGGGAGATGAAGACAAAATGGCATCCGAGCACTCACCATAGAAGTACGCGTCTATGAACTCCGAGTCCTGCTGTCGCTCGTACCAGAGCTCTTCGGATCCAGGCAGACCGAGTCCTGTCCCAGACATGATGCTGGGTGCGCGACGCGAACCCGCAGAGAGAGAGCGCCGTAATGCGTAGCCGTCAGGCGGCGGTGTGAAACTACGCGGGAGGATGGACGAGTCGATGGAGAAGTCGGACAGCATCGAGCCTATCGTCGTGACAGACTCGCGGTGCTGATGACCGTACTGCTGCGGGCGCTGATGGTATCCCAACGCTGTTTCGCGACCGTCGTCGTCGCCCACTTCATCTGCTGCCGCGGCAACTCCTGAAAAGTCGCCATCGTCGGAGTACACTGATTCGGGAGACGCGATGCGCGGGCGACTGAAGTCCGCGCATGAGCCGTTGGTAAAACTGGACGTGAAGCTTGGCGCGAAACTTGACTCCGACACGACGGATGCCATCGAAGTGCGCCATGACGACCGACGAGACACATCCGCAGAAAAGCTCGAGAAGAGGGATGAGGGCGCACGGGACGAGGTGGTCGCCGTTGTCGGCGTATGCGGGTCGCGCAACGACTCTGATTGGGCCCGACCGCGGCGCAGTTGCTCAGAATGCTGCAGACGACGGCTGTCCGTCTCGACGTGGAGCCCGTCAATCGTGGAGAAGACGCCAGAGGTAGGGCCCGCGCTCCGCGGTGCGTCTTGCGAGTAGACGATGCAGTTGCGGTTTGTGCGGTCGGGGCAGGAATTGTTGCGTTGTCGCCGGACAGGCACGCGAGGAACTTCTTCGATTTCTGGGCGGGGAGTGATCGACGTCGAAGGCACCAGCTCGCTATCTTCTGGCAGCGCCTGCAGGCCGTGATGGAACTCGGATGATGGGACGTCAGGCCACGCGTTACTGCTGTCCGCAAGGTAGGGTTCATCGTCTTCTGGCTTGCCCTGGTCCTCTGAGGGGAAAGGGCGGTGATGCGCTTCTCCCCATGGCCCTGGCTGTACGCGCGGAGGAGCAGAGTGTGGCACGTTGAAGTAGTCGACCGGACTATCTTCGTCTGGAAGAGCGAGAGCAAGCGAACCGCGTTCAGATACGAAGAAAGTTAGGTCATGAGGTGCAGACGTCGCGGACTGTGGACTCTGAGATGCGCTCGGGAGGCTCCCACTCGATGCAGAGGAGTCGGAGGCAGCATACTGCGCTGTGGAATTTCCGGCGGATCTGCGATGCGGCGTATTATCCCTGACCATCGAGCATGGACGTGACGAGCCTTGGAACGATGGGACAGCAGGGCTCGGCGGTAAGTCGGCAAATGCGCCAGGGAGTTGCAGCGAGATGTTGGATGCGGAGAAATACATCGAGAATGCACTGCTGGCCACCGACTGGCGAGCACTCGCCGTCCCGTTCGCGTCGTTGCTCCCAGTAGATGCCCGCGTCTTCCCACGTTTCCGGTCGTGGTCCAGGTCGCGCCGCCAGTATCCGAAGAAGTCGCGACATAACCGCGACTCGCGTAACTCCTTCACAAGCATGGGTACGTCGTCCTGAAACAGCGTGTTGATCAGCGACTCGAATTCCCGCCCGCGCTGTTCGATGGTGGCCTGGCTTGCCCGGAAGAGCGTCCCCTTCTTCGTGAGTCGCGGAACAATGTCATGGATATCCTTCGCAATCATGTTCGCGTCTGGGCCCTGGTGGGAGGGATTCGAATGACGCAGCCTGGTCCGAGTGGATGTAGACTCCGTTTTTCTTCACGCCTTTGCCTGCCACTAATCGCGCGCGTTTCTGACGCGCCATGAGCGCGTATTCGGTTTCGAGGATTTCTTGGAACCATAGGCAATCCTCCCATCTCCGCCACACCTCATACTCTGAGAAGGACGAGCTGGAGCCACCGGATACGGTCGAATGTCTATCAGAGCGTTCCATCTGCAAAGCAGTGATGCGCATGCCATAGCAGTACCCGCTCCCTGTACTGATCGTGAGACGAGTGCCTGAGCAAGGACTCGTGTGCTGCTCACCAAACTTGGTCGGTTGCAAGACTTCCACGGTAAACTCCTTGGGAGGAGCGCGGTATACCTGCACGTTTATAATTCTAGGATAGATATTAGCGGTCATGGCATCCGTGTACGCGCAGGAGAGGACACGTACATGGTGGGTAGGGGGACCACCGAGGGCCCCAGTGCCAGGGCCGCCCTGATAGAAGTTCAAGGCCATGAGCGATATGGACGTAGCAGTTCAAGGAGCAGGGTCATACGAAGAAATCACCAACGAGGTTCTCCATCTCCCGAAACACGGGCGCCCTTGCCTTCTGCCAGGAAACGCTAAATTTGCCCGCGGATGGCCGAATGTCAGGTGGGCTGTGTGATGGAGAGAGGGCCGGTTGCCTCTCCGCAGGCGGGTGGGTTGCGAGCTAGCTGAGATAGTCAGGTCTTGACGCTGCCAAGAATGGCAAGAGATGCCCTTGCGCCCGTGATGAAGTGGGCGGCGTGCGGACGCTGGATCACTGCCGTGAGCGGTGTCAGCGGTGCGCTGGCCTCCCTAGGTGTAAAGTGAGCGGCGCGAAGCGGGTAGGAAGCCTTGGACGTCGCGATGGTGGTCAGAGAAGAGAAAGGAGGACGCGAGCAATGCGCAGACAAGAGGACATTGGGCGTCTTGGGCTTATTGTGTTGGGAGGACATGAGGGCCTCTCCTAACATATCCCCCGCACGGCTCTTTCGGGCCTCCCCTTCCCTCTTTGTATCAGATCTCCCGATCGTCTCGCGCCCAACTTTTGCACGTAGTCCCTCGCAGCATAGCGCCTCCTCCGCCTTCTGTCGCCGTAATCCCACTTGCAGCGAGATGCAGTGAAACTGTTTCGTATGCCTATACGTACATGAGCGTCCCATCAGCGTCAGAACCCAACATTGAGCCAGGCTTATGTACAACTCACCTCAGCAGGAAGACTGCACCCGCGCGAGTGCAGGAGTATCTGATAAGTCGGTGAGATCAAAGCGAGATCTAAAGCACCTTCGATCGCGAGTCATGTGTTACTCCCCACGCGCGCAGCGCTAATCCGATCGTGTCTCTCTTCAGCCACAAGGAACAACCCTCTCCAGCTATCATCACGACTGTCGTTCAAGTTCGTCCACCCTCTCGCTCTTCGTTTTCTCGCTCTTGAGAGCGGTGAGCGTCGCAAATGTACCGGCCCTGCATGACGCATGAGAAGCCATACATTGCCGTGTGAGATGAGAACCACGCAGGTCGCGCTATCCCCGGCACCGAGTGGCCCATCATCCCATCAGCGACCGCACCAGGTGAGTTTCGGACGCCGCCAGGCCGTCTCTTTCACCCACTCATAGGCCCCCGATCCCCTTGGACTCCTCGTACGCCACGTCGGTGGCGCTCTCCTCCCCCATCGCGGCGTCGAGCTCCCAAGTTGCCCAGAAAACGCGACTGCGGAGGTGGGAGAGCGCGAATCCGGACGCAGTACACGGGATGCTACCGGATGCAGCGTGATACGCGCATGTTGCGCATTCAGCGCCCCCATTCGCTCATCCGGCTTCTAGTCTTCGCAAGACAAGTATAGCCGGGGGCACTCGCTGCGAGGACGTTTCCAGATACCGGGAGCGGTTCTCCCAGCGATGCGAACGCTGGCCGTTCTCATCTGCAGTTCAGTTCTCACGCGGAGATCTTTTGCGGGTGGTATTTGCGTCTCCAGCTACCGGCATCTCCTTGTTCGAGTGTTGCGTCTGTAACGTCGCAGTCTGAGAAGTGATTAAATAAGGGTGGCTTCAGTGGCAATCTGACCATACCTGAAGATAGGTTGGCCAGCAGCTTGAAGAGTCGTTCGCACCATTTCTCCCACTCGATGCTTCATTGGCTTTATGACATCATCCTCCGGTACGTACGTATCTGCGACGAAGTTCCGCATATGCGACCGCCTTCTGCGATGTCCAAGAAGCACACGAGCATGCGCACGTCCGAGCCTGATTGCCCCTCGAATAGACGTCCAGGTCAAACGTAGCATGAAAACGGCCAGCTCAGCCCCGCTGTACCTGAGCACATGTTGCGGCAATCTATACTCATTTGCGTCGCGCAGTGCGCAATGCTTCAAGCCCAGCATCCTATAGTACACTGATGCTGAATCAGCGGTTCTGTCGAGGGGCGAGCACATGCTGCACGGTGCCGCCACAGGGACTCAGCAGTCTGCAAATATCCAATAGGACACGGGCATTTCGCCATCCGGACACGGGTGCAGACGTTGCAATGGGAGGCACGAGCGAATGCCCCAGCATCGCTGCCGCTGTGCGAAATGCCTGAGGGGGGAACCTGCATGCGCCGCCCACCGCCACGTCATACCTCCGAATATCCTAGCGCAGGGCTCACAAGTCATCCAAGGACCAGTATCTCACGCTGAACACCGATGGTTGGCCGTCCTCCTTCCATCTGCAGCGACCGCGCTCAAGCCGACCATGACAGTCAATGCCGTAACATATGGCACCGCCAAGTAATGCACCCGCCTGATGATGGATGTGCTACTGCCATCTTCACGGCTTAGAGTCGCCTCGGCTCGCGGGCCTCGCCAATCTGCGCTATTTGTGCTGAGTCAAGTCGTCCCGGCATTGAGCTGAAGTGAGACGACGTCGCGGGAGAATCGCAGCGCTTGATGGTCGACGAGTGGTCGTGACGTCGGTCGCAGATCTCCGTTAGAGTGAGGCCCGCGACGGGCGGGCGACGGGTGGTTGTTTCGTTGACTATCGCTTATTGATTTTTATGTCTTAACGCTTGCAATCATGTTGAGTCTTGCACGTATCAATCGTGTCGGTGCGGCGACGGTGGTCGTTACCGTGTCAATCGAGACACGGGAATATATCCCAGCAAAAACGATATATCAGTACAACCACTCTTATCTACACTTAACTCGTACCGCTCGTCTTGAGATTCGCTGGCACAGACGTCCTCGCCGATTGTTTTTAGATGACCTTGAGACGGGAAATGGGGTCCAGGAAGGGCCTGCCGTAAGTGGGCTATTCAGAAACCCCCACAAGTTAGCTTCGTCCACATATCTAACAACAGACACAGGGCTATACGCACCCATGGCTCAGGGCTTGTTCTCCAAAATATCGTCGATCCTATCCAGCACGACAGGAGTCAACTTAGGGCAGAATCTCGAGCGCCTTGAGATTGTCAGTGATCTGCTCGGGACGAGATGCGCCGAGGATGACAGTTGAAGTGTTCGGGTTGCGCGCTACCCAAGCAAGCGCGAGGTGCGAAATCTTGCAGCCGACCTCTGCGGCAAGTAATGGCCCACATCAGCGAACCGTGGGCGCCATCTAGAAACTAGTTTGTGACCGACCTTGCTCAGCAAATTCGGTGAGTTTGCGGATCTTCTCGATCTGCTTCTTCCCCTCAGGGGATTCGAGCCATTGCGCCTTCTTCTTGAACTGCTCCTCTTGCTCGACAGCCAGGCGAGAGCCTTCGGGTATCCCTTCGTTGTACTATGCCGTGCAAGTCAGCGAATGGCTTGAGATCTGATGGGAGAGGGTTACCTTGCCAGTAAGGAAGCCTCCGGCGAGCGCGGAAAAGACCGTCGTGCTCATGTTATAGTTGCGGTACAGAGGGCTGATGAGTAAGCACTCAGCATAGACAGCTTCACTGTTCATTTGCCACAATGACGTACGAGTACTCGCGCTCGGGGCGTTCACGTTTCAGCATGCTGTTCGTCCGACGCGAGTGAGCACGCGTCCCACAACGTTCATTTGAACACAACGTAAGAGAAGACGCACTGATGCTCGCACTGCTCCGCAATGGGCGCGATGAGATGCAATTTCGAGGCTATGTCTGCACTTGGGGTGAGTGACAACACGAGCCATCAACAGCGACATTCGGAATGACGTACGGTGCGCTTCCTCGATTTCTTGGGCAGACCACTCTGAAGTACCCCAGTAGAAGGCCTACTTGTCCGCTCAGCCTATCATCACATGACATGGTGACGCCACTCACCCATCCCTGCTCAATCACGAAGTTGAAGGCTCGCACAACCTCCTCCATCGGGACTGCAAAGTAATCCAGTCCAACTCCGAAAGTGGCCAGTCAGGATCTCGTCAGTAACCTGTATGGTCCGCACGATGGGCGAAGATGACGTCCACATAGTCCATCTGGAGACGCGCAAGGGATTCTTTCGTCCCTTCGATAATGCTTTACAGCATAGAGACAGTGAGGTAGATATATGCACAAGCTGGAGGTGGGCTTACTGCTTGCGCGACAAGCCACTAGCATTGGGGCCCTTCGCGCGTTCCCCAGAAGATTTTCGTGGTCACGATCAAGTCTGAGCGACGGAATCCTAGCTCCTTGATCACACGTCCGCTGCGATGCTATAAGTGATGCCGATTGAAGGTACCTCATCCATGACCGAGACTTACATCTCAATTTCAGACTGTCCACCAGCATAGGATTCCGCACAGTCGAACATGTTGATCCCATTGTCCCATGCCGTTTTGACGATGTCCTGTCAACAAAGTCAGAATCTCGGACGCGAAGCACGAAGGAAGCGTAACGCACTTTCACAGGGTCACCCTTGACCGAACCACCGAGTGTCAACCCTGGCATTGTATCATTCAGTTGGTTTCCTACTCAATCAGTCGATTCAATAACTCACATCCTCCGAGGGAGAACAGAGGGACGCGCAGGCCGCTGTTCCCCAACCGCCTGAACGGCATGCCATGAGAGTGGTATTCTGGGTGATTGTCTTGTGCCATTGTACTCTGAGCAGCTATGGTGGTCGATGAACTATCGTTTCAAGCAGCGGCGGTAACCTGAGGGCTACTTATAGACGGTCGGCCATCCCGGGGAAACATCGGTGCAATCGATGTGCAACTTGACGCTACTGGCTGGATTCGTTGCGAATACTTACCGCCCGTGCGCGTTCATCTAGGCAGCGCGCTCTACTTAACAAGTGTTCAGGATATGCGCGATAAGGCACACGGCGGTGAGGTATCATCTGACAGGTATGCCGGCCTTCCGTCCCGAGGGCAAGGACTTCGGATAGAGCTGATGGCAATCCGCTGTACGTGAAAGCGTGCTGAATGGCAGAGGGAGCAGCGCTTGTTGAATGTTTTGTGGGTTTACTTGACGAGTTGTGCCTGCGTGGCGAAGAGAGGCAGATATAGCAAGACTACTACATCATTGTGGTTGTGAGAGGGCGAGGAGACAGCGTTTGGAGATCCGTTTCTGCAAGACGCGGGCAGCCACATACGCGTTATTTGATCCTATTTGTATTCACTTTGGTGCTACTAGTACTTGGCTGTTCATGCATCATGACGCGTCGCATTTCCGCCATTGATCGTTTGGCGCAGACAAGTCATTTGAACGTCGCAATGCTTCGGTTTGCTCAAATTTGATAGCTACAGTAGGTGTACATTATGCACGATCGTAACAGTCTCCCTCCACGGGACAGCAAATCTCATGCGTTCCGCAGCACTTCCTTGAGCTGAAGACCGGCGTGAGCTTCGCGAACTTGTCTCTCCATTGTCAATGATACTCGATGCTCGCTTCACGCTGACCAGCCTTCTGGTGGCCATGTCGTAGGTCACAAAAGCTCACCTAGTGATCGTGCCTAAGCCGGAATGCATGAGGCTAAGCACGATTAGTCTTCGTTGATAGGCCCAGCCCGCACATCCCCTGATCGGCTGAGTATAAAGGCCTGCACAAGTTGCAGCTAACGCGTCATCCCCCCTTTCTTCTTGACCTCATCATATCATCACTCGCAATGCCAAAGAACTCTTACACCGGGGAGTACTACGACGTCACGTCCCGCGGCGTGAATGATCAGGTATGTCTTCACAGCCTCTAGGGGTCCAGCTTGCAAATGTCAGTGACTGACCTTGTCGACCGCGTACCAGGGTAACTCCTATGACCATCGCGTCAGCGAAAACGGCGATCATTCCTACCACTACAGCAACAGGTATGCGGTCAGATAACATCCGGAGATACTAATACTCAGAATAGCCATCGGCGATGCCTTTGCAGAGACGGAAGCTACTACTACCAGAACTCTGACGGTTCCCGCTACTACAACAGCGGTGATGGCTACAGCCGCTACACTAGCTCCAACGGGTACACCAGTCAGAAGTACGGCAGCAAGTGAGCGTGACCTACTACCCGGGCACGTATATCCCTCAAGGTCTCAGAGGGGATCACCTGGCTAGTTTCTCAGAGTTCTGCTTAAACAGCGTTCTAATCCGATGCGTACTGGTATGAGGGTTTGATGGTTTTATGAGCTTGAGTTGAAGTTTATGTTTCCGTGCTGTCGAATCCTAGGCCGTATGTCTGTAAGGTTATGAATAGGATATGTTGCTCGATGGCATCTCCCTAAGGGCGTTCAGCTGAGCACTGTGCTACAATATTTCCTGGCAATCAGTATCGGGTCAGTATACCGTCACATCAGTATATGAATGAACTTAGGGTCTCAGGCGTCTTCCAGGGCGCGTGACGCGACGCGACGAGCGTACAGTACACGCGAGGCGTCGGCTCCACGCTAGCCGACGTTTGACCGCCAACCACCACCACCACGACTCGAGGCATCGTCTCGTCCCTGCCGCGTATGCGCTGAGACTTGCACAATCGCCCATGCGAACCTCTGCACCTGTCAAATCATACATGATGCTGGACCTCTCGTTGTGTCCCTGATAGGAGCAGCCGACCGGTGCAGTCTTCTTGCGTGAATGCGTCCACGCACAGGCGATCGGGCTCGAAGCGTGGTCATGAAACGCCAACTTTCGAGGTCAGCAGATCTTCTACCGGTCAACTTAGCGGGAAAGGGCAGGTAGACAGTCGTTCTTGTACGTCCTCGGCAGCTGTTCCGAACAATGTTCAAACTTGGTCAGCAAGGGCCTTGCCATTGCAGAGCAGGGACGAGCACGGATGGTCTGGCCGACCTCAGGAGCGAGGTCTTCTTGTCGTGCCGTGCAAAGTTCTTGCGCGCGAGCTTACTTGACAACGGCTAACAAAAGCGTTTTAGAAGCTGCTTACGACTTGCTGGGTGAGTAACAATGGTGTCTGCTACGTCAACGAACCGCAATATGATCCCGCAAACTCTGCTAAGTCAGCTATCCGTCCTGAGGTATGCGGCCGAGACAGTCGATCGCCACTGTAAAAACCAACACATCTCCGCAGGCGATCGGCGGAGCTGACGAGACCGGGACAGCATTACAATAGCGTTGTCGATCAGCGGAGGTTGCGTACATTGACAGTGGGTGATATATCAGACCCTGCAGACGCACTCATCAACCCATCTGCGCAGGAGAGTACGCAATTCTAGATGCCGTCTCGGTGCATGTCGTCCCAGCTGACCGCATATGATATGCAGTATGCTTCTTCCGCGACAGCCTGCAAGCCTGTGACTTCGGTTAACGAGTAGCCATGCGCGTGCACCTTACCACAATCACACTGGGTCGCGCCCGCCCATCAGGTATCACTGTAGGTCTAGTAGTCAGCTCTCCGCGCCGACACTGGCGTCCGACTCACCGGATTAATACGTCCGAATTGACAGATAAGCGAAATGCGAATACTTACTACATCGGAGCATGCTACAAGAGCTGAGAGGTGTGGTACGTGTAAAGACCCCGAAGTGCTGGATTCTTGGCACAGGGCTCCATGAATCCATACTCACACTCGAACATAGTAGAGCCTTCTCCGGCAAGATCCTCGCGTCGCACCCTGTTCCCACCGGGAACTGCTCAACAACCTACGACCGGGGCCCGTCGGAAAGCGCCGTGCGTACCGCCTGGGCGGGTGGCGAAGCCCACACGCCTGCGTGGCATTCGCCGAATATCTAGCAGAACAGTGCTGGGATCTCCCAGGTGCGTGCGCAGCCATGCTTCTCTCTACAAGCTCCAAGCTCCGACGCTCTCAGAGCCGTGCTTGCGCGTTCGCTGGGGAGTCGAGGGCTCTGTTCGCCCACACACAGGCATGAAGGGAGGCCTGGTGCCGCCGCGGTATTCACGCCTCGTTCTTCCTGATCCCATGCCCGTCGCAGCGGTGTTGCTTCCAGGAGGTGCCACTCGCCTTCATCGATCTGACCGGCTGAGATAGAGGCGAACCCCAATCGCCTCGAGGGGTCAATGAACCGTGTTTATCCTCCCATGGTACTGGGGCACGTCCCGTTTCGTATCCCCGATCGGCGCACACGAACCGCACTGGTGCCACAATGCTGCGTCTATTGGACTTCTGCCGGATGCTTCACTGTATCATGTGCGTCATACGAACCACATCCGAGCGTCCTGGACTCCGTTTGCGGTTACCTTCCTCGGCTTCGGGCGCGTAGGGTGTTGAATGGGACATTCCCAGCCAGCGGTCGCGGTAGAACGAGGCTACGCGCCACGTCGGAGTAGCGCTATAGTCCGCTAGCAAGCGGTACGGCCGTCGCGGGAGCCCAGGAACGAATGAGACCGAAGGTCTGGCGGACGCACGGTTAGCGAGCCTGTAGTGGTCATCGGGGCAAGGGCAAGCCCTCATCATCGCCGCGAAGCCTGTGTTCTGCACGTGTCTAGGTTCTTATCGGGCGTGAACAAGGCAATCTGCACGCCGCCCGATCTGCGACCGTGGTGGCTGCAGCCTCGTTGCGCAAGCGGGGCTCGTCACGAAGCTTTACCGTTCGCCCGCGTTCACTGCATGCCTGCCAGGATCCGAACTGCATCTGACCCGCTGCGAGGACAGCAGTACGTTCGGTCCTTGGAAGTTGAACGCCAGGCAGCGTCTGCGCGGGACCATGGGACTGCCTGGACAAGGCCTGCGCTGGCTTCGAAGCCTTCTGGCGGTAACTTGCGGCATCATGTGGTCGCTTTCCGCGAGGGGTGTTGTTGTAGTTTCTGAATCGGGTATCCTCGAGATGCAGAGGGCTGGTTCGGTTAGCGGCGAGATCATTTTCTGCCGTTTGGGGTTTAGACTGCCTGAGTAGTCGCCCAGCCTTGTGAATCGCGCGAGGACGGCGTAGGCCTCCTCGTGTACGGTGATGCGGACTCGGCGAGGAAGAGATTCGGAAATACTGGAGTAGTTCGCGCATGGCGTTCCCAGCACGAGCCGCAGTCAGTCGAATTGAGGTGGAGAGTTGTGTATCCGGCCTCATGGCCTGGGATGACGCAGTAATAGCAGAGCGCGCGCATCTGCTAGTGGTGGCTGGTCCCAGACGTCGGGTTCCTCGATTTGTGCAGGTAAGATCCGAAGAAGAGGCTGATCTGCCGTATCCAGATCGATTATTATTAGTCCCGAAACGGGTGGCAGCCGTTATCAGGCACCGGCGCCCAACTGCCAAATCTCATCGCCAGTCACGATCAGCCAGCGCGGAATGCTTCCGCCTCGCGCGACGCGGGGCGGTGAGCTGGAAACCCGCATCTCGCCTTCGACTCCGATGACAACGCTGCAGGGAGAGAAGGCTGGAAGGATCGTTGTTGGTCGTGTACAAGATGGGTGTCGGCAAGGAGTCGCACAGCTGACGGGCAGCGGGACAAGTGCGGCGCCGAAGGGCGAATCGCCGTGCAAGAACCGCCGTAATGGGTGGGAGCTTACGTACGGTGTAAAAGCCTGGTCCCAGCTTGGATCTTGTATCGGGCACGAGAGATTCCCGGCGTTCCCGGTTCTCCAGATTGCTGATGGGGATCTCATCCGCGCACGCTGAATCTCGACGCTCTCTCCTCGACGCGTGCCCCGTTCTGCGCACGCGCTGTACGGGTATGAAGCACTCACTCATTCAACGAGGATACGGTGGACACGAGCGAGGGCAGCTTCGGAGGAAGTAGGCAGTAAGCAGCCTAGGGCGTCGGCGGTTATTCTGCAAAATTCAATACGTTATTTCGCCGCGCGAGATTGAAACTCCGCTCAGATTTGTGTGGTGATCTAGTTCGCCGGCTGCTGCTCCTCCTTGTTTCCATCCTCCTTCTTCCCCCTCTTCGACGTCTGCCCTTCCGTCGCCCCCGCACGCAGCCAACCATCCGGTCAGTTTCGTGGCTCCCGACGACTCTCGTCGTCCGTTGTTTTCTTTCTTGTAGACAAGACGGTGCTCGTCGGCGTCGGCCCCGTTGTTGGAATCTGGCCCGCCGTATTTAGCTGTCTCCGATTGTTTGCCAGATCCGGGTAAATCGGGAGATACAACGAGATATACTCCTAGCCTCTCTCGTCACTCCCGCCCCCCTCCTGCCGCCATGTCCTCCTCTCACCCGCCCCAGTACTCCTACCTGCCGCCCCCGATGCAGGACGCGGTGCGCTTACCGTCGATCAAGGATCTCAACTTCCCGCCACCAGGGCAGGACGGAGGTCCCGCCAATGGTAACGGACGCGCCGAGCACCAACGTCCGAGACATGAAGCGACGTCCTGGAGTCGCTCCAATGGGCCCTCGGGGCCTCCTCCGCCTTCACATCCTCAGCACCAGTCAAACATGCCACCCCCGCACGAACCACCACCAAAAGGACACCCGTATCCCCCTCCTCCTAAGCACGACGCGTCTTACTCGGCCTCAGGGCCTGGTCCGTCTCCACAACAGCCCCCAGCGGGCGTGCCAACGCACAACGGCATGAACGGGGGGCCTGCGCGTTCAGAGCCCAGCACAGACCCTTCGTCCAAAAGGTCCCGTTCACAGGCAGGCGTCGGCGCCTCGCCAGCGCGTTCCCCTCACGTAAGCCTAGGTTCTCCCGTGAAGGGCGTTTACGCATGATGGCGCTAACTTATTGTGATTGGAACCGATTGTCGATGTGCCCTATGTTCTCGATATGGTTGTCTGCTACAGACCGCGTATCCGCCATACCCGTCTCAGGCCCCTCCCCCAGGCTACCACCAAGGGCCGCCCCCTCCTGCTCCCCCACCGCATGAACAGCTTCAGCAGCAGCCCCCATTCTCTGGGCCTCCCCCTGGCTATGCTCCATACCCTCCGCCTCCGATGCCTGCCAGACATTACGGTATGCCACCCCCACCACCTCCCGGGCATCACCAGGCGCAGCCGCCACAGAGTCCATACCCGGCCGCCGCTCCGCCGCCGGAACACTGGCAACACACTCCTTCGCAGCCCCCACCGCCCCATCAGCCCCCGCAGTTCAACGGCTTCGCACGGACGACACCGCTTGTTCCGGCTACCGTAGAGACGCGGCCTCCCGCCCCA
This sequence comes from Trametes sanguinea, assembly GCA_008973685.1. Taxonomy (NCBI): domain Eukaryota; kingdom Fungi; phylum Basidiomycota; class Agaricomycetes; order Polyporales; family Polyporaceae; genus Trametes; species Trametes sanguinea. The sequence continues at coordinate 882,633 of WAHA01000024.1, forward strand.
ACTCCTGCGGACGCAGAACGCGCGAATGCTCGGCAGCATGTGATCTCTGAGGTGAGTCTCCAACGGGTGCTTAAAGATACGCATTTGTTCACCCGCAATTTTCGCAGATCCTGAAGCATTGTGGCGTCTTGTATGGGTTTGCCAACCACTACTGTGCGCACACTTATGGAAACACAGCTTCTCCATCTGACCCATTTGTTGCAGCCCACGCTGCGGCAACCCATCCGCAGATGCAACCCACACCTCCGGAGATCGAAGATATGAACACTCGTGCCTCGATTGTCATGCGCCTCCTGGACGATCTTCGACGCTTGGATGCCGGAGAGGACATCACGCGCAAAGAGGGTGTCAATGGAGCTACTACTCCTGCCGAAGAGCATCCTCGTCCGCCGAAACGACCATGGGAAGATATGGCTCGAGACGGCGAGCCATCCGCCTCGGCCAACTACTCTGACGTGAGTGCTCCGCCTAATCTAGTCTGTGCCTGTTCAAATATGAATTCTAGGCCCCTGGGCATGCTCCCAATTCTGTTGACTCGCAGGCACAGTCCACAGCCGAGCAGGACATGCAGATCATCCGAAACAAGCGACAGTCGAGCGCAGCAGGCGCCCAGGCTGGACAGCAGAAGAACAAGTACCGCAAGCGCAGTGTAAGTATCGTGTGGGCTGTGAGCTTCCGTGAATGTTTTGCTAAGCGGCTGTATAGCGAGCGACCCCCCCTGGCAAGTGCCATTCTTGCAATATCCGCGAGACCCCGGAATGGAGGCGTGGTCCTGACGGCGCGAGAACCTTGTGTAATGCGTGCGGCTTGCGTATGTCTCTCTTCCGCAGTATCTGTCATTCTGTGGCTTACATCTGTTCCAGATTATGCCAAGCTCATGCGCAAACGGGAGAAGGCCCTCGACGCAAATGGGAAAGCACCGCCCATTGACCTGCAGACACTGCGTGCGTCTACTGCCTCCGCCCGAGGCAGTGGTAGCAACAATGGAAACGATCACGGCGGAGAGCAGTCTCTCCCTCCACCGCACCAGGGCCCTCCGCCGCCTTCGCCCTATGACCAATCTAAGCAGCCTCCGATGCATCCGCCTCCACCCCATCCACATCAGGGCCCTTACCAGCTGATGCCTGTAGGAGCTCCTGGCCATTCAGGACAGATGATGCCTCCGCCACCTCCGCCCGGGTCGGCTCCGCATAGCGCAAATGGCGCCCCTGTTCCTGCTCCTCCTTGGTTGGGTTCTGAACGTGGCGGTTACAACCCCGAACCTCAATCGTACATGCGTGCGTCGCACCCTCCATCGCATGCCCGCGCATCACCGCAGTGATCGCCGCAACTGCTGGAATTCATCTCGTTTCTTATGCTTGGACGATTGGGCTCCCCGTGTATGCTCCTCTCTTTGCACCCGCTTCATGCTACTTGACTTGCTCTACGCCTCCTATCGACCGCTAATGTTCGTGCCCTGTTTGTGAATGGCTCCTTCTGTCCGTTTCCGTAAGCCGATACCGTTCTAATCTTGTCCCCTGTCTCGCGTATAATTCCTTGATGTTGTAAATGCCGGCCCTTTGTCCATAGCTGCCTGCCGGGCGTTCAGTATCGGAGCTGTGTTGTCTGACCCGCTCGCGCCCTCCCGCGCGCCCGCTAGCAGAAAGATCTGAGTGTGCTCCCGGCGTCGGTCGTCGGTCGATCCCATCGGTGGTCTCTGTGGGCGATTGTGCGTCGCGGAGACCAGACGATGGCGATGTCGCTGACAGCGCGTCCATCGTTGCATCGTCCATCGCGCATCTGTGACGGGATCGATCGAAACGATCTCAAGTCCACGCCGATGGATCATGATAAGGACCGGACGCGCCACGGCGTCGATCGCTGATCAGCCCCTTTTACCCCGCACTCCTCTGCTCAGTGCTCAGTACTCAGTGCTCATCCACTCTGACAGCGCTGTGAGTGACAAGCCACTGCGATCCCACCATCGCCTCGCTCCCACTCCCTGCTCGCAAGGTCTCCAATGAAGGCCACAAGTGCATTCACCCTGCTTCTGACGTTGTTCAGAGAGCCATATCGTCTCACGATTGACCAGACGCGGGAGCGCTCCGTCCGACATACAAGATTCGAACACGTTTTGATTGCTGTTGTACATCCCGTTCCATCCCATTGTACATATTGACACCACTTTATCATCGCGCTTCCAGGCATCGCCCTCGCGGACTTGCTTTCTTCGAACCAGCGCCGGCCGTCCACAACGTTCCCAAGGACTGCGCGACTCCGGGCTCGGGTGGGTACCCGCATCTCTCGCAGAATCTCCGGCGGTCTCCCCTCGCTCGCAAGGCGCCCTTCCCCACACGCGAACCCCGGGCCTTGGGCGCACACGGTGCGCTCAGTCCGTGTAGCCGCGCGAGACGGTGCTGTCCAGGTTCGGGAGCGGCAGGCCCTGCTGCTGCCAGAGCTCGAGCTGGCGGTCCTTCGCGACCTTGCCCGTCTTCTTCTCGTACTCCTCGACCGAGAGCGGGCGCTCGCCGTGCGGCGTCGCGCGCAGGGCGTGCCGGGTGTGCGGCCAGAAGTCGAACGTCGCGGAGTGGGTGACGATCTAGTCAGTTCGCCGCGGCGATAGAGCGTGTGTCAGCGTCTTCGCCTCACTGCCCGAGATGCACGAGTCCAAGGGAAAAGAAGGAAGGCGCATGCAGGGAAGAGGGAGGGGTGCAGGGAAGGGGCGACGACGAGAGGCAGACATGGCGTCATTTCAGGAACCGGGCACTCACCCTGTTGTCCCAGATGGCAATCGAGTTGGGCTGCCAGCGGAAGCGCACCTGGAAGTCCGGGTTCTCACTGGAAATCGCCGCGCGGTCAGCGAAAGAGTTCAGATTGTGCTCAGCAGCCGACGTGCACGAAGGTTTGCTCCGGCGGTCAACTGCGCAGCAGCAGCAGCACGAGATAGGAATTGGGACACTCACGCGATCTGGCGGAAGAGCAGCTCCAGAATAGCGTCGCTCTCTGCCTTGGGCACGCCGACGATGCGCCGGGTGAAGCCTGTCGGACACGCCTGTCAGTCAGAACGCCTGCCACGAGGCCTCCGCGGGAGGGGGCGTAATTGACGAAGAGATGACGTGCCTGGGTTGACGTAGATGCTCTTCCAGCCAGTGACGGGGTGCACGCGCACGACGGGGTGGACCGTCTCGACCGGCTCGCGGCGCACGGTGTGACCAGCGGCGCGCGCACCGTCGGCCTTGGGCAACGGCACTGTGCACCGCGGTAAGGCCCTCGAGGTACTTTTGGAACCCGGGGCTGAAGGACGAGTACAGAGCGTAGCTAGTGCGGGATAGAGTCAGCTCGCATGTTTTTCCAAGGTGTCGTAAAGCGTCAAAGGCGTAGGCATGGCATTCCCAACTCACCCAGAGCTCCAAAGGGTGTCGCCACCGTAAGGTGGGCCGGTGATGACCTTGAGCGAGGTTGCAGCTGGGAGGCTGGAGCTCATACGAGACGTCGGAGTGCCAGAGCTCGAGCTTCGAGAACGCGCTCGGGTCAGGCCGACGTGAGCCGTCGTTGTACACGACTGTACAGATGGGAACGACAAAGTGTCAGCTGCTACTGGCGGGGAACGGCGGCAATACCGGAGGAATGGTAACGTACCATGGACTTCCTCCAAGCCAGGCTCACGGGGAACAGGAGTAGTAGCGTGCTTGTGCAGAGGGCCAAAGTGGCGCGCGAGGTCCAGCTGCTGGCGAATGTCGATTTCCTGGTCACGGAAGACTGCGCGCAAACCTATCTGTCAGAACACCAGGAACCTTGACAGGAGACAGAAGCATCACGACGTACAAACGACGCCCCGCTCGGCAACTAGCAAAGCACTAGGCGAAATCGCATCAGTCAACGTCCCTTGTACGAGACAGTGTTGCGACGTACAGCTCGTCCTTCTGCTGGTCCGTGAGCTGACGCAGGTCGATGCCGGAGATCTCGGTGCCGATGGCAGGGGTCAAGTGCTGCACACTCGACGCTGCCGAGAAGAGACTCTTCTTCTCGGGATCAGCGAACTGTCCACGATCCGTGACCTCAATCTCGCCGAGGGGCTCCCATTTGACGTCCGGCCAGTGCGGCTGTGTATCGCAACGTACGATGTCAGCGTTGCGGCGACGCGGGCAGTGCGCGCATGCGTACCTTGTACTTCGCGAACTGGTAGTCGCCATCAGTTGGCATCACCGCTGACGTCCGGAGAGTAGAAGGGGTTGAAGAGCGTAGCAGCCGCAGGAGCCTTGACGGGCTTCGCGGGGCCGTTGGTAGCGGCGGTGGTGGAATCAGCGGTAGCGACGGGAGCCATTGCAGCGATTGTGATTGTGCAGCAGCAATGGCCTCTGCAACTCCCCTCCGCATTTTATAGCCGTGGGTAGGGACCGTGGTGCCCTCACTCCAGGATGAGTAGTCTCTGTGCACTATTTGCGTGCGTGGAAGAGGGGATGGCGACACGTGCACGTGATCGTGCGCAGTGGGCGCGCGTGCGTATGAGCTCTTCTCAAGAGACGTTCCGCTGGAGCGGTGGGACGCATTTGCAGGCAGAGAAGGCGCGATAACGGGAAGCCGATAGTGGATAGGTCCAGTCTAGCTCGCGGTCGTTATCGCCCTGGACACTGACAGGAGAATGGCGTGAGTGTTTCGTGTCCAGGTGCGGCGTGTCGTCGGCTGCGTGAGCACTTGGCATGCTACTCCGCATTGTGACTCGTTGCAATGCACGCAATCCTATTGGGGATACAGTCAGTCCTGAGTAAATGTAGCGATGGTCGGCGTCATGGGACATACCAGCTTTTGATTCAGCACATTCTACATCGCTTGTATAAGCGCAGCGACTGGGAACGAGCCTATTTGAAGGGACTGTAGACAATGCCTAGGCTGAATTACTCACCACCTGGTGTCCACCACTTTCGCGCTAGCACGTATATCCGTGAATGCAAACGCGATAGTTGTCCTAGCCATCATGCATGCCATGGCCCATGGCCCACAGTGGGCATGTTGAAGTTACGGTTTGGAAACGCGTCGCGCGCCTGTCACCTGCGACTCTGAAGCCTCCTTGGGCGCCTAGACCGAGTCATGGCGGCGCGGTACGGTACGCTACCCAGTACTGACCAATGTGTTATCACGTCCAGCTCAACGCTGAACGACTTTGAACTCGTCTGGCCAGTATATTCCATGTCGATATAAACATTGAATTGAAGCGTGGCACCAGATAGTGACGATCTCTTGCAAGGCTAGGGACGTCTTTGCCCTTCAGTACTAGTACTATCGTCCAATGAAGTTTAGCCCAATTGCTCCGAATTGTCAGTGAAAATCGTGACATTGACATGTTTTCAACCGACCATGTAGTGTGTATGAGCCCTGTCCATAGTTTGTCCTCTTTCCCCTCCGTGAGTATGTTTCGACGCCTTCACTGCACCGGCAAAACAACGTCAGATTGTGATTCGCATACTTGGCACACACTAGAACGAAAGCATCGCTCACCCGTTCGCTCGGTCAGCTAAGTTCCAAGCCCATAAGCAGGAGCTGTTCGAATTGATCATCCGATTTCGGTGAGTCCGACAGATAAGCACCGACTCCAGCAAGGAGCGCTGAATCTTCCTCTGGGACGCTCCACTTGAGCGACTCAGGACGGCGACGGGCGACCAGAACGAACATCTCGTCTGAGGCGTCTCCAGGTGAGAACCTCGTCCATGTTTGTTCCTCCTGGTTTTCAACGGGGTCGTTTTCTGACACAGTGCGACTCCGTCTTCTCGCCAGCACAGGTTCAAACTTGAACCATAAGCCGAACGCGCTCCAGAATGGGGTCTCCTTCGCTAGACTGCGCATCTTGTACGAGAGAATGACCTGGGCTGGTTCCCGAGAGATCCCGTCGACAAAAGGTGGGGAAGTAAGATCAAGAAGAGAACGCAGCAGCGGTGCCAGGAGAGCAGGAAAGTAGATCTAGCAGGGGGAGGGAGGTAGGTCGGCCGGAGATCAAGGCAAGGCATAGCTCGAGAGACATACAAGATCGCTGCAAAGGATATGCGTAGGGTACCTTGGCGTCGTGGGAGGTGCCCTCAGCAGCTGAAGCTCCTCGACTAGTTCACGGATGTGTTCTTGCGAGCCCCATGCGAGGGGTCGCACCCAGATAGCAGGAGATTCTCGCAGATTAGCCTTCAAGAGAGTGCAGACTTCCGGGAGATCGGTAGCAATGAGAAGATCGCGCTCCGGTCGCAGCCACTCGGCAATCCCTGCGGCAACAAACCCTGTTCCAGATCCGAGCTCAATCGCAGTAATCGCACGCCGTGAACCAGCTGAAGCGGTTGTAGGAGGAGGGGGATCGAATTCCATAGGAGATTCTGGCTCAAGGTACGCGAGCATCGCGTGCGATGCTTCCCTGCGTTTGTAGCAATATACTGTAAGGAATAGCACGGGCAGGCAGAAGGGTTGTATAGAACCAACCAGATGCGCCCGGCGATTCCATAAGTTCGTATCGCGCCCTCTTGCGCGACGGAGTCAAAACGAGCGTCAGCGTCAGAGCTCGCACTGGCCAGCGGGTGTATATCTAGATCGGAAGGGAAGTTCGGGTCTCTGTCGATGGCCATCGTTGGTGCGGTGTGCAGTGTATGAATAGACGTGCAGCGCGGCAGCGAGGCCGCAGATTGGGACTGTGTACTGGTTGTGTACGCAGGAATGACCAGTGACAGGAGCAGGCTGTGGCTGAGCGCTGCCGGCGACGACGAGCCATCGTCGGAATTGGGATGATCTCGATAGGGCCGATGTGTCGATTCCAGATTAGCGCTCAAATCTCCCGATGCCCTCTGACGGGCGTCTACCGTACCCCGGGTCCGATCCTCTGATCGCCCACAGCTTGGCTCAGCTCGCACCACTCCTCCCGGAGGTTTGTGCTCACTGCGACTGTCCTTGCGCCCCGCTGTTACACTATGCCCAATGTGATGGGCTCTAGAAGAAGATCAGTAAGAATGCATCGGGACATAGTGACATTGCCATCAGGGACGTCCCTTGAATACGTGCTCTTTCGCCCAGCTCAGCAGGACGACGCTCCCGAAGGAAACAACAAACTGGCGGTCTGTCTCCATCCCTGGTCGTGGCTTGGTGGTCGTATGACTGACCCGTAAGTATCTGATCATCCATATCGATAACGTCACGCTCACTGTCCATGTTGCGTATAGTGTGCTAGACATCGTCGCCGAACCCTTACTGGAGCGGGGATATCAGGTCCTCCGTTACAATTCTCGTGGAGTCGGCAAGTCCAAGGGATGGCCCTCACTAACAGGAAGCAAGGAAGTTGAAGACCTTCAAGAGCTGGTAGAGTGGGCGAGGTCAAGCAGGCCGAATCTATCGAAGCTAGTCATTCTTGTGGGTGATCTGTCCACTCGCCAGAGCTCTCAGACTCTGACATAAGACCTTACTAGGGCTACTCGCATGGCTCTTTGATTGCTTCCATGCATCCTGTGCTGCCAGATGTGGACACCGCGCACATCCTCTTGTCGTATCCTCTGGGGCCTCGTCAATGGCTCACTGCTTTCCATTCGCACCGTTATGCAACAGCGCTCAATGACCTCGTGTGCAACTCGAGGTCCCACGTACTCATCATATATGGCGATCAAGACGACTTCACATCCGTCGAAAGTTACGACTCATGGGCCAATGTCCTACGACGCTGCCGTGCAGAAAAAGAGCGGATAGCTGCTGAACCGGGCGAACTAAAGATTGTCAAAATCACCGGCGCCTCGCATTTCTGGCGAGAGCAGCAGGCAGTCGAGCGACTCGATGAGCTTGTCAAGAGCTGGGTGCCTTAGGTCATGGAAGCTGGAGCTCTCTCGGCACACTGGTGCAAGGATCACAGGTAAGACCCGAATACGTCACGTGAATACAATGTCGGGCTCAATGGTGGTGGCATTCTCTGACTTTTAAGCCAGGAGTACCAGTGACTGGTACAGCACGCGACGCAGACGTCTGTCTGTGGGTTTTTCAATGGTGCCATCATTGTGGAAATCGGCAAGCAGCAATACTTATCGGGCCAAATGGCGCGCGACGAGTATTTCTTGAGACCGCAGCCCATCTCTCATATTCTGTGCACTGTTGACCCCTGCCCTCCATTTTCATGCCTGTCATGACCTCAGATATGTAGCATCTCCCTTCCTTTGGCCACTGGACCGACGTATACACACCTGTCGCATGTCTTCAATTGGAGACCTGCGTCGACGCCACAACGCCTACCCCTATGACCTCTGACCATTCTAGTATGTATCTCCTCCCCACGTGGCTCAGGAGGGCCACGTCGTCGACCGTCGAACTTGGCACGGTGTTCGACAATGCCGGTCTCTCCGCGGACATCACGGCACGAGCATAGCTTTTTGAATCGCGCATGCGTACGTGAATCCCGCATTTGGCGCTGGTGTATCAGCCCTGGGCCTCCTTGCTGACACGCAGGTAAGTCGCCACCTGCAGGGTGAACGTTGTATTGAGAGTGGCCTCTGACACGTTTGGGAATCTGGATCAGGAACCTGCATGTATGCACCTCGAGGTGCTGTGTTGCACAGAGAGCTACCCGCCCCCTCCCCCAAACAGAGGTTATCGATGCTGTCCTGACCCCCTAAGGCCTTGGTTTCAGCCTTTCAGCCCTATAACAATCGACAGATGCCGCACATTCATATCCGATTCTGCTATACCTCAACATCCATCTCTCAAAGCTATGGAGGGCGAAGTCGACTTCAAGGCCCCGGGCACCGACAAGCCCTGCAAGACCTGGTACAAAGTCTTCGGGGAGCCTCTCGTCTGGCCGCCGCCCCCTCGTGGCACTCCACGGCGGCCCCGGCGCCGTGCACGACTACCTCCTCACCCTCACCGACCTCACAAAGGTCCACGGCATCCCGCTGGTGCTCTACGATCAGCTCGGGAATGGCAAGTCGACGCATCTCCCGGAGAAGAAAGGCGACGCGACGTTCTGGACGGACGACCTCTTCATCGCCTGAGCTGGAGAACCTGCTCGAGCATCTCGGGATACAGGACGACTACGACCTGTACGGGCACTCGTGGGGAGGCATGCTCGGAGGCCGCTTCGCGATCCGGCAACCGCCAGGGCTGAAGCGGTTGATCATCGCCAACGCGCCTGTGAGCATTGATCTGTGGATCGCGGCGGCAAACCGGTTGAAGACGGAGCTGCCCCTGCTCTTGCAGGTGAGTTCCGTCGCTCCTCCAGTTAGGACATATTCTTGACGTACTGTTGTAGGCGACTATTGACAAACACGAAGCCGAGGGCACCACGGATGCTAAGGAGTACCAAGACGCGGTCATGTGCTTCTATGGACGATATGTATGCCGAGTCTCGCCTTGGCCGCGAGAAGTTAGTAGGATCTTCGAGTCTATTGAAGAAGACCCGACGGTATACTCTACCATGTACGCGATTGACCTTCTCAACTCCGGCTCCTTTGACTATGCGATTAACGATCAGTACCCCACCAGGATCGGCCCTTCGGAGTTCTTCATCACCGGTTCGCTCAGAAACTGGTCGCTACTCGGTGACGGCCATCTGCACAAGATCAAGGCGCCCACACTCCTGCTGAACGGACGGTTCGACGAGGCGCAGGACAGCGTCATGTGCCCGTTCTTCCGCGACATCCCCTACGTTGAATGGCATACCTTCAAGAACTCCAGCCACATGCCACATCACGAGGAGAGGGACCAGTTCATGGACGTCGTTTCGCAATTTCTGCTCAAGGAGATCCCAGCGACAGCGTAACAATGTTGCGAGACCCTCTGCATTGTACTATCTTCATATTTCTCTCTCCTTCCAATCCATATGAACCTTTCTCTCTGCTGTCACGTACTCCGTCTAAGCCCACCACCCCCGACATGTTGTACAATACAAAGCGAGAGCAGGATAACAGACGAAAGCGACGCAACCAAACCCAAGAAACGCTGTACAACGTGGATGCTATGCTACCGAAGGAGTGTGCCATATCGTTGACTCATTGCGAGTCCTTTGTCACCAACTCGTGCCTTAGGCCGCAGGGGCGGGGGCTGTATGGGGCTGACCCCGGCCACGAGCCCTGAAACTGCCTCTCTGTCCTCCGCGACCTCTCTCGGTACCCGGCACGAATCCGCGACCGCGGGCAGGCGGGACAAAGCCACCTCTGATTGGTGGCGCTTGACCGTGGAAGGCGCCGCGAGGCTCAAATCCGCGAGCACGTCCGCGTCCACGAGGAGCGGGGTCGACATGATTGCCGTTCTGAGCGGGAATTGTCTGTGATGGCGTCTTCGCATGTCCGTTCACGGCGCCGTTCGGAAGGTGAGGATGGGAGGCTGCTGCTGCTGCTCCTGGAGGCCCGCCCCGTGGCCCGCCTCCGCGCCCACGATTGGGGTTCACCATAATATGGACAGGCCCGTGGTGACCCACACCATTCTGACTGGCACCGTTCGCGCTATTGGCACGAATCGAACGTTAGTCAAGCGCGGAGAAGGATCTCACGAGAAGTTACACTTACACTGCGGGAGCGGGTCTGAATCCAGCAGCGGGTTGTTGGCCTGGCGCGGGACGCACTGTTGGATGAGGACCAAACCGAGGCTTGAAGGGGCTCCTCGGTTGCTGCTGTTGAACAGGCGCATTGGGGTTGGTCGACACGATGAATTGCGGGTTGGACAGGTTGAGACAGGACCAAAATTCCACTGTCGACCCCCGATATTGCGAACACCTACAGTGCAAATGAGCAAGCATGGAGGCGAACGCATTGAGAAGACCTTACCTATCACCCAACGTGCCGCCGGACATAAAGGGCGCGTCCCACACGACGTCCATAGACTTCGCATTCATACCGACAACGACGCCCTTGAACGAAAGGGGGACGCTGCCAGAGTCTTGCACCATAATCACCCGGTCACCCAAAGCGAAGTGCTGGTTCTGCAAGCGGTAGACGGCGTGCGACGGCTTGAGTACGGCTTGGCGAGGGATGCCCTTGACAATCGCCTTCTTGATAGCCGTGGTGGATTTGCTTGCAGTTATGCTATCCGCAAGGGCCTCGATCTCCTTCACGGTAGCCTGGAGGTCATGTGAGCCGCAGAAAGAATACCAAATAGCACGGAGCCCTTACCTTGCCTAGTTGGTCACAGAACAGTGAGACAGGCTCGAAGTCACGAACGCCCTTCGTGTTCAACCACGTCTTGACCTCTTTGGCCTTCGCATCCGGATTGGGGGCGTCGGAGAAGACGTCACTAGCCTTGACCATAGCTAAGATGGTCATGAGTGCCGGCCTCGCATATAGGATCAATGTTGTACTAACCATCGCCGCTCCTGTCCAGCACTTGGAAGACCTCAGGGTACTTGGCCTGCTTTCATGTCAATCGCTGTCAACATACCAGATGAATCAGTGGTTACATACCTGATATTCCCGGATGAGCTCGATTGCCTTCTCACTGAACTCCCAGTAGCGACCGTCTTTGCGCGAGTACTCGATCACCTTCAAGCCTTTGGCTTCGAACTTCAGGCTGAGGCCGAGGTTGTTCTTGTTGCCATCCGAGCCCACAACCATGAAGCTGGAAGTGACCTTCGACAGCGCCTTGCTGCTGATACCGAGCATCTCAGCAACCCTGAACGAAGGGTAGTACTTGTTTTGTAGACGATTCACGACGACATTCTTGAATCTGTCATTCTCTGTCTTTTCTGTAGGGAAGAACTGGAGAACAGAATCAGTAAGGCGACTACGACGAAACCGGGTACAGATATAACGTACGACGAGAATTACGGACAAGGCGTCATCTGTCGTGCCTGAGACCTGCGCAGCGACGCCGTACGCGTGCTCTCCCAAGAAAAACACCTTGCTGCCCTCGGGGAACTCCTCGGACAGAGGCGGTGGCTCCCTCTCCATATAGCGAGGATCTTCGGAGAAGACTTCAGATACGGCCATCTGCACGGCTTGCTCGACTTCCTTCTCCGCGCCTTCGTAGTCCTTGACGAAAGCACCGTTGTCGAGGCGCTTAAGGCCTACGTGACAACGCCATGAGTCCCATATCATGACCGATAGCCAGCAGACTTACCCTTGAGAGGACGAACATGTACCAGAACGTCGATGTTGCCAGTAATGACACCACAGCGCTTCGAGTAGTAACGCTCGACCTTCTCTGCTTTCGTCTTCCAGAGACCCAAACCTTGCGGCGTGTGAGGGTTCGGGACGACCTTAGCAGGCTTCCCAGGGACCACGCTGAGCTTCTCGTACGTGAACAGCGAGTCGGAGATGGCGGAGACGAGGCCCTCCTGCAGGAACGGCCAGCCGACAAAGATGCGCTGCCCAATCATCTCTTGAGCGATATCCTCAATCTTCCGGTTCTCGTGCTGATTGACAATATGGACGATCATCGACTTGTTGCGGCTCTCCGAACCGTGCACATTGACGCCGTGGTAGCCTAGGGTTGCGGTATGCGGGAGCGTCTGGAGGGAGGGGAAGCCGGCCAACGCTTCTGCCCCCAGTTGTACACCGTCGCAGAGGCCCTGTACAAGGTGGAGTCCATCGAGCGTAGGGAGATCGAAAGGCTCCATCTTGCAGTAACAACGGTAGAGAGTAGGGAAGAAGCCGGGAAGCGATGAGGGGTAGACAGTCGGCTCGCCCGGTTTGTAAGTGAACTTCGTGCTTGTTCCGAAACTATTGCGCATCCTCTCGTCTTCTGTCAGTTGATGCTCGCGTGCTATACAATTAGCATCAGAGACGTCCCCGCAAGACGGAAAGAATAAGCCTACAAGACATGGCCTTCAGGAGTCGCTTCTCGTCAATGAATGGAATCTTGACGATCGCCTCCCAATCCTGCTTTTTCCCGTTCAGATCCTGCTCGAACTCTGTAGGATAGAAGTCCAGGATAGGCGAGTTAGGGTCATACATGAGGTCCTGTGTCAAATGGGTCAGTAAGAAATCGAGGATATCGCATGATAACACAAACCCTGTAGGCCAAGGGAATGAGCTCCTTGCTAGCCTCAGGCAAGACGCCCATGAGTTGCTCGAACGGCCTGAAGGGCTTGCCGAGGTCGAAGTGGAAGCTCATCTTGTCGACACCCTTGAGGTCTGCGCGAGCACAGGTCAGCAGGGGTGACGTGCAAAGGAGAACATTTCTGCGAACCTGAGATGCGGGGTGCGTAGTGGTAGTTGTAGAACCAACTCCACGATGCCACGCCGCTGTAGTAGTAGTACATTACCCATTGCAATCCTTCGACATAGCGATAAACAAGGTCGCCCATGTCCTTCGGATCGTCGTAGGAAATCTCCAACTTCCCCTACAAGACAAGGTGAACTGTGGGCATAGCGCGGGTGGGACCAATTCCATACCTTGTAGTACGTTCTCTTCCACTCGTCCATCTTCTCCTTGATGGACATCTCGTACCGAGCGTCAAAATCGCCCTCCCTGTCGTCCTCCATGACTTTGGCCTTCGCATACTTGTTCAAGACTCTGTCGACTGCAGCGTTCGCCTCCTCGTCGTCCTCGTCTTCCCATTCTTCTTCATCTCCTTCTTCGCCTTCTTTCTCCTCAAGAGGCTTCCCATCCTCAGGGAGCGGTTCGTCCAGCTCGCCTGGGAAGCGGAAGGTGACCAGATTCTGGTCTTCGTCATCATACTCGTCCCATGTCACTGAAAGGTGCAGATCATCCGCGAGACGGTTGATGAACTGCCTATCTCGAGCGGGGAAGGTGTTCGGCATCCTGAGTGGAGAGCGCGCAGCCTGCTCTGAGGCAGACAACTTCCTGCGCTCCAGGATGAACGCCTTCACTTGGTCGAATATCTTCCGCTGCGACTCGGTCAAAACTACGGTGAAACCGTCAGAAGACAGTCAGAAAACTGTATAACAAGCATACCAAGCTTCGAACGCTTGCGCCCCATCTCCATCTCCTTCACGTGCTTGGCCTGCTTCCCCTTGAACCAGTTCAGATCCGCGTACTCCTTCTCGAAGATCTCGCGCTCCCATTCTGCCATTTCGTCGAGGACAACTTGCAGGCGCTTCGTATTGATCACTCCGCTCTCGTTGATGTAACCGTCTGTATGAGGATTAGTCAATGAATAGGGCCTGACACGCCATGTACATACCTAGAGACGGCAAAACTTTCTTGTATACGTCGAACAGCTTCTCCAAGCCGTTCTCGTGTATGTGAAGGTCAGGCAAGTTGGGCAAGAAGTCATTGCCAACAAACACTGCTAAAAGAATGAAGTCGTCGATAACCCGCTCGAGGCTGTACTCGAACGGCAAGACTGGCTCGATGTCGTGGAACTCGAGGTCAAGATATTCTCGCATCAAGGTTAGGTGCAAGAGGTAGAAGTTGATGGATTCCACGCTGCGTTGCGATGAGCATGCGTGTATTAAGACATTGTCGGGACAAGGATACACATACCCCTTGTTGCTCTTGCTCTTGGACGCGGGACCAAACTTGACTTCCTCTCGCAACAAACAGAAATGAGGGTCATGGCTCAGCAGCCCCAGCATGATCAGGTCGGCATCCAGGCCGTATAGACAGTGCCGCACGTTAGGATCGTAATCCGGCTGTGCCCTGGACAGACGGATGTATTCCATGATCTTGTGCTCCCCTTCTCCAGGAACGTCATGGCCGGAGAGAACGACAGTGACGTCTCTCCAGTTTGCATCTTCCGAGATCTTCTTGTTCACGAAGTACCGCAGCTGTTCGGACAAGCGTGCCATAAACTCCGTGCCTATAGGTACCGCGGTTAAGCATAACAGACATCCGTGCAGTAGTAGCACACACACCTGGAGTGATGCAGTTACTGTCGAACGCCTTCTCTTCGGGCAGTTTCTCCCCTTTCCTCTCTGCCTTTTCTCTCACTTCCTTAGCCTCCTTCGCGGTACGGAAGCGGCGGCTGCGCTGTTGGTTCATCTTCGCTCTGGGGGCGACGCCATCGACTGCCATGAAGAACAACTTCTTGGGTTTGATCTTGCTGAAGAGATGGTCGACATATGTGAATATTGAGGTGAATATCTGAGCCTCAGATAGACGGAAGTAGGGCATCCTCGTCATTGGGGTGAGAACCTAGTGAGATGAATGATTATGGAGCCCTGTGCATTTGGAGACGCGTACTGACAGTTGTGGATGATCCCATTGAAGTCAACATAGAGGTTGTCTAGAGAACGTCAGTCATTCGCGATGCTGGACACGACTTACACGACGTACCGAACTCAGGAATCTTGTTCTCCTGGATTAGCTGCGATGTCAAGGGGTATCGCTCACTGTCATCCCAGTTAGAGACCGTCCCTAAAAGTACAGAGGTAAACTCACGAGATGTATCTGAAGAACTGCTTCAGAGTCAGCGAGCGGAAGCGAAGACGTCAGCGGGTTGGTGCTAACCTTCGGAATACCTAGGACGCAGAGGAACGGTCAGCGAACGTCTCAACTGCGCAGGGGAGGGCATGACCCACCCATGACGAGTTGCTAAAGTATATAATACAGCGATGAGAGGCGAGTGTATGAAGCAAGCGGTCCTTGCGACCGCTGGTTATGGAGGTTGGTGGAGGGTTGTCGTTGTGGCCGCGAGGCTCGCGCGCCAAGGGAGCGGGGATCTCAATTCGGCAGTAGGCGCCCATTACTGACTCCAGCGCCTCGAGGCTACTCACCGCCGGTGTGACCTCTTCCACGACCGCTGCAATGCTCCGATGCCTACTACGACAGAGTCTACCAAGGGTTTATCTCCAATCAGCAGCCGTAAAGCTGCTATTATGTGGGCCTATACTGGTACGTGCTCGGTGTCACAATCTCACAAGCTGTCGAACAGCTGGCATATTGCGGATTGAAAAGTCAATGACTTCAGAGTAATATGCTACATGTACATCCTATTCCTCCTAACAAACGAAACACACAATTGGATTCTGATACAACTGGTTGGACTAATTCTTGAAGTCCTCGGCCTCGGTATGCTTGATGAAAACAAACATGTCGAAGGTCGCGTCTGCGGGACCGGGAGGAGGAACACTAATCGGGCCAGAGCCGGCAACCTCGTATTTGAGGGATTTGTAGATTTGGACCTATTCCAGAACTTGTAAGGGACGTGTCGGTTACCTGCGAAACATAGACTCTTACATTCGTAGCTCCCACAGTTTCCAGGAGGGTAGGTACCCGTGCGGCATGAGCCTATGCAATAGGACATCACTGACCATAATTTCGCAGACAGCCGGGAATATGGCTTACCTTGTTTTCAGCGTACTTCATGAGCGCAGTGGCGACGCCTTTCTTCTGGTGGTCCGGATGCACACCGATCAACTGAAGGTGGTAGCCTCCAAGTTTAACGCTGGCGCCGACGGTCTTGTCGACCAGCTCGTCGTACTGCTTCAAGAACTAGACAACATGCCTAGATGAGACGCGGTCCTCGAGTTGGTTTCAGAAAAGTGCTAACCGTCGACCACCACTCGCGGTACTGGGTAGGCAAACGATCCATGAGTTGGTTCCAACCTGCGTTGCGTTGGGCCTCCCTGCGGAGAGAAGTTCATCATGAGCTCGCAGTGCTCTACGTTCAATCACCGGCCATCACTCACGTCTCTAGGAATTTGTGGCCTGGACCGAACCTGTCGCACGGATGAGTTCGGGTCCTCATCTAGAACTTGTAGATACTGTACCATACGGAGACACCGACAGGGCCCACTTCTGGGAGTTCGGCGACATGAACCTCACCTTCGCCGTCGACGAGCGCCGCGGCAACGTGGGCATGGATGATGGGCTCCTGGAGGGACTTGTCTCCTCCAAGACCACCAGCAAAGAACTCTGAACCCGGTGGTTGAGACCGCTGCCGACACGGAGAGTCATCCGTACTACGTACGGTAATGGAACGCCTCGGCGAGCAGCTTGATATACTTGTCGAGCTCGGCCTCTGGAGGTGGAAAGGTTAGCATCACGCGCCGCACAAACCGTACTGAACACACTTACCAGAAGGGCTAGTGACTTGGCGGACAGTTGCGGACATAGTGGCTTGAAGTGGAGCGATTGGTATGATGGTAGTCTTGCAGATGTGCCTCGGCGAACCCTTATACTATCTGCGGTCCGGGTTATATACCCCGAATATCCCGCCATCTTTTGACCTGCATGCGTCCATCCCGGGGAATTTCATTTCGCGGTTCTTGAATCGATGAGCATGATAATCGCCGGGCTCGCGTAATCTACCACTGCGGACCATTCCCAACAACGTTTTGTTCCATTCATCTGCATCGTCTCTTAGCTAGCGCTGATGCATCAGAAGAGCTTCTGCACATCATGATATTCTCCACCACAACTCGCACGGGATCGGAAATGCTCTAGAACATGACCTTTCAGCGATTGCGCATGCTGACCTATGTGCCGATACGTAATGATCAGACATAGCAGCGAGCGGGGGAGGTGTCGCTTTATGGTTTCACAATTGCAGAACACAAGAACACAACTCGAATGCGATTCATGGTACACTTCGAACAGAACATTTCTACGGGAGTCAGTTACAATTCAACAACAGCAGAGGATAGGGCCATCCTCCCTGGTACTAAGCATGGTTATGTCTTCCAAGAAGAAGCACAGCCGTGAGGAGGGAATGTCCGAGAGATGAAGTAGATATTGCTCCTGCGTCGTCATCGCAATCATACCATCAAACAAGAGCATGCCCTGGTACGAGGGACGACTCTCACGTCAACGCAGTGAGCATTGCTGGACATCCTGTTTCCTGAGGATGGGCGGTGAGAAGATCTGTGACCCACGTATAGCGCTGGGGTGGCTTGCTTGTCTGTTGATGGGTACGCAGGCATTGCGGATGGTATCAATCGTTACCAAAAAGGCGTCAGAGAGCATGAATTTTGAATATCATAAACGGGAACACATACGTAAAAGTAGAGTTCACTACGGTCAAGTTGAAACACGAGACTGGGATCGTGGGTTTTCACAAGGGGCACCCGTTGCATACATGCGCCCACCCAGACATCCTCTGGGAGTACCAACAGGACGTGTTTAACCTCGCCCGGCCCTACAATGAAGGTCAATTTGAGCGTATCCGCTTACCTCTATCATCACATTGCCGGAACACCTGATTACGAGTTCAATCCGCGCGTTCTGTACCAAGTTGAGACTAACCAGCCGTGGTGCATGATCTTCTGCAACATCCTCAACATGGACGTTGCTCGTTAGACCTAAGGCTATCTCCTGTCTCAGCAATTTAACGAGACAAGGTTATCGGATGGTCTTATATGATAGTTGAGAGATGCTCGCTCAACTCAGTGTCTTTGACAAGCCACTTACCATCTGCACCATCAACATCTCTCGACGGACTCAACAATGCATTGAACGCTGTCAGCTCGTCGTTCGGAGGCATCGCCGACGTCACCCTCGGCTTGCCAAATCAGACTCACGTGCAGCCTAGCCATGGTGACAGTAGTCCCTTGTAAGTTTGCTATCGGTTCTCCAAATGGACTGATCGGAGATGCGCAGCATCAAGAGTGAGTGCCGTACTGAATGACCCTGTTGAAATTCCACGCCTCTCATCGATACTGTCAGCATGGTGAGCCTGGAGGAGGCATATCAGGCCTCTGCGGGCTCCTGAGCACATATATAGTTCGCGGATCCTGGTACTTAGCACTATCATCGCATATGATTTTCGAAGGGAAGACTTGATAGCGCGTCTGCTCCGTGTTTTGCGCAAGGGTTGCCGGTCACGGCAGACTTGGAGTCAACGAAACCTTGAAAGCCATAGAGTAGCATCGGCGCAAGCATCTGGAAAGAAGGTCCCAAGGGTTCGTCTATGGTTGCATTGTATGTAGTCGCAGAGAGCCAATAGCACGCGCCAGGGAACGAAGAGCGCTTCAGTCGTCGTGACGTTGGAGAAGTCATGCAAAGAAGAGGCGCCCATAATACACTCGATTCTGCCTAGCGTCTATCTTATCTGCAAATTGTCTTTCGGATTGACTCGCTGCCTGCACGACTCGCAGCGTCCCTTACTTTGTCCCCTGCCCTTCATTCTTCTTCTGGTCGCTCACGATGGCCGAGATTCACGACCAGTTCGATACCATCGTGATCCTGGACTTTGGCTCACAAGTATGCCGATTGCGTACGCTGCAAGGGCAAAGCTGACATTCGATTGTAGTACAGCCACCTGATCACCAGAAGATGTCGTGAGCTTAACGTCTACGCCGAGCTCATGCCATGCACCCAAAAGATCAAGGAATCTGAACTTCAAGCCTAAGGGTGCGCCTGCAAATTGACCTCGAATGATCCCTGCTAACCTGCGCGCGCAGGTGTGATCCTCTCCGGATCGCCGTACAGTGTGTACGACAAGGATGCCCCGCACGTGGATCCCGAAGTGTTTGAACTGGGTGTCCCAGTTCTTGGCATATGCTATGGTCTTCAGGTGCGTCAATCAACGATTTTGGAAGTTGCATATCACTTATGAACTAGAATGTAGGAAATGGCATGGAACATGAAGGGCAAGGTTGCAAAGTGCGAACATCGTGAATACGGTTTCGCACAGGTCCAGATCTCAAAGATTGGCGGTGAGAGCAAGGGTGCGGATGCGCTTTTCGAGGGCCTCGGCGAAGAGCTTCAGGTGCGTACATCGGTCACGGCTTTGGACGGTCAATTCATCAGTGCGAGTTAGGTCTGGATGTCGCATGGAGATCAACTCTCTGAGCTCCCCCCTGACTTCCATGTCATCGGCCGCACAAGTACTGCGCCATTCGCTGCGATCGCGCACAACTCAAAACCGTTCTACGGCATTCAGTTCCACCCCGAGGTGACCCATTCCAAGCGTGGTAAGGAGGTCATCGCCCGATTTGTGGTCAACATCTGCGGCTGCAGGCAGCACTGGACGATGGTGCGAGGATATCGCTCCTCGTGGTCCGACATGCACACTCACAGTGGGATTACAGGAGGAGTTCATCGGAAAGGAGATTGCCCGTATCCGCGAGATTTGTGGCCCTAAAGGTCGTGTGATCGGCGCGGTCAGCGGTGGTGTCGACAGTTCCGTCGCCGCGAAGCTCATGCATGAAGCTATCGGTGATCGGTGAGCCTCCTGAGGGTGATCCCCATACCCTCCCGATCTAATAACTATGGTGCTTTTCAGGTTCCACGCGATTATGGTCGACAACGGCGTGCTCCGTCTCAACGAGGCGCAGCAGGTGCACGAGATGCTCAACAAGGATCTCGGTGTCAACCTGACTGTCGTCGACGCTTCCGACCTCTTCCTCTCCCGACTTGAGGGCGTTGAGGACCCCGAACAGAAGCGTAAAATCATTGGCAACACGTTTATCAACGTCTTTGAGGCGGAGGCCGCAAAGATCGAAGCTGCTGCCGAGGCGGAGGAGAAGAAGGGTGCTGCGGCGAAGGGCAAGATCGAGTGGCTCCTCCAGGGTACCCTCTACCCCGATGTCATCGAGAGTATCAGCTTCAAGGGCCCGAGCGCGACGATCAAGACGCACCACAACGTCGGCGGTCTGCTCAAAGACATGAAGCTGAAGCTCATCGAACCCCTTCGCGAGCTCTTCAAGGGTAAGCATGAAGCATAGCTCAGCACACCCTGACTCGCGCTAACTCAATATCGCTTCTAGACGAAGTCCGTGCTCTCGGCCGTCTCCTCCACATCCCTGAGCACCTTGTCCAGCGTCATCCCTTCCCCGGCCCTGGTCTCGCCATCCGTATCCTTGGCCCCGTCACTCGTGACCAGGTCAAGATCCTGCAGCAGGCCGACAACATCTACATCGAAGAGATCCGCAAGGCTGGTCTGTACAACCAGATTAGCCAGGCTTTCGCTGTTCTCCTTCCAGTGAAAGCTGTCGGTGTCATGGGTGACGCACGGACATACGAGCAGGTACGTCCTGAGCGCTCGAATGGCACAGAGGTCATCTGTAGCTGACTGTGTTATTAGGTCATCGCCCTGCGCGCAGTCCAGTCTGAGGATTTCATGACGGCCGATTGGTAAGTTATCCCGTAAATACAACTATCCACACTCTCTTATCATATTCATAGGTTCGTCTTCCCCGCTGAGGTATTGCGCCGGATCTCGTCGAGGATCACCAACGAGGTCGCGGGTATCAACCGCGTCACGTACGATATTTCCTCGAAGCCTCCCGCGGTAAGTACTTGCCCCTGCGGCTGCGAGTCGATGATTCTGACCATCGAGCATAGACGGTAGAGTGGCTGTAGACGTACATTTGTAGACATAAGGCAGTGTGTATTTGTCGATTGGGCTAAGAGGTGGTAACAACTGTTGTAGATTTACCTTTGCAGAGATGACCCGCATATCCGTACTCAAGACAGGCGCAGATGGGGAAGTGATATGCAGCCAGGCACAAGCACGCGTAGTACGACACGTAGAGATGACCCACTGAACCCCTTCGTGACAGTGCTGAAAGTGAGTTTCAGCGTACTGCATTGCACCCAGAGCGCTGCTCCCCCACGAACATTGCATCACTCTGCGGTGGGGTAGGGACGAATCAACACGCCTGTACGTGCACCCCAGCGCAGCCCCTTGTTGCTTACATTCAGCACAAAGGAGGCACACATGCCAGAAGTGTACATGTATATGACTCCGCTCGCGGTACCGCTGAAGTGCCAGTGTGACGTCCCGATCATCCCCAACGAGATCAAGCTAGTAACGTGCTTTAGCGTTGGTGTACGTGCAGCATATATAAGGGGCTTCCAGAGGTGACTACGATCGTTACCCACCCTGTGGATTCTCTCATGGCACCTACTGCACAACTCACATTCTATACTGCGGAGGTATGTCATCGGCGAGTCCGAACCCGTGGTCATTGAACCTAATCACGCCGGACTGCCCAGTATTCTCCCTTCGCGCAGAGGGTGCATATCGCCCTCGAGGATGTGCATGCGAAGTACACCATTCATCAATTCGAACAACGCGGGGGGAAACCGGAGTGGTACACCCGAAGTTAATCCTTTCCGCAAGGTTCTTCTGACTTTTTGCTCGACTAATCGAAGTAACACAACTGAGCCACCACGATTCCAGATCCCTGCCCTCACTTTTGGAGGACCTGCTGTGCCCGCCGATCAGCCTTCATCTGAGTCGGTGAAGCTGATAGAGTCAGCCGCCTATCCTCGAGTTTCTTGCCGATGTTTTCCCGGAGGCTAATCCTCCTGCCCGCGAACCCTATCCTCCGTGCAAAGGCGCGCATCTTCGCTGAGGTCTACCGCAACTACGTCCACGACGAGTTTAAAGACGCGTTCTTCCTCGCCAAGCCAATCGAAGGCATTGTCGCAGCGCTCGAGAAGCTGCAGAGGCTGCTACCTCCCAGTGGATTTGCTGTCGGAGAATGGAGCATCGCCGACATCATGGTTGCTCCGTTTCTGACGCGCATGTCATTGTTCCTTCGCGTAGGACTGGGGGCATACACGAAGGAGAACTGGGCTCGCCTGGGAGAGATCCTCGGGAGCGACAAGTTCTCTCGCCTCAGACGATACATTTCGGACATACATGAACGTCCGAGCTTCAAGAGAACGTGGATTAGCGATGTGAGTTACTTCACTTACCATGACGATCATAGCTCATGTGCTTGCGATACATCAGGAGCGCCAGATAGAACTGTGGAAGGAACATCCAGGCCTTCGTCGTAAGGCTAATGAGTAGACTGCCTTACCGACGTCTGAAGCAGGGACTTGTACGATCATTGTCTCTACAGAACTCAGATGTCACGACGCTGTCTTCTGAGCACATACATACATTGGCCTTCAGACGCCTTCAGCCTGATTGGAAACCGGCCTATCTTGATACCGCCTGAGTAGATCTTCAGCACTTCGGGTAGGTCGTTATCGCGCAGTGACTTGAGGTATACTGAGGCCTATCCCATCCTGCACATTTTCATTCCGCTTTCAGTCAGAAACTCAGGAGTAAGGGATGAGTGTTATCTGGACACTTGGCATAAGCAATACCGTTTCCAAAGCCGGCGTAATCTCGCAGACCTTGTCGACGGCGACGGGCGACAGGCCTGAGTACCAACTTACAAAGGCACGATGTATTCTCAACGCGACAGGCCTGAGTATGTGTCGGTGGCGTACAAGGGATTGTCCTCTGCTTGGACGATTGTAAACCAATCCTCGTCTGCCCAATGCAAGATACGAGACAACCGCGGGATCGCTGGATTGTCAACGTCCCACTTATCTCCTCCGCTGGCGTGATGACAAATTGGTCATGGCCGTTGTCCCGCAAGCGTCTCTTCAATCTTATGATTAAGATGTTTTCGTAAATGCCACCGATGGTAGCAGCACCTAGTCGCGGCGAATAGCTATGCGGCTTCGAATGCGCGTCTCGAGGGACTTGCAGGTTGCGATTGGTTTGATACTGGAGTACTCCTGACGAGTTATCTGTCCAATAACTATGAGCATCGTTTTCGAGTCGACTGGAGACCAGGAGGAATGTCAGGCTGTGCCTATCGCAAGGCACCATACGGACGACAGCACTGCACAACAGGATGCGGACAGGCATCCTTAGCGATGTCAGAAAATGGTCAGCTGCCTCGCATCGTCGAGACAGTGGGAAGTGCATGTACGGAAATTGAGCAAAAGCTGCAAGACATGGGATAAGCGATACTCACCTCGACAGACTCACGCCGAATATGGTAGGTCGATGAAGACGCCAGCATATGGTATAAGTACGCCTTGAACTCGCTGGAATATATTATCAGACTCGTCTGAAGCCCACAATCACTCAACACTCCTCGCTATACCTTGCCCTTGCACTTTCCTCGCCATGCAGATTCTCAACAAGTTCCTGATCCTCGTGGCGGTCTTTGTCGCATTCGCCGCTGCTACTCCCGTTGCCCATGGCGAAGGTTCGTGCCCGCGCTCTGTCTAGTCATAGCGCTGCTGACACGCTACCTTTCACCCAGTTGGTCCTATTGCCGACTGCTCCTGCAGTGGCAAGACCTGCTCCTGCAGCGACGCCTAGAACTGAAGTACGATGAACAATGAGCTACTAGGTCCACTCAGAACTGACAGGCGTCGGGTTACTAGGTGGAGCTGACAAGACACGAAATCACGCACCGGTTTGCTGATGTCGATTACAGAACGGATGTTGGGGCGCTGGGACTGTAATGTCTGTATACCACAGAAATTGGACCATGTGGCTGAACATTATCCTCCGGCATGCTATTGTGTCCAATGCAACGTCGAATGCATTGTGTAACTTCCAAGAGTTCCTGCAGCTGCATCTAAGCTGTCACAGACAGCACGGAGCACATGGCGAATCGTCGGCGATGTAGCCTGCGTCCTGACGGAGTCCCGAGTCGTGGCCAGTCGAATACAGGCTTCTATCGCCCCAACTTGAGAAGCTTTGTAACACTTCGCGTACCGTTCAAAGTCTGGTAGCATCAAACTATCAGCAAGCATGAGCAGTCCAGCTAAGTTTGGCGACTGGCACAACGCGCATTACTAGCAATATTCCCGTTGGCTATGCGCATCTACCCGTGACAACTCAATATGAATGGCTTCAGGTCAGCGCAAATGCCCTCTAAATCGCACTCCAGGTCCCTTACCTGTCAATGCCGATGCGTTATAACCAGGCAGCTGCAATCATGGCAGAGGTCATGAAGAGAGCTTGAAGCCGCATACGACGTCTACGCGTCAACGACGCCGCGGTCATGTGATCTCGGCCCGAGCCCCTCCGCATATCTGGCGATATCCCGCGTACTCACGACGCGACGGCTGTTTGTGGACGCCGCCATGCATCTCAGGTGGGTATTGCCAATAGCCTGAGCATAGGTGACGGTGTTCTATACGTCGAGCGCACGAAGCTAATTGATGGAGCAGGATGCTACGCTCAATCTCGAGCCAAGTGTCACACGTACTCGCCCCACACACGAGCAACAGTCGGGGAATATCGTCTGTTGCCAATCCTCTTCCAGCGACAGTTCCTGCGCGGTGGGACTTCCAAGGGTGTCTTCATAAGGCGCTCGGACTTGCCTGAGGATCCTGCTGAATGGACACCCATCTTCCAAGGAATCATGGGCTCACCAGACCCGCAGTACCGTCGACAGCTGAACGGGATGGGAGGCGGTGTCTCGAGCCTGTCCAAGATTTGCGTCGTCGGCCCCCCTTCCTCGCCCGCCAGAGCATCCGAGGTGGACGCTGAGTATACCTTTGTGCAAGTCGGCATTGACGACGGCGTCCTAGATCTATCAGGGAATTGCGGCAACCTCTCCAGCATGATCGGAGTCTTCGCGCTTGACGAAGGTCTCTGTGCCCCACGAAACGTGGACGAGCAGAACCAGCAGGCTACCGTTAGGTCGTTCAATACCAACACGCAAAAGGTCATTGATACTACCTTCCCTGTGTCTGTGTCCGGCGGCGAGCACATCCCAGTGCTCGACATTCCTCAGGTGGAGATGGCAGGAGTACCTGGGAAGGCGTCCCGCATAGTCCTCCAATTCGTGAATCCCGGAGGCGCTCGCACTGGCAAGCTGCTCCCAACCGGCAATCCTACAGACATGCTAGAGGTCGCCTCTGATAGAGACAAGACACGATCGACAATCCCAGTGTCCCTCGTGGACGCCACCAATCCAACTGTCTTCGTTTCCGCACGCGATCTCGCTCAGGTGCTTGGGTCAAAGGAGGAGCCTGCTCACGGCGAAACTCTACTCATCTCCCGAAGTGGAGGCCCTTCTCGAACGCATAAGACAGGCCGGCGCTGAACGGATGGGTTTGGATCCGTCTGCTAAAGCTCAACCGAAGATCGCGGTCTTGAGCGAACCTGCAGGCGAAGCAGGCGACGCGGATATTCTCATTCACGCATTCTCAATGGGCGTATTGCACAAGGCCGTGCCAATGACAGTGGGCTTGTGCCTTGGTGTCGCAACCGGCATCCAAGGGACCATCGCGAACCGTATCGTTTCGAAGGCGCGCTCCCGTGGGCCAGGAGCTAGCCAGGATGACATGGTGAAGATCCGCCACCCAGGAGGCGTTGTAGAGGTCGGAGCGCAGTTTGCGGAAGATGGGACGGTGCTGAATGCTCAAGTACTCCGTACGGGAAGACGGCTAATGAAGGGAGTCGTCTGGTGGTAGCAGTGCCACCTTTCGTGAGTATGGCTCACTGAATGACTGGACAGTGGAGGCGAAGAGAGCCTTGTGCTGATTAGCCCACACAGGTAGCCACGCGCGGGATCCTCAGCGTTCGCGGAAGCGTGGGCTTGGGTTGGACTAGAAGATGTATGACTTCCTTCCCATTTGCGCGTTGCATAGCGTGCTACACCCAGAAATCCTACAAGACCGCGTACGACTCTCCACACTCACAGCGCACCTCCCTACCAGGCGTAATGGGCCCTCTTACGCCTCCGACAGGAAAGCGCCAACGGTTTGCATGTACTTCTCCCTCTCCTCCCAGAACGGCGTGTGGCTGGACTCCTCGAATGTGATCCACTTGGATTTGGGGATGTTGTCCTTCCACGGCTTGGTCACGTAGTCCTGTGCGATGTCGTATCGACCGTTGATCACCAGCGTCGGCACATGAACCAGGTGCAGGCGGTCAGTGACATCCCAATCCTTCAAGATCCTGAACAGTCATCGTCAGCACATCATTGCACCGACGTTGACCAGTGCTTCACTCACGGTGAAGTGGCTACACTGCGGTCAGAGGTCGGACTGTTGTTCAGTAGAAGCGAGTACTCCTAGCTCTTTCGGGAAGGGCTTCGCTCTACAGCCGTGCACCGCAGTAGATCTTCATCATCGCCTTCCAGTACGGCTCCCAATCCTTCAAGCCCTTCGCGAGGTCATCCTTCACGTCTTGAGGGAACTTGTCCACAAGCTCCTTGAACGACTTTTGCCAGAGCGCAATGGACGGCGGCGCGTCGGCTATGACCAGCTTGCGGAGGCCAGCGTGGGGTCTCCGGGTGACGAATTCCGAGAACATCATCGCGCCCCAGGAGTGCCCGATAATGTGATACTCATTCTGGATGTCGAAGTGCTTCAGGAGGTTCTCCAGCTCGTCGAAGAAGAGGTCAAACGTCCAGAACGTAGGGGGCTTGTCGGGCAGGTGGGTAGAGCGCGCATTCCCTATCTGATCGTAGAATATCACTGGGAAAGACTGTTCTGTGAGGTCGAAGTGAGGTAGAAGGTAGTCATGAGAGAGGCCGGGCCCTCCATGCAAGACGACGATGGGTGGCTGCGTTCGGTTCTGGAGGTCGCCGAAGATCTTGTAGTACGTCTGGTGCGTCTCTCCTTGGTATGGGAAGTCAATATGGCCTTCCTGTGTAGGGATTGCTGAAGATGACATGGGGGAGACTATCGATTGAAGAGTCCTGAAAGCGGTGAAGAGGAAAGACCACACTGGGGCTGCGACTGGCCTGAGGAAAGGGATGGCGACCATAGCAGCACTTCGCAGGGAACTTCACTTTACAGGTCACGATGTGCTCGAAAAGTACCTCTTCGAGGCTGGGACGCCGTGCGACACCCCCCGTCTTCGACTTCGATTCCGTCATCATCTCGACTCACAGCTGAGCGTCCCGCACCAGAAGATCGCAATGTTCACCTGCTTCTTTAGATAAGCCCCGATCGAAGTTGGGCAGAAACCCGAGCGCTGCGTGTCGTGAGAGAGAAAGTATCAGAAGCTCCTATCGCAAAGTCTTATTCCCGGACTTTGGAGCTGAGACGGATCTCACCGATTTGATAGCATCACAACTGCGGCTGCATTGTATGGAGCTCTCTCGTCCAAGACCGAGATGCACACAGCAGGAACAGGTGCATTGGTATAACACATAGTTCCGGCCAGCGGTTTACTCAACTGATGACGATCAGACCGTGACTGAGGTGGGCCCTGGTGAGCCTGATGCCCACATGGACGTTTGTCGCCGCTCACGACATCAAGAAGCAGCCATCTGAGCCACATGGCCATCGGGCAGCACGGCATTGAGCTGCAGCCGCGTCTACGCGGCACTGTGAATATCCTCTAGCCTAATTTACCCGACCTTTCCAGGACTGTGATCATGTCATAGGCGGAGAAGGCAAACGTGGATGATGCAGTTGACTGCGCGCAGGAAGATGTTGTTTCCGCCCTCCATTCACTGAAAACGAGTCCACTACCTTGACGTGAGACATTAGTATTTCTATCGAATCCACGCAGCCGCAAGTAAGCTGAGCAACCAGGTAGGTTGGCGTGACTTCCGCTTAATCGTGCCGACTGCGATTGTGGGCTGACTGGTTTGGTGGATTTGCCCAACAGTCGTCGGCATGCATCCGAATAGGAAGACGATACTTTGGCTGCTTTTCGCCAGCCTGCTCAACCTGATCCATATCTCGTTGTGGCTGAACTTGAGAAGTCCAACGGGCTCGACCATAGTCGTGCAGCCGAAACCGCAACGGAAATACTGTAAGTGGTCAACCTGTCTAGTTGATTCAGTGTAATGCGGCTCATCGGTACCTTTCTAGCCTACAAAGGCCACGATTATCCAGAACTGCTCCCTCTGCCTCACGAGGTGCAGACTGTACTCGTTCCCTATGGACGAGACGGTTCACTATCCGGCGATAGGTGCGCCGTCGGACGCCGAGTGGCTCGCCCTGACGACGCCGGGCTTTGGTTATATCCGCCTGGGGCCCGAAGACCGCACGTTCGTCGTGTCGATGTTTCACGAGCTGCACTGTCTGCGCATGCTCAACCTCGCTTTCAATGGGCCCAACTACACATCGTTTGGGCACGTCAAGCACTGCCTGAACTATCTGCGACAGAACATCCTCTGCACACCGAACCTCGCACTCGAGCCCGGTGACTTTGAGACGAAGGACTTTGACGTCGATCGTACCCACGGGGTCCACGAGTGCAAGAACTGGGACCAGATCTACGAGTTCGTGGCGAGCAACTATGATTCATTCACCAACCGGACGGGCTACAGTACGCATCTATTCATCGTTAGTGATGGTACAAGCGACTGATGATTGTATAGCGTACACTCCTAAACCGGTCTGGACAGGACATGCTTAGATCGCTGGTAACAGCGCTTGGGGAGTTGCCTGTACATACCTGTTGTAGTCCTACTCCATCACTCCGGCCTCCGCTAAGTAATCGCGGTAGTTCTGCTCCGCTGCCTCGTATACTGCCGTCCAGTCTTTGCAAGTGTGACTGATGTCTGAGACGGTCATCTGCCCGCCAGTGGCCGCGCGGACAGTCTCGAGTCGCAAATCAGCTCGACACATGGTCGTTTGTCGTAGGTAGTTCATGCAATGGCGGACTAGAGGATATTTCGATTCGGCGACGTTCTCGAGGGGCGACACATCTCGGTAGAGGTCGATCGAGGCGTCGCGGATGATGTTCAGGCATTTGAGCTGGTGAAAGAGCGAGAGCGTGAATGGACGACGCTCGGGGCCAAGGTAGAGCAATGCGCCGCCCCTGGGAAGGGTTGCGTTCCATTCGGCGATGCCGAGCTCTGTCTCGACAGCGTAGTGAGGGCTATCCTCATGCGCAATATAGACCTTGCGCAGCTCCGGCAAAGACCATACATGAGGATAGTCGTCCCCGCGCCATGCTACAGAGACGAGAGTAAGAACTATAACTGAAAGCTGGCATGATTGCGAAGTACTCACTGTAGAGACGCTCTGGATTCCTTTCTCGACTACGCCAGCCGTTGAGCAGTGTGGCACAAAGCGAGAGAAGGCTAACTATGAAGAAGGCGAAGGAGAGCGTATGCAAGGAGGTGGCCTTCATGCCGATGCGTGTACCGCACATGCAACACAGAGTGCAGTATCTCGCAAGACTGCAGCAGTCATGATAGACATGACCCCAATCTGGAGTCGGCGCCAAGAAACATCGTGCATGACCCTCGTGAGTTGCGGCGACTCGGTCGAGTCTCCGGCGGCCGATCGCTACAGTAAGTACCGCTGTTCTGGTGACAACATGTTAAGCGTCACGCAAGTGGGAAGCATCAGAAGCTGTGGGCCCGTCTGCTTCCATGCTGATGAGTGGTACCGCTTGGATCGGAGACCACAGCTCAACTGTCAACAACGCTAAGAAGTCTGCCACATGTTCGAGCAAGTAGTGGGTATGCTTTTGGTTCCGCTGCAACGCCGGCGTGTTCTCACGCCGGGGAAATAGACAATATGAGGACGTAACCAAGTCAGGATATCCAGCTGAGCATGCGCAGCAACAAGTATTCCCTGGCCTGACATACCTTTCCGAGCGGCGTCGGGCGGCGTTGCAGTCTGCTGAAGAGTTAAGCCTGCTGAGCTAAAGTTCCACTTTGCTTCCCTTGCATCCCGGCCCTGAACTTCTACCGGACGGTCGCAACGACAGTAGTGGTTGAGATGCGGGTCCGAGACAGCGAGAGCTCGAGAGAGATCAGAACGGGCGTCTAGTATCATTTAGAAGCATCAGCCACTCACGAGCGCCTATCTACACCGTCGTACTTCTGCGACGCTCTGATTTCAATGACGAAACTTCTTCCCATCGGCACTGGTCGCCCATCATATGCTCACAATTACAAAAACGTGTCCGTATGTATGATCAGGCTAAGGAACCAGATCTGTTGAGTTCGTTCTCTCCGCCGACCATCAAGTACTGTTGCTCTAGGACCCGACTACCGAGAGATCTTAGCGACATTCACATTGGCAGATATCGCAGCGAGTGCTAAGGGTCAAGGTCGCTGACAGACGATTCAAGTCAGTTTTGGCAGAACCTACAGGCTAGCAGGCTTTTACCTCAAGGGCCAGCAGTCCACTAGCATGCGTTCATCCCCGGAGTATGTGGCTCTCCCTCGGAGAGGCTCGTCGGAAGAGCATGTCGTCTACGAGCCACTGCTCAAGGACGAAGCAGGCTCTCTGTCGTCCTCTCAGGTGGTCTCCGGCCGTAAGTCAACGCACTTAACAGCATTTTGTCTGTAAGGCTGATTTCCGTCATAGGTACCGACCGCTTCATAGTATGGTGCGCCATCGCAGTGGCATGCTCTACCGCTCTATCGCTACTACTCACTTTGACCGCGTCCTTCACCGGTCAGTGGAGAATCGCTACACCCTCTCGCTACCTCTGTCGGACCTCTTCGCCCAAATCCCTATTGGTTCCTCGATAAGATACTGGCGAACTCGACTCGGACGTTCCCACCTATTGTGAATTTCCCTCAGGTCGTGCTTCAGCTGGACGCTGGAGACTCCTCTCGTCGTGTGCGCGAAGATGAGAGACAGAAGGCAACGCACTTCGGTGTTGTCTACCCGGACGACCGACATATCCTCATGACCGAATCAGTACGTCCAGTCTCTGTACGTTTCCTTGGAAGCCGACGTCTTAACACGCTTGACTCTACAGACGTCAACGCTGGTTCAGTTCCGCAACCTCGACTATGCAATGGAACGCTGCGTCCTGAACCTATCCCTTCCCGTCAAGAGCGACAGGTTTGACCCTGCACTGAGCGTCGTCGATTCCAGTCTGGTCGACATCTGGATGCTGGAGGACTCTGAAGAGCTCGCCTTCGATATCCACGGCCTGGTCGACAAGGCGCCCCAACGGCGGGAGTTGCTAGCCACGTTGCGCTATTCCACGACCGGATCGGTTCAAACGCAAGAGTTCCACTGTCCGTCTGGGGCTTTCACGACGCTGGAGCTGGCATGTTCACCCGATGCCTCGACTTGCCATGTCGATTTCTGGCAAGACCGGAGAGCCAAGCCTACAGGCGGTGCGTTCGCAGCAGAATTCAGTGAGGACAATGGCTGAATCTTTCGCATGACAGGCGTGTACATTGTCCAATACTCCTCCCCAGTAAAGGAGAAACGTCCTGGAGAGCAGGGCTGGTAGCGGCTTCCCCTCGGTGCCTGTCATCATATGTTGTCAGATCGCGTTCAACAATCCAATGCAGTGATTGTCGGTACATATAGCAGGCGTGCAGCTCGTCCGTATTGTAAGGAATTGCCTCGTCGTACGACACTCTTCATCGTGCCAGTCGTACAGCTCTACATCATCTCAACCACATCCCCGAGGCAGGTCTACCGGTACAAGACTATTACTAGGCTATTGGGATACCCAGAGCACGACGGGTGCGAGCTCTGCTCATTGCTGCGGTTTGGAGAACCCTTAGTTGAGCTCTACGTGTCAGGACACAATCTAATTCCGATGCATATGGGGATCTCTGACCCCACCCATACACCATCAAACAACGTCTTGGAGCCGTCCCACCGAAGCCGCCAACTCCGGGAGCAGCAGTGCCATCTTGTTGGCCACATGAACGTCCCCCCGCACCTCCCTTTCGGCAATGATCAACAACATTGGCATGATCTGAGAACAAGCAAAACTTTGCACTCTTCCATACCTCTCTAGTAGTGACGCACCTGTGGTCGATCAGAACAAGGTCTCCGGGAGATAGCTGAGCGCGATAAGAACTGAGACAGGACAGCATCAAAGCAGAGCGAAGTGCATACTACATGATAATGATAATCCAGTCTCCTGTCCATCAGCAGTGATAGAACCCCGTCCTATTCACAACACCGGAGCAACGATCATCTTGCTGAGTCGTGGGTGCTAGAACAAGCGTGGTATTTGCCTTGAGCGTACCTCGCTGCGTAGTGAAATTTGCTAGCATCCCACCCAGCAGCTGCAAGACGAATCCTAGGCATCATCAACTGCACCATCAACTGCACTTCGTAAGAACCATCAAGAAGTTCAGATCTGAGCTGGTTTTTCCCTAACAGTCGCGACTCGCTGCAAGGTCGTCGCATTGTGCCAAGAAGAGGTCGCGATGCTCTCACTGTCAGAGACGCGCGCCGAAAAGCCCCGAGACGCGGTCACATGATGGCTTCGCTCACAGGGTGGGACTGTCCGAATGGCGGCCGTGCATGTTCTTGCCGAATGCCACTCAGCTGGCGTAACAGACTTGCATGACAACTCATGGGCGGTGATAGAAGTCCACTGAAAATCCATTTTCTCCATTGCGCTTAGCGCAAGGCATTGCATGGCCGAAGCACACTGCGACAACGAATGGTCAGATTTGGGGCAGCTGCAGCGGCCGGTGACTAGCGACAAGACTTACGCAACGTGCGCTCGGGCGATTGAAAACCAGTGAGTACCATTCAGTCCTGAACTTCGCACGCGAATTGCGCTGACGACGACAATGGAGCGGTCCTGTACGCAGGGACCGCTTGCCGCCGCTAGTTCCGGCACAGGAAACACTGCGGCATGCTATGTCTCGCACGAACCATTTGCCCTGCAACCGGGGACCCTGGATATGTGGTTCGCCGCGACGTTGCCTCATGTCAATGCAACGCTGCGGGCTAGTATCAGCGTCCGACCGGAGGGCGACGCTTCTTCTGATGAGAGGGAGCATCAGCTTCCGTGATGGAATGTGTCTATTATGGAGTCAGCAGCTGCAGGAGGGGGCGTTGTCAGACATCTCGTACCGGCGAGCGCGTAACACATGTCCTCCGGAATATTCGGGTGGGCGGTAAGTACGACGGTATAAGAGCCCTCCGTAAGCTGCATGGTTCTTCATCGCTCGTCATCCTTACAGCGACATACCAGACACCACCATGCAGTTCGTCCAGAAGTTCCTCGTCGCCCTCTCCTGCCTCGTCCTCGCTGTCAGCGCCCTCCCCGCGGAGAGTAAGCAGCTTTCGTCCCTTTCCACATGTGCCCATTTCTAACGAATCACCGTGCAGACGCTCGTCGTGCTGAGGACTGCGCTGCCATCGGTGGCCAGCCCGATGACTGCTTCTAGATTGTAAGCTACAGCGCCTTCGCTCTACACATCCCCCGGGACTTAAAATTCGGCCATAGCTTCTAGCAGCATCGTCTCCAAGCTCCACGCATATAACTTAGTTGGCCGGTTCGATGGAGATGCATCCCGTAACCAGTTTGTGGACGCCCTGGAGGGCGGTCTGTAAACGTGCCTGTATATCTGTATCTGGGTCTGGAGATCATTATGTTTTAACAACAAACCATGCTGTCCGCTAAGACATGTATCGACGCGCACCGTAAACGAAGCACTGCGCACAAATAAGTGCCTTCCATAGTCACCGACGCAGTGACTGCAAGGCCTGGATCCGGAACGTAGACGGATTCTGCCCCTTCTGTTGAGCATGCGATGGACGGGGATGTGATACGTTCCTGGTAGAAGGCTGTCCGAGCTGCAGCTCCGACATTCGGGGCACATAAAGTTCTCGCCGCATTTGTTGTGGTGAGCGCCGCAGTAAACCTTTGCGTCAGTCAAGTAACCCCGACGTTGACCTACTTATGACGATGGAGCAAAGATCGCAGCGCTTCTGGGAAGGAACATAGCAGCTCATGGCAACATATCAACGGCGGTCGTGTGTAATTTCTCACCCGACGCCGTATCCCGCCATTACAAGGTGTTTTCTGCGACATGTGCCATTAAGGGCTGTTCGCCACGCCAAAATCCTAGACAATGGGCATGAACGCGATAGCTGAACGTTTTCCCGAGACCTGAGGGAAGGGAAGCAGATCGTCGTCGTGGTAGAGCACCGTGGGCGAGATCAAGAGCAAGATGGCCGAGTACGATCTGGCGCCGAGCCTAGCCGGATTGAGTAAGAGGGTTTGGTAGAAAGTGATCTCCTTGTGGCGCTCCACCTCGATGCGACGATGTCCGCATGGCCCCCGGGTGCTCGTTTGCAATTCCAGCGGTGTGGGCCGACGACCCGACGTGCCTCGGAGCTTGTCCTTTTTCTCATGATGCTCTACTTATTAGCATCAACGCGTCCTCAAAGTATCACCGCTGCTGCTGATGAAAGTTGCTGATCATACGAAAGGTCCCAGATGCCACTGGAACTGACTCTTGTTAGGAACAGGCTGAGAGGGATGATTTTCCAGATTGATGCGCTTGATGGGAGGTAGAGCAGCGGCCATGGCAGGCTTGCCTCTTGACACAGGATTGCATCGTGACCGTCAGCCCCGCCTTGACCAGTTCACGCATTGCCCGGGGCTCTGATGTACCCGTAATCAGGGCTCCAGTTTGGAAAATGAGCGCGAAGGAGCCATGCTTGCAAGTGGACGCTAATTTAAATGGCGAGCGGCGGGCGCGGCTCGCTTAGCGTACTCCCCTCCTCCCTTGTTTCCTCCCGCTACTCAGCCTCAGCAGCCCTATCCGCCATGGTCAGCCCCTACGCCCCTCCTGGTGAAAGCCCCGCGGATCTCTGGCTTGAGCGCTCGAACCTGGTGGGAGCCGTCCTTGGAGGCGTTGCTTATGGTCTGTATTAACGAAAATACCATGCTGAAACATGTATTCACAATGAGATGCAGGTATTCACGTCGCTGTGTTCGCGGAATGCCTCTACCGGATACCCCCATGGCCGAAGGGCTCAAAGCGCCGGGACCCCTCCCGGAGCTGGTTCCTATTCGCCTACGTCTTCGTCTTGTTCCTCATGGGCACGCTCAACCTCGCCGGGAACACCAAGATGACACAGCTGATGTTCATCGACAACCGGGCGTACCCAGGAGGCCCTAGCGCGTGGTTCTTCGACAACTACGACAACCCGAACAACACAGCGGGCAATGCTTCCTACATCATTGCGAACTTCTTCGCGGACGGCCTTCTCGTATGGGCTTCGCTTCTTGATAACCTCACACACATACTAAAGCAAGCTCGTAGCTGTGGAGAACATACAAAGTCTGGAACTCCATCTGGATTATCCTATTTCCTTTCGTGGTCTTCCTCGGCTCTACCGGTGAGTTGTCCTTTCTGTCCCCGC
Organism: Trametes sanguinea; assembly: GCA_008973685.1. Taxonomy (NCBI): domain Eukaryota; kingdom Fungi; phylum Basidiomycota; class Agaricomycetes; order Polyporales; family Polyporaceae; genus Trametes; species Trametes sanguinea. Next base: position 918,228 of record WAHA01000024.1, read on the forward strand.
AATGTCATCTTAGGGACTGACAATTTCATGACCGCAGCCATGTCCATCATGACGCTTTTCCAATCCTCGCGGCCGGACGCCAGCCTGTGGACGAAGACGACCGTCCAGTTCTCCCTCCCCTACTTTTCGATCTCCATCGCCCTCAACATCATGCTGACCCTTCTCCTCGTCGCCCGGCTCTTCTACATGAGCTGGAGCGCGGGCAGGGCGCTCAGCAAAGAGCATGGTAGGCCGTACATCTCCATCGCGGCCATGCTCCTCGAGTCCGCCACGCCGTACGCTGTCGCCGGCCTCATCTTCATCATCACCTACGCGCGGAATAGTAACGTCCAGAACCTGGTCCTTCCCGTTCTCAGTCAGATCATGGTACGCCCGGGCAAAGTGCCTCACCGCCTCCTGTGCTTACCGATGTCTGTCCACAGTGCATCAGCCCTGAGATCATCATTCTGCGCGTGGCTATGGGCCGCGCGACGGACAGCAAGCCGCGCACGAACGAGACGACGATGCAGTTCGGCTCGCGCAGTGGTTACCACTCCTCGTACGCGACGTCATATCCCACGTCCGCGTATCCCCACGTCGTCCTACCCGTCGACGGACATGGAGTTGAAGAGCACCGGGCTGAGCATGGGTTCGACAATGCTGGGCTCTCAGCCTGAGCTTCCCAAGGCTACTGTCTGAGTGGGGTCTACCGTTGTTCTTGGGATTTTGATGTATGTTGTACTAGAGCCGGATGTTGCTGCGCATTCCTTACCGCTGTGTGTACAGCTACTCTCATTCATGCTCTATCTATTCGTTCATTACTTGTACCAGTAACCGAAGTGCATACCGTCGCTCAAGTTTTGGGCGAGGAGCGATCTATAAGCGCAAGATGCTACCGTCAAAATAGCCATGGGATGGCTCGTCCTGCTCATGTCTATACTCACCTTGATTCGTCCTCTGCATACTGCTTCAGAACAGCAATGCTACAAGGTCAGCCTTTGCCAAGCAACGAGCTGCGAGAGCAACACGATAGATACAGTACGTCAACAGTAGGAACAACAACAGGGACGACATGGACAAAGCATGCGAGGGATATATAGTACATTCTCATCGTCGAACTGCGTGCCAGCTTGCCGTACACAAACCGCCACCGACACCAACAAAGCCAACGGCCCATAAGCATACGAACTCAATCACCGTCTCGTGCGGATCCGTCAACGCAGGGAACACCCAGAAGGGACAAGAGTCCCACACATGCAACAGTACCGTATGGCCCTCAGAGTCACAGGAAGGGCGGCACGGGCGCCCGCCGTCCGTCGTCTCCTCGCTCCCCGTCTTCTCGGCGCCGCTTCCGGTGCTGGAGCGAGAAACTCGGGGGCATCGTGAAGTACTTCTCTATCATAGGCCGGCGCGGGCGGGTGTCCGGCGTCGGATTGGTCGCCGAGACTGGCGTCTGGAGGGTGTTCGAAGTGGAGGGGCTGGTCGGGTTGGAATGCACGAGGGACTCGATAGACATGGCGGCGGTGGCGGAGCCCGAGCCAGAATTTCCACCACTCGTCCCGGGTCGCTGGTCGTCGTGGTTTCCGGTGATCCATGAAGACTTCTTATACTGCGGTCAGATACGAGTCAAGCTTAGAATCCGCTCGGGCTCGGATGCAGGATCACGTACTGTCTCGAGCTCAGGCTTACCCCGCCATTGAGCGATAGCTTCGCAGAAGCGCACAGCAGCTCTCTCGACGGCTTCTGCTGGGAACTGCCAAGCCAAGTCTTCCATGTGCGTCGCGACGTCGGGCGTTGACGGTGGTACGGCATAGAACTGTTCGCTCTCTCGGTCAGTATCGCGTGCAGTCGACCAGCCCGGCACATGTCTACTCACCCTCGCCAGCCGCTCGGTCATCTCCCTCTCGTACTCGAGCTCCGCGCCCTCGCGCGCATAGTACACAGGAGTGTTACCCCCACCCATCGGTTCACGCAACGAGGGGAAGAGGATCCGCGCTGCCTCCTCAAGATCCGGGAGGTCGTCCGGATCGAACTCCTTGAACTCCAAGTCGTCTCCGCCACTCGCGCGACCTGCGGTGGATCCCGATGGAGGATCACCAAGCTGACCGGTCGGGCGACTATCCGCACCGTTCGACCTCGACATCGAAGGTGTCATGCCCAGGCCGACGCCGAGCAGCACCTCTAGCGGCTCGATACCCCGCCAGTGCGCAGTGAGGTAGCCCTCGAGAACCGCCCGTGTAAGCAGTCCGGCAAGCAGATAGTACCACTCCCTAGAGGGTCGTAGCGCATTGAAGGAGAAGTTAGGCTCCATCTGGTTGCGCTGCGCGAACGTTCTGGGTGACGTCTGCGGCGACATCGTCGCCGGTCGAGGAGTATGCGGCGTCTGAGGCATGTGTCCGTTCGCAGACGAAGGCCCTGCACCGAACCCGTCACGGTCTTCTTCCCGTCTGTCTCCACCGTCCACGGAAGCACGGTCTTCAGTCGCCTCTCGACCAAGCTCCATCGCTACGAGTGCACTGAGACGGATAAAGCGAGGGATGAACTCTGCGAGCTTTGTATTGCTCATCGTTGGGATGTGCTGTCCGTTTGGCCCCGGCACAGTGTTATTCGGGATCGACGGACGACGCAAGACGGTCCCTTTGGGTCCTGGTCGCGCCAGCCCAGAGCCAATACCACTACCGTCCTGCCAACCGGTCACCCCAGTAGCGATCACAGGCGTGGTGTTGTTCGACGCCGAGTCTCCAGGGCTGCTACCCGTCGTTGACCCTGCGCGACCTGCGCTTGGGCGTCCTCGTGAAGGTCCAGGACGTACAGAAAACTGCGTCTTTGCCTCTACGCAAATCTCGCAGCCCATGTGTAGGTGTCGTGGGCACCGAAGGGAAGGTGGCGAGTTCGATGTCTCTGGGTCTGTGCCGATCGCATACAGCGACCGAATATAATCGTTGGGCGTTGGCCTCTGTGAAGGGCGCGGCGCTCCGGGGGTTAGCGTCGCATTTGAGATAGCGGCGAGGGGAACTAGGATGGAAGGTAGTAAGGCGGAGGTGGGTATCGAAGGATCGGCAGGGGATACAGGACTCTTCGGGAGGTCTGGTGCCTTTCGGGAGAACAAGTCATTGATCACGGTCGCCAACGCGAGCCGCAATCGTACACCGTTGGGGAGTGTATGTTGGTGGTGTCGCGCTTGCTGCGGTTGGAGAGATGGTGATGTAGGGGGATCAAGCAAGTCGTCTGGATGCAGCGGTCGAACCTCTGGTGGTTGATCCAGCATGGCTGTTGCAACCTTCTCAACGCTCTCCGCACGCTGGCGCAAGTTCCGCGCGAGCGGCAGGTCCTGCATCTCCAGTCGGTCTTCTTCATCGTCCCCATACGTGTGTTCGGGACCGCCCTCTCGCGCGCTAAGTACCCGCACATCCTCGCCTTCGCTGTACATCTCCTCTTCCTCCTCGTAGTTCTCCGGGCGCTCCCGATGGACGTAGTTTGGCCTCGAGGGACCGCCTGTACGGTCAGTCATGCCGAGCTCCGCGCGGGCCTGCGCGAAGCGCGTTCGCCCGTGCACCCATAGGAGATGGTCTATGATCAGCGTGCGCGTCGACTTCTCGCGCGGAGGTATCGAGTGAAGGTGGTGGGCATGTTTGTGCGCAGGAGCCTTGAAAGGGGTCGGGTTGGCGGGAGGGATCGCCGCGCGCTGCATCACGGGCGAAGAGGAGGGCTGGCGGAGATATGCGCTCATGTCGAAAGAGGACGACTGCTGTGCGCCGGTGTAGCTGGAGGTCGCCATTGTTTCAAACGTGTTCCTGCGGATGGTCCCTTCAACGTTTGCCATGCATAGAGTCTGCGCGTGACTCACCTCTCGTGCGCCGCTCAGCATATGCACCTCTATATCTTCAGACTTCTAGATGTCTGTTCTGTTGGACCGCCGCGTGCGCACAGGTACAATGTGGCTCCGATCCTGTTCTTGTATGAGGAGTTCAAATACGTTCCTATGGTTGTTCCTTCAGCGGCCGCTAGTTACAGACTGCGCGCATAACCCACCCCGTATGCTCAGAGTAGCATATGCGCCTCTACGTGTCCTGTGCGTTTACTCAGGTCTCGCGAATGGCGAGTAGCAACGTGCGTCGTGGCGTCCTAGCTCGGCCCTCCTCTGCCGCAGAGTGTTATCCAGATGGAAAGCGTGAACGTCGTTGCAATACAGCCAGCCCAAGGCACGAGGTGAGCCCAAGGGTTACGAGACCAGCAGCAAGAGCTGAGAGTATCCAGAGATAGCCGAGAGAGACCGTTGAAGTCGAGCGTGATCGCGAGACGCTCTCGAGCTGGAGGCGACTCCCAGGATCGTCCCCGTGAGTTCGGGCGCTTAAGCGCGCCCATCTCATGACGCACGTCGGAGCGCGCAGGCCGGGCTTCCGAAAGCGGGAACTGGGCGGGTGACCCTACCAGTAGTATAATCCCGCCGTGGGCGAGGACACGCCCGGGCCAACGCGGCGCAGATGAGGCCATGCAATGCGTCGTTGGAGGGTAGGAGCTGCATTCGAGAGTCGAGACGGTGGGCTGTATAGTACATAGGCACATACAGACGTAACTGACCGGTACTAATACGACGGAAAATGAGAACAGCGGCCGACGGAGAGAATAAAGAACGTGGAGGGAGCGATATACCGAACATCGAAGCGGAGCCAGTGCTAGGACATACAGCGCGCAGACACGACGAGAGACGCGTCTCCGCATATCGTCACCCAAAGGGGCTGATTATAACTATGTACAGCGAAGGAGAAGGCGGCGATGGAAGAGGCTTGTGAGGAGTGGAAACGGGAACAACGTATGGACAGCAAAGCAAGAGAGGAAGCGGATAGATCGTGTGACGATGTCGTGCGGAGGACGCGGCGTAAGGAGACCAACACGGGAGACACACGACGAGGCGATGAGATACAGTCCGACGACACAGGGTGGAGAAGCCGCGTAATATCAACTGGAATTTCGAGGGGTTGAGCCCAGCTGGTCCGACGCTTGCGGTACCGCAGGTGGTCGGCCACGACAGGCCGGTCGATCAGGGCGCGCAGGCTCGTACTGCCCGTCCGAGGAGCGATAAATAGCAGCTAGGGTGGCGGTAGTACAATGGATGCAGTGCTGAGTGCTGAGCGCTGAGCGAGGCGTGCGTCAGTCGGCGAGACGTTCATGGCACGGCGTGTGTGGGCGTGGGACATGATGAAAGCACCTCCGATAAATATTCGACCGGCGTGGACATTGCGAGGAGACGGCGTCGTTGAAGGTCGTGAGAGAGACAGAGATATGAAGGAGGATGTGGCAAGGAAGGAAGGCTACAAAATGCAAGCAAACACGGCGGGGGTTGAAATACACGAGAGTCCATCCGGAGTCTTGAATGGGCCTGAGAGCGAGATATGGCCGATACAATTAAAGGATGCCGGCAACGCGGATCGCAGGAGAACCACCTATGCATGACGGGAAGCACGAGCACACGGTCCCTATGCGAGATCCACACCTGCGCTGAGCCCGCTCTTCTGCGCCGGTGAAGGCGAAGATGGTGGCGGAATCGTCGGATGAGCAGACCGTCTACTCGGGCTACCCTTGGGTGTGGTATGGCCCTCGAACAACCGCCTACCTGGTGGCGGTTGCATGCTGGTGGGTCTGGGCTGCGAGTGCATGACTGCGGCGGGCGAAGGAGAGACATTGACATAGTCGCTGAGGCTGAAAGACGCATTAGGTGTGTGAGGGGGAAATGCCGGCTTGCTGTCCGAGGGACCACTTGAGTGCGGCATCGGCTGCGAGGATTGTCCTTGGGAACGTGGAGATGCAGGGGCGGTAGGGACTAGCTGTGAAAGATCCTGTTCTGTTGGGGTGGGCGGCGTGATAGTCGTCATCATTGGAACGTCCAGCCCTCCACCACCCCCTGGATCACCCTGGCCAGTTGTTATACTCGACGCCGGAGGGCCGGTCCATCACCCGCCTTCCTGGTGGAATGGACCGGGGAGAGAGCGGTTCAGTCATGGCGCTGGATATCGAAGCAAAGCTACCGCTCATTTCTCTTGAGAGCGTCCGAGAATGGCCACCACCGCTGCCTTCTGCGCTACCGTATGACGGAAAGAGGACTCTCCCTTTCAGACCTGAGCCTCCTCCTCGTAGCGCGTGGAAGGCTGCAGCATCCCTCGCGTCACGATCCCGAGTACTCGTCGGGCGCGCAGGTGAAGGTGAAGTGGCCATCAAGAGAAGCATTCCCGCTGCATCCGTATCCTCGACACTTCCCATACGGTCCCGCGGGGTCATCTTCGGCGTCCCGCTTCCTTCCGGCCGCAAGTTGCTCCCTTGAGGCAACCGTTTGCCGGTGCGCCATCGCGTGTGAGAGAGCTGGAGACGGCTGTGAGAGTGCGGGCGAGTGCGGAGGGGTGGCGGTCGAGCGCATATCCAGAGTAGCAAAGGGCGAGTCCTGTACAGAGCCTCCGGCCATTGTCCGAGTAGCGCTTTGCGCGTAATGCGGAAACGACTGTGTCGAACCTGCATCCGAGCCTGCTGAGATGCTTGACCGCGGCGATCCAGCCGTTGCAGAGACTGAGGGCCGATGGGCCAGTAGGAAGTGCGTTAGCGTCTTGGCAGCCTCTACATCGATATCTCCTTCCCCATAGTCCATCTGTGGTTCGAAGCTGCCTTGCGCAGTGACGCGTTGTTTGGCCTTGCCCTTTCCCTTCGCAGAGGAGGGAGCGCCCGCCTTGTCTTTGGCGCCCTTCTTCGACTTCGATTTCGCATGGGAGTCTGGAGTACGTGGAACCCTCGTCGGCCGCAAGGGTGAGCGGGTGTGCTCGATGCCCTTCTCCGGTGCCGGGATCGGGGGGTCGTCAGGGTTGTGTATGGTCCGCGCGCGCTTGGCGGGCGGCGGCGCCAACAGCGAAGAGAATAAGCTCTGCGCAGCTGAAGCGGTGACCGGCGGCGGCGGAGCCATCGAACCTCTACGCGCCGCGGCGCGCGATGCCTGGGCTGCATTGCTGCCAGGACTTCCTGGGTGCCCGAAGAAATTAGCGGTGCCTGACTTGGACGGCGTCTTCCCGTTAGGGCTGTGTTTAGCGGCTGCAGACAGCTGAGAATCCAAATCTAATAGCGTGTTGTTGGTCGAATTGTTCTTGACCTTGAAGTTAGCGTATGAGAGCCGAGCACGGAGGTTCAGCGCAAGCTAGAAGAGGAGGACAGGGGTTGTTAGCAATCTGTTCGTACATGGCAAACAATTACAATTAGATAGCACTGCAGTATGACATTCTCAAGTAACATCGTTCGCAGGCAATGTCTGCCGTCTGCGCGCAGGTAAAGTCATCTGAGCGCGATAGCCGGTGGTTCCATTGCCCTCCGATACATGCTGATAGTTTGGGCGGGATTAAGACAACCACGCGTTTTTTTTCCACAGGACGAGATGGCCGATAGAAAATAGGCGATAAATGCGCCACTGTGGCGTAGAAGATAGCCAGAGGTAGTGTTGGGCAATACCGCGATGGAGCACCCGTCGGTAGCGGATGGATCGTGATGGGAAAGACGCGAGCGTACACACCTTATTCAACTCAGCTTGAGTCCGCAGCTTCTGCACAACGCGTTCTCTGTCATCACCGGCTCCAACAGGGGTGCCGTTGGGTACCGCTGTGGAGGACGACGCGCCTGTAGGGGAGTGTAGATACCGCGGCCTGGGAGAAGGGGTCGTCGCGGAGGACGAGGGGGTCGCCATAGCGGGCTAGCGCGTCGCCGCCGGGTAGATGGGTGGTAGGAACGCGGAGATAGCGTAGAATGTGATGTCGACGACGGCGGACGCGGCGGGGGCGATGGAGGTTGGTGCGTCGGCGACGTGTGACAGGAAGAGACGCGGATGGGCACACCGCGGCGAGAGCGCGTCGCGTCGAGGGGTAGCCGGCGCCATCCGACCGCTTACGTAAAGGTACCGCGCTTTTTCCTCTAGGCGCCCATTCACCGACGCGCTTCCGCCACATTCCATCCGCTCGTAGGACCACCGTGCAGGGCTTGGCTTGGATAGTGCTATCCACGGATATCCGCGGATAGTATCCGTTTCCCAGCCATCCGTGTGGAGTGAAAACCCATCCGTTTCCCAGGCAAAGTTCCCACGAGCGTTAGGTCACAGGCTGTCACACAAGCATAACAACGGGCGTCTGTTGAGTGTTTGCAGTGCCCTCGTCGACGAGGGACTTTGCCTGCTGACTCCTGTGTTTTACGTCAAGTCACAGGGAGAATTCGTGGGAACGGATACCAACGGATGAAGCATCCGCGGATGTTTTTCGCACGGATGCGTGGATGATCTCGGATATATCCAAGCCAACCCCTGCCACCGTGACCATACAGCACACGCTGCTTCCGTCTCCATCTCATCCTCATTCTACCGCTCTTCATCATCCGTCGCCCGTGCAGGCTTGCATTCTCAGCCATGCATTCACCCGAGTCCGTGCGTACCCTCGCAATTGTTACCGTCACTCATCACAGCAACGTCGCGCCGGATCAGCGACTGACGCTCAGGATCCGGTGCTTCACCGTCTCAAGCATCCATTTCGAGCTCACAAAGACACTCTTATTGAACGCTCCTGTAACGTCGCAATGGGGAGGCGATGACTCGTTGGCTGAAGCAATCTCGCAGCCCGCTTTGGATCGGGGTGCGTGCCGTGACTGCTGTTCTGTTGGCAACTATGCATCGTGCTTTCTACATCCAGAGATGACTACAAGCAGCGTCAATGCCGTCGCCCAAAATAGCTGTCTCTTTGTATCTGTGGTCAGCGCAGGTGATGATGACAGTCGATGCATAATGACCAATGGCCTCCCGTGCTCTCCTTCGTTGTCACGCTCTCCTGACGCTGGCGCCACGAGCCGATGGTACGTGTCCGCCCATACACAATGTCGTGTAATCATCCTTGTAGGCTTCATTTGCGCCTTAACCATCTCAAGCTCCAGAATGCATGTTCGACTACGTACGTGCTGCATTCTATGAAGCTTCTCTTACGCTTTTGTCCGCTGCAAGGCAGCTAGCCGAAGTTCGTGGTCGTACCAGGCTACCAGCCCAGTGAGACGACAGCGCCATGTTCTAGTAGCACGAACCACGCCGCATGGGCGTCCTCCTAGCACGAGGCAATACGTGATTGCTCAGGTAAGCTTTTATACTACGCCAAAAGCTCACACTTTGCCTAGTTTGCTGCAAGCCTTGTCGTCAGGCGTGCTGCAATAGAAAGCGGGTCTGTGAGTTTACTTCACAGCAGCTCTGCATTATCTCGCCGAACTGCTTTCCTTCGAACCGTGTTCATTGTTGGCAGCTGTAAGCCTCACGGAGTGCCTCGTGCGTGGGATAGCGAAACTCGCATAGTCCCGGCTCTGCTGCCCACTTGCGACTCGTGGCGACCGCAGCCGCTATCGCCCATCGAGTACCATCCATGCCAAATTTGCTGTCTCTGAGTACACGCTTGGCGGGAGGGATATGGTCCTTCTACAACACAGCCCTACTTCGCATGGGACCATGGCATGGAATATACATTCTGGCTATCTAACATGCCCTACGCCTCTGGCCAACCAATCATCCAAGTTGGTGCTCAGATCCCGTCAAGACAAGACAATCTGCCGGTCTCTAGAGAACCCACCTCGCGACCACGGTCCACGGATGCTTACCCCGCAGGCGATCAAACCGAAAGGATGGACTGACGTCCTGCCCGTCTCGTCATCACCCGAATCTGAACCCCATCATGGTTTGGCTATCCGGCTTCTGCCTCAGTGCCTGCTCGTGCGATCAATGCGGCTGCGGTGCCAGACGGGGGGCATGTGTACGCCTTGATGCTTGTTAGCGACATGTCGTTCTTCATCATATGGGAAATGAGTCTCGCCTTTTCAAGTCCCTCCGACCATCTCGGCGATTGAGGAGCAACTGTATGTCTGCTGTGAAACGCGCCTGGCTCGCCCACTCCAAAGATGCAGCATACCCGATCCACTTGCCATCATCGTTGACTTCAATGTTCAGACCTCAGTGGCCATGTGGCTTTAGCCACGCGTGTTTGAGTACGCGACTGCAACTCCTCACGCCGTGAATCCCAAGTATGGCAGTAAGTAGTACCTGAGACTGGCTGCCGTGTCGATCATACTCATCGCCGCGGCTGTTGCGTCCTCCTATGACGTTCAAGGAACGTCAAGGGAAATCAGGAACGACAGTAAGAGCGCAGCATTTGATCATACCTCCGATTCACAGGATCGGCGAACACGGCGACGAATATCGACAATTCGCCGCCGGTGCGAAGGTCGGCGAACTTGAAATTTCGCCTGGGACAGTTCCAGCAGCGCTGGGCCCGTTCCCCTCGGAGTACAGCAGTAGTACAGCAGCCTTGCAAAGCTGCAGGGGCCCGAGTCGGGCCCGGCCACCAAACCTCGGTGTATGTCATGTTCTGAGACAGCAAGCTCAGTGCAGCGGCAGGACTCCGATGGGCATGGGCGTATGGCATACAAATTCGCAGGACGGTGCCTGTGCTCTACATGTATAATGGCACATACACATTCTATGGTTGTTACGCGAGCAACTCTATGGGGTGTGGGATAAATTAGGCAGGAAAGTGCAAGAAACTCGTATGAGTGGGGGTGGCTGGTCGAGAAGATGGGAGGGGGGAGTGAAAGGAGAGGGGGTGGTCTAGGTGGTATAATCTACAGAATCTATGGCCTCGTCTCAGACTTGGTATAGACGATGAGTTGTAGCTGTCAACGGAGTCAGCCAACATGCCCGCGGAAGAGCGAACCTACGGGCGATCGCAGGAGCTCCAGGAAGCTGTCTAACCTTCAGCACCTCCCCTACCCCCCTCTCACCCACCCACTAGCCCCCCATCCTCCGTCGGACTTCCGTGAGTTGCAGTCCTAGCGGGGGGAGGAGCGGGCCGCGTTCGTCAGTCACATCGCGCCCTGCACGGAAACGAAGCCGTCGTGAAGCATACCCATCAGCGGACACGTCTCCCGGAACCTGTTCATTGCGGCGAGGACCCGATCCAGCATCGCTCGGATGGCTTCCCGCTGGGGCGCCGGCGCGCGAGAGCTGCTGCTGCTTGCGGATGCTGCGACGGCCGCGTACGTCCGGGGTGAGGAGGGTGCCTGCGCTGCGGGTGTACGGAGAATCTCACCAATGAGCACGCGGCATACGGCCGTCCAGAGGATCTGTAGCTGGAGTTTGGTGTCTAACCGTTAAATAGGACAATGAGAAGGGCGTACCGCGAGGATAGGATCAACGTAGTTGAACGCGACATTGAAACTCTCGAGCGATCTAGCGGCGGCTTGGGCTGCGATGAAGTCCTTGCCATCGTTCATCCGCTCGTGGGCCTTGAAGTTGCTGCGGAGCTGGATGGTCGCTGCACAGGCGAGAGTGTGAGTGACGAGCAGGGTCAGTGCGACTTCAGCATTGCTGGAACGGTCAACAGGAGGAAGCGAGGCAGAGAAGCGGTCGATGAGACCGTCTACTGCGACGAATCTACCGTAAAACTCATTCCGGTCAAGGTCGGCTATAGCGAAGGCGTGAGCTTCAGGGCCGGGAATTTATTTAGCGAGGCAGGGAAACCATACCTGCTGACCACTCCGACGCCAGCGCCGTTGCCCTCTCAAAGAGAGTGGCAGCCTTTGCGCGTAGTGCGAGCTGGGAGTCCCGGCTTGCCACGGGCGGAACGGGGCCTCCATTGATGAAGTTGAGAACCGTGAGGGCGTTTCGATAATCCGGTGGGAAGCCGCCCTAGATACCTGTATAATGAGCCAGCTGCGGAGGGGGGCATGACAGCCTCGGGTGCACTCACCGCTTCGTATTGAGCCGTCTCTAGCGGCCAGGGGGTGTCCACGTAAGATCCGCTCTGTGCGATCCCATTGAAGTGCGAAGGGGAACCGAGCGCGACGGCCCAGTTCTTGTCCATTGCGTACACATACCAGAAGCCGCGCATACGCTCTCCTTCTTCGACCGCATCGCGGGGTGGGGGGAGATTGTACTCGCGCACCTGCTCGCCTTGCCGTACGCTGGCGCGCCCAAAGCCTTGATCCGTAGAACTCCGTATCTTGTGCAGTCGACAGCTGAGCGCTAGCGCGACCGCTGCACTGCAATGGTATCGACCCTCGAGGAACCGCGACATCGTGAAGAAGTAGTTGGCCATCAGGACTTCGGCTTGGATAAGATTGATGACGCTGTACTGCGACTCCCGGAGGGCGGAAGAGAGGGCGTTCGTAGCGCGGACTTGGAAAATCGATTCGTAGGCACGGAGGGCGGCGGAGGTCGAGAGATGCGCGCCCCATAGGTACACCGAGTTCAGTAGGGCTGGTGACAACTGAACTCTCCTACTGTCGATGTTCGGTTGCTGCATTGCTTGCATGAACCGGGGAACATGGAGGAAGAAGCTCAGGGAAGCGCTATGTGGCAGGAATGCGTTCACCCTGGAATTGGTTAGTAACGGAAGTAAGAAGCTCCTATATGTGTGCCTACAGATTTCGAACAAGGTCAGCTGGCGGCTCAACGAGGGGATCCTGTGATAGAATAGGCACAGCAGCCGAGGGAATGGTGGTGGGCAAAGCGTCAGGTGTGACGACTCGGCCTAGCAGAGACCTGCCCGCCGAGCCAATTGAGCCTGTGATCGCTATCAGCATTACGTTCGGGAGGGAAGCGTCCACACACTCTACGAACCTGAGGGGGATTGAGTTCGCAGTGCTGCGGCCGTCGCCGGATTGAGGGTCACAGAGGGTGGTACCAGTTCCGGATGCTCGAGCTCCCGAATACGGGATTCGAGGCGAGCAATCTGCTCTTCCAGGATCTGTGTCGGGCTGGGACCGGGCCCATCTGTGTATTCGCAATCTATTTCTCGGTTGGTGCGGATGCATTGCCCACAGATGGGTCGTGCACCGTCACATCTCTATAGAAAGAGCAGATTAGTACGCGCTAAGAATAACTCATGCGTAGTACTTACCATTTTGCGTCTTCGGCAATTTAGACATGCTGCACCGCGAGGAGCTCTCTTTGAGGGGCCTCCCCCCGGAGGGCTACCACCAGCTGGAGGAGCTTCTGCAGTATGGGACATGGCTACGTGGTTAATGGAGGGTAGATACAATGCAAAGGGGATGTGGGTTCCACTCAGGAGTGATTGGCCTGTGAGGTGACGGAGATCGCCACTTCGAAACAAGCCTCTTTATATTCGGCCTTCGGACGTACGTACGCGTCCCTCCAGAATCCACCACAAACATTATCACAGCCTCGAGAACTGAGTCACTGGCGTCGCCCGGATGAGTGAGGCGCGTTGGTAAACGCTAGATTGTCGGAGTGGTATGCCTCGCCGAGTCTAATGTCACGTTCCAATAGGCTTACACCCAAGACGGACTGAGTCCCGATCTCGGACGAAGAGGTAGGTACGGTCGGCCAATTGGTTCCATGGTCGTGGAACTGGGGCTGGATTCACATGGAACGAGTCGTGACGGGGATGGGGACGTTAGGAACGCCACCACATGAACGAAACCATCAGTCTGGCATGCAAGCGGGGGTCAACGAGCGGAAAGGCAGACGTCGGGATGCACATCGCACTCAACGATCTGGCTGGGCGCTAAGCGACGCGTGCTGCGTGCACCGGAAAGCGGCGGAGGGCGGATGGATTATGCCGCTGGCATAACTTCATGCGCATCGTCGGCGTGATGGGTTCAGATCGACTTACTCCTCTTGATGCGGCCCGAATAGCTGCGAAACGGACGGCGACACCGCGCAGGCTGTTTGGACGTGTATCGTGATGTTATTCTGATTGGTAAGTCCACCGCGGCCGGTCAGGCTCATAACCTGCGCGAGATGAGCTCAAATGGGCACACGCGGACCTGAACCGGTTGAGAGGACGTACCCAGTCTACTAACTGACCATGCGAGCATTATACCCGACCCACGCGAGACAACAATGCCTTGCATGCACTGCACCATTTGCATTGCAGATGACAGAACGACTGGCGAGTTTGAAAGACCGGCGGCAGTGGCGGTGGCGACGAACACTAACTGAGCATAGACGAATCGGGGAGTTCAGGCACTCTCACACTCCCCCTGTTTCCTCCGAACCTCCTGTGTTCCCGGAGGCTGCTTCTATTATGAAGTCGTGCACGTGGGAACTTCATAACGACCCTGGCGGTGATGTCATGCGAAATTGGAAAAATTCACCGTCGTTTCAACACCCAACTTCCAAGGCCCATCCAGATGAACGCTGCTACTTACAACCTCAGCCGCCCAAGGAAGCTGCCATCGGGCTGAGTACGGATGCAGCTTACCGTCCCCGACCCTGCGTTGCAGATCCTATACTAGCTCAGGTAAGACTGAGGTAAGCCATGAAAGTGTGTAGAGCCACCTCAAGGGTCCAGGACAACGCTCGAGTCACAGATCCAGTCATAGGTGAAGCACGAAAGAAGGATCGGAACGCCCATTGCGTCGCGGGTGCGGAGTTAGCCCATAAGGAGATAGAATCGGTCTACGCAAAGTGCAGGGTCAGGGTCAGCGATTCGGCCTCAAGGAACGAGCTGCACGGTGCTGACCAATCATACCTATGTTGCCCTAAGCATATGGAAGAATTGGCAAAACGGTGCGCACCCACGCAGAACTAACCGGCTTGAAGAGACCCGAGCTCGGTAGGGATCGTCAAAACATGGCTTGAACCGGTGGCAGACGTATGAGACAAGTAGGCTGTTATGTAAATCAACGATTGGCGGCACCGGGTGCGGGATAAGCACACGTGGCGGTGTGAGCAGTCGTGCGGTTGTTGGGGCTATTGCCTTCTGATCCTAACAGGTGTAAACAAACGCTGCCACTGAGCGCTCTCGACTACCGTGTTCACTGCTCTCGTTCTACTTGCCACCATCGCCTCCGTCTCTGCCTTCACTGAGCTTTCGTCGTATACTGCCTAGAGATATCTGAGGCTATGAGTGCCACTGAAGCTGAAACCCAGGTCGCAACGACGACGACCAAGAAGACGAAGAAGCTGAAACCCGCCCGAAAGCAGGTCAAGCCGGGTGAGGTGGAGAAGAAGGAGGCACCACAGACAGGAAAGGAATACAGTACGTATCTTTCGAATTTCACCCTAGTTGTGAACGGCAACCTAATCATCCCCCCAGACATCTGGTACAACAAGTGGGCCGGTGGAGACCGAGAGGACAACTATTCCAAGTACGTGACGTCCATCTCGCACTATTTGTCAGGTCACTGACAGTTGCGCAGCAAAACGAAGTCGCAAACGAGATGCAACATCAAGCGGGATGCAGGTCTCACTCGTGCTAACACCACCGGCAACAAATACTGCTGCCTGTTCTTCGCACGGGGATGCTGTCCGTATGGCTGGGAGTGCGAGTACCTCCACATGCTGCCCGACCCCGAGACCGCGCTCCCCGATACATCAAAAGACTGCTTCGCCCGAGACAAGTTCGCAGACTATCGTGATGACATGGGTGGTGTGGGTAGCTTTCCAGCGGCAAAACCGGACGCTCTACGTTGGTCGTATCAAGGAGACCGGTACTGGTCCGGAGACGGAGGAGGTCGTACGACGACACTTCAAGGAATGGGGGGAGATTGAGAAGAGTGAGTGATGGTATGCACATCTTTGCTCATGAGACAGCGCTGAGCGATCACATCATGGCCTAGTTCGGGTGCTTCAGTACCGCAGCGTCGCGTTCGTCACATACAAATCCGAACTAAACGCGCAATTCGCCAAAGAAGCGATGGCGTGTCAGTCTCTCGATAATGATGAGATCCTGAACGTCCGGTGGGCGACCGAGGACCCCAACCCCACAGTCAAAAGTCGCTGAAAAGCGGCGCTTAGAGGAGATGGGCAGGGAGGCGATTCAGGCGAAGATGGACCCCCGGATCGTAGAGGCTATGTCCGCCATTCGGGCTCTGGAGGAAGGCGTGGAGCTTGACCAAGATGACATGGAGGACGGGCGCGAGAGCAAGCGACCGAGGCTCATCGGAGACGCTTCCCAATCCCCCGAACCGGCGGAGCAGTCGTCACCACCGCCGCAGGAACAAATTCAGCCGAGCTCGGGTATTCTGAGCTCAGATGCTTTAGAAAGCCTGAAGTACTTCGCCGAGGTCAGGAAGAAGACCGGGCTTGGGTCCGCAGCACCACCACCGAAGCCGGTTGCTGCACCTCCGCCTCCGCAAGGATTGGGTCTCGGGGATTATGCTAGTGACGACGAGTGATCATGTAACCTTTATCTGTATGTAACAATGGACACAGGAGATACCGATACATGTTGGTGCTTGTAGTATGTGCAATGTCCGTGAGAGTGGAGAGAGACACATCTCAGTTGGCTGTTGTGCCGCCGTCAGCGTCGTCCGCGCCAACGGTTGGTGTCCTCCCTTCTGAGAGCTGCAGGTCCCGGATCCGCTTCTCCTCCGCAGCCAGGTCCTCCTCTTCCTGCTGCTTTCTGTACTTGGCCAAGTCCCAGTCCTCTTCGTCGGCCTCTTCTTCGTCCTCGAACCACTCCGGGTTGTACGTGAACTAGTAGCAGGGGATCAGCCTCGAGATGCAACGGGCGCAAGCTACAAAGTAACATACCAGATCTCTGCCGCTCATGCCGCTGCTCTTGCCCGCAGCATGCTTCTCGTCTTTGGCCTTCTTGCGAGCTTCTTCCTCCGCCATTTTCTTGTCCATGCGCGTCTGCTTCCACTTGGCAAAGGTCTCCGGGGTAACGGGCGTGAGGTTGGGACCCAGTTTGTGTCGCTGCACGATGCATGTTCAGTACGAGTTACACAGCATGCACTTCTCATCGAAGGAAGCTTACTTCGACTTCCAAGAACTCCTCTAGACTGATCTGGTTCGCCTTCTCGGCCTCCTCCTGAGCCTTCTTCTGAGACTTGAGCACGAAACCCGGTGGCAAGGCATGTCGGTAATGGCACGATTCTCCGTTGGGACATTCCCAGAACCATCCATACCTATACGGAGGTCAGCATGCTTTCGAATTACTAACCAGAAATAAGGCGCACTTCTCGGTCTCGATGGCCTGGATAAAGTACTTGCAGACAATCTGCGATGGATCATACAATAAGTAGGTGCCACGATTGCTGCGAAGGGAATGTCACATACGTCGGTTGTCGTGCGAGGGTTTCCGGCCTTGGACAGAACGACCTTCCGCAGCTTCTCTTCGTCCCACTTGTCCATCGTGTCTGCTTGGTGTTCAGCGACTGTTCAGCGGTTCTTCCGAGGTCGTAACCTACCTGTCGCCTTGTCCTCTCGGCTGTCCTGGTACAAGTTCTTCTTCTCCACTTTCCGCCCGATATTCAAGTCGTGGCTGAACTTGCACTTGCTACCCTTCTCGCACGTGCCGGCCTTGTAAAACGCGCACAGCACGGTCTTTGGGTCCACTCCAAACGGCACTTTCTGCGTCTGCACGGGCTTGAAGAGCGCGGCCTCCTCCTTCTTCCGCTTCTCCTCCTCCATCTTTGCCTTCTCGCGCATCGCCTTCTCCTTCTCCTTTTCGAGCGCGGCACGAGACTTGCCCGCCTGCGCCTGCTGCTTTTCAATCACAGCAATCTGCTTCTGCACCTTCGCCGACTTGTTTTTCTGCGCACACAGGCTGTTCAGTTCGCTCGAATACCGGAGCCTACATAGAGTGCACTGACATTCTTCATACCGAAGGTCTACAGGTACCCGTTAATCTCCGTCATCAGAATGCAAAAAGCTGCTTATAAGAGCCGCTTACCTTGTCCTCCTTCACCTTGGAGCTCGAGCCCGCTTGTTGCTTCTTCGGCGGCATGATGACAGATTACAGTGAATAGATGTTCGAGCTCGATGATGAGATGTCTGGTGGAAGACAGGCAAGCAAAAGCAATCCAAAGCAGTCAGTCCGCCTCAAAGCAGTCCAAAGAGCGAGATATAGTGGAGAGAGAGCAGCAGTCGCCCCAAACTCGATGCTGGCAGAGGTGAAGTCGTCGACCAAGGTCGGTGATCGGCTAAGCGCCCGCTACTGCAGCGATGAGGCAACGCACACTGTTTAGACGCGCAATGTGTTCTGCCGCATTCGGAAGGCTTCGTAGTTCATGATGCAGGAAGTTCGAAGGGCCCGAATGAGGTCGCACATGGCGGCGAACAGTGCGCAGACAATGCAACTCGAGTTTGTGCGCTCAGGAAAATTATTGTGACCACCTCATGCCTCATTCAGCGCTCCACCCACGATTCCTCGTGAATTCCCAACCTAGCTCCCTCAGGGTGTTTCACCGATGTCCGCCGTTCCCTGGACAAATTCCGCTCAACCTGAGTGTCAATTCGCCCATGAACATTCGGTGGCTCCGACCTCGGTCGTCGGCCTTTGCCATACGTACTTCATCCTTGCTAGTAACCCGTTCAGTTCGGACGTGTAGTCAGGACCTCCTCTGACTTCTTGGTCTTTGCCAATTGCACGATGACACAGATGAGGAAAGTCGAACTCCGAGGAATCATTGCCGAGCAGCGAGAACCACACGAGCTGTCCGTTGAGCACTGAGCACCTTGGTTGGTGGCGCATCATACAGGATGGTCTCTCTTCGATGGAAGCTGCAGATCGTTCGGCGTCAATGTTATTTCGGCTCGCAGAAAGAGAGTCGGCCTCAATTCCCAACAAACCTCGATCCAGGGGGATCGTACCGGAATGCCTACCGCCGGGCAATGAACTTGATGTAATTGCGCTGACCATGCGAGCGAGTGATTGACCACACTGGACCTGCAATTTGACAACATCCTCCTATCTAGACTATTAGCCATCTTGCACCGCCGGATACCTGCAGACTGCCGACCCGGATCTCTGGAGCACAAGACCTAGGTTGTCATCAAGCCCCTTTCCATTTTGTTTCGCTGTACATATCACAAATGCAGTTCGCGGTCACGTCACGAATGCTCTGTTGTGTCGACCCTCCAGCTGTGTGGATGGGGCTAGGAAAAGCGCCCACGGCGAACTATGGGTATCGGGAGATCAGAAAGTGCCGCGTCACCCATCTGACACCAGACTGCCATGGCAAAGAGTAAGATTTCCGCCGACGGTTGCACGGCTGAGATCAACAAGTGCAGCGCCTGCCAGCGATGTGGAGGTACTGCAGGGTTCGTTATCGTCCGCGGACATCGCAGGTACTCAACACCTATTTGGATGTTTGAGAGGCGGCCTAGGCGATTGATCTGAGGACCAAAGTCGTAGAAGTTAATGATGCGCCAAAGCTCTGAGTGCCTGTGACATGCAACTACGGGGCAAAGTAACCGTTCACGAACGTCTCCATCCGAGTCCCCGAAGCATCGGATGGGTCAAGGTGACAATTTGACAACTTGAAGCAAGGACGTACTTCTCCGAGGGCAAACGGAGTTCGCTAAGCGTGCATATTGTGAGCCTCGCTCCATAGGAGATTGGCGGCTTCAATGAGCCAGCCATACCCTCATCGCGTTCGACTACGTGCGTTCAACGGTCGTGAATATCGTCTCGCAAGTCCGCGAAATGCTTGAGAGTGGAAACGTGTGCAGGGGTTATCAGTGCACTGGGTATGGCGCAAGTGTGGTGCGTTCCCAGGAGGTGGGTATGAATACAGGTATCGTTGAAGTCGTCAAGAAGGTACCCGAGTTCAGCAAAGCCCCTTCCTACGAGACCGTAGGCTGTCTTAGCAAAGCTCGTTCAGAGCGAACGCGTCGACGCCATAGCGCGCCGTGCCACGATCAACTTCAACTCGAACGCTCGGGAAACAGAAGCGGGCCGGTACGAGGACTGCGAGAGTGTACTTTGATTGCTCCGGGCCGTAGTTCCGGAGGACCCATCATCGCGCTCGTGAGACTCCGCGCCACCGTTGTGCTGCCCTTTCGACCTCGACCACAGTTCGACCACGAGTCCACGACGGCCATCCCTGACTGTTACATCGAGAGGTCAGCTCTACGGGATACCAACGCGCACTTGACTGTTGGCGGCCCATCTCACTGCTGACAGTTTCGAGCCACTGAGAACGACGCGGTATAAGGTCGTTTGAACCAAGTTGCGTGGTACGTGGTCCTCCTCTTGCGGGATGAGAGTAGGTTGGGTGCATTAGCTCGATTGTGACGGTCGTATCCCTACGAAAATGTGCGGCGAGCCCTGTGTATAGGCCCAAGCCCGCAATGGTCAACGAGTACACGAAGTAACACAGTCTGCATTGGTTTATGTAACCAAGTCAAATGACCGGCGATGTGTTATACCCATCCCCGAGGGTCTTCTGATCTAAGCTCCGGCATATAGGCAACCGGGTTCTCGTCTAAGTGTTGGCATCCCCAACCAGAACGTTTGGCAAGTCATCTCGCACCTTACGCCTCAGGTCGTGCATAGGGGGCCTACATAACACTTCTCATATTCACAGATAACCTCGTGTCATCATGTCAGTAACAGACTACGCCAACCTCGGCTTTACGACCATCCGCGTTCAGCTAGATGGCGCCATTGCAGTCGTTACATTAGCAAGGACGAAACAGTACGCTGACTTATCGTCAATGAACTCGCGAAAATGATATTGACAACTCTCGCGCTCCTCGTCTTAGACGGAACACGTTCGTACAGCCCCTCGCCGAGGATCTCATCAAGGCGTATGACATTCTGGACCGAGACGATCGCGTACGCGTGGTGGTCTTGACCGCAGAGCCTGACGCTCCTGCGTTCTGCGCCGGAGTGAGTTTCCAGTGCTCGACGGGGCGCTGGTGCTATATGGGCGTGAACGCTGAGCACGTAAAATCTAGGCCGACCTGAATGGCGGTTGGGAAAGGATCCTCACCGAGGAGGCCGAGAATGAAGGCGAACATGGTAGGTGTCGCTCCACATTCACCGTTTTTGCTTATGGAGGCTAACATTTCACCTGGTTAGCCCACAGAGACAGTGGCGGCCAGGTCACGATGGCCATCTTCCGTTGCAGGAAGATCACCATTGTCGCTGTCAATGGGCACGCTGTGCGTATATACCGCTCATGTCATCTGTGACGGCACTGAATTCACCTCTGCAGGTGGGAGTCGGGTTCACGGGATTGCAGCTTCCGTGTGACATTCGCTTCGCTTGGGCTGGTGCCAAGTTGGCATTCCCGTTCGTGAGACGCGGTATTGCCCCAGAGGGTAAGCTGCAGTCTTCAGCTGGCACTTGCACGCCACTCACGCATTGTGGCCTAAGCTTGTTCAAGCTATCTACTTCCGCGGCTCATCGGACATTCTCGCGCAATGGCGCTCTTCATCACCGGAGCTACAGTGACACCAGACTCGCCGCTTCTCGATGGACTGTACTACGCGATCCTCTCCAAGCGCGAAGACGTATTCCCGGCTGCTCTCGCCCTCGCAAAGGACCTTGCGGAGAATACGTCTGGGACTGCGATTGCTGTGACCAAGGCCCTTGTCTGGAGGGGTTTTGACAACATCGAGGAGCAGCACATCGTAGACTCCAGAGCTATTCGCATCTTGGCGCGGTCCCCGGACGCGGAGGAGGGTGCGGTGGCGTTCAAGCAACGTCGTGCCCCCAAGTTCGCTGACAAGCTGTCTCGGCTGTCTCCTTGGATGCCATGGGTACGTGTAATGTTGCGTGTATGTGTATTTGCGATCACGCATGCTCACATGCATCTCTTCGTAGTGGAGGGAGATTAACGTCAAGCACCGCAAGAGCAGACTCTGAGACATTGCGATCACCTGTAGGATATAACTATGCACCCCTGTAGTCCGACCGCTGTACTACCTATTGTTCATCGCTCGTAATATGCTGCCCCGCGTTCTTGGAGCTGGTTCATCGCCTTAGAGCGGCCGTCGGCGGCCGGTCCGAATCCACTTCAACGCCGTCGGACCTGCACACGCAGACGGGCGCTTGTTGTCAGCACTTAGCAATCGACCAATTACTTCGCCTCGAATTGACGCTTTCATCGTGCACCTGCTCTGTCATTCTCCAAGTCTCTACTTTTCGGCCGTATATCTGCACATCCGGGGCTCGTGGAACATCCACGACATGGCTTCATACCTGCGAAGCTGGCTGTACTCTCAATCCTCGACGCCTGAACCCCCAGCTGCTCCTACCATAGTTGAGACTGCACCTCAAGAGGAAGATGATGATGATGATACCGAGACTGTCCACGGAGACGACGACGACGTGCCTCCTGCATTTCCTGCTTTGAATAGCGCACAGCGAGCGTCATCGAGCACAGCGAGCGCGATGCCTCGCATTTTGACGGACGCACAACGCATGCCGCCACCGCCTTTGCCTATGGCGAACCGACGTCCAGGCGTAGCAAGCGGCTCTAGCTCCTCTTCACTACTTCCTCCACCCACCACGACGAAACCACCACCGAAACCGTCAAAGCGAAACAAGGTGGCTCTAGCCCCCGGGCACGGTCCGCTCGACTGGGCCAACCTGAAGAAGTCCGGCCAGGACCTCCGAGTAAGCCATCTTCGCTGTGCATGGATCCACCACGACTTATGTGTGTGGTGGACAGGGAACGGACACACTATTGCGAGTGACACCCTCCATGCTGAAGGAGCACAGGAGTAAGGACGATGCCTGGACAGCCATTAACGGCAAGGTGTACAACGTGACACACTACCTGCCATACCATCCGGGCGGGGACAAAGAGCTCATGAGAGTGGCCGGGCGGGACGGCACACGGCTCTTCGGTACGTCTGCTTCCACTTCGCAGATCGGCCGCCTTCACGAGCTGAACACTCCTTCTGCAGCATTGACTCACGCATGGGTCAACGCCGATCTAATGCTCGACGAGTGTCTTGTGGGCTTTTTGGTGTCGGAGTAGAGATAATCGCGGTTGTTCGCCTGTATTGCAGATCCTGAGGCTGCCTAGAGAGCTACCGCTTTTGTCTTGTGGCTTGCAGCATGGTGGCCTTCCATACAGTAGAGCTCTGGCACTTCTCACGCGAACTTTTTATTTATCCGCATACCAGGATCCTTGCCACTGTATTAAGCCACGATTCAATGCTCGTATACATATACCAGACCCATTCACACGCTTTTGTTCATGTGTGCCTCGTATAAGAATGGCGGCTTGCATCGGATGATGGCATGATCCCCGGAAAGCGCTGGTACTCCAGATGGTCCCGCGCCGCCTTGTCTTCACATCCATTTCTTCTTCGCACCTCCACCCACTCCTCTTCCGTGCTGCATACTGACCTTTGCAGCGGTACATCAGAACACATCATTGCAAGCGCTCACAAATCGTTCCTATATATACCTGACGGACGTCCAGATGGCTTTGCAGCCCACTCAACCTTCTCCCGGACCATTGAGCTCTCCAGGAAAACGCGGAGGCACTCCATCGCAGAACAACGACAAGGGCAAAAAACCTTTGCATCAGAATCGCTCGTGGGTTCGAGGCAGAGACCCGGAACCCGTGGAGAGCTCGCCGACTGGCTCGGATACCGGACGCCCGTCTCTACTCAGCCGTCTGGAATCGCCTTCTCTGCTGAAGAGGATTGCACCACCGCCTGCAGAAGAGGAACCGGTCGCGACAAGCTTGATGGATCGCTTGGTGGGCCCTCCTTTGGGACCTCCGGTAGAGATCACAACGGAGCCAGGTGAGATTTCGGAAGCTGAAGACGTGGAAATGCGCGACGAGAGACCGGCCTCGCCGCCAAAGAGGATTCAAGTGAAGGCAGAGGAAACTATGCCGATTCTGCTATCGCCGACAAGAAGACCAGTAGGACGGGCGAGGGGTGTACGTTCCACCATCAATGTGGTGAGTGCTCTATTGACATATCTGTGGTCGTGTACGTATCACGAGTAAACCGTCTGCCTAGTTTGGAGAACCGACCGGACCTACGAACATACGCCCAACCCAGAGCGAACCAGGCGTGACTGTGAAGGAGGAGAAGAGCCCCGCTCCTGAGCCTACGCCTGTTAGCGAATCCACAGTTGAGGCCCTCCTTGCTACCATCCTGCCGGCGAATGGTGCTGCGACTATGATCCATTCCTCGCCAGAGCCTATGTCTACCCCTTCACGCTCAGAATCTGCTGCCGCAGCAACTGCAGATGAAGATGTCGAAATGGCAAGCCGCTCTTCTAAATCCGCTGAACCAGTCACTTCACCGTCGCCTGCTGCGTCTCTGCCCTCACCTGTACTCGACAAGTGCCGCAGTCTCCTCTTACCGAGCATCGTTCAGTACGCTCTGCGGCGCAATCCTAGTCTGGACGCGAAAACAGCAGAGAAACGCGCTCTCGCTCTACTCTCTGGCGACAAGTGCGCGGAATTCATCAAGCTTGCTAAGCGGATGCGGGCGGAATTAGATGGTCAACAAACGCGACTTTCTGTACCTCCTCCAGACGTATCTTACACTAGGAGTCGCGTGGAACTGAAGAGGCCCAGAGAAGAGGACGGCGAGTCGGAGGAGGCGAAACGACAACGGTTACAGTCGCCGGACAAGACATTTGACGGACATCGGACATCGGAACTCGTTCACACACCGGTCCCGCAGTTCTCTCTGCTAGGGACGGACAACGATGACTTGACCAGCTTGTCTTCTCGGGAGACGACTCGTGCACCTGCCAGTGACATTGCTGCGAATGTGTCACCACATACATCCCGTATAACTACACCTGAGCGCACTTCTCTAGCCGCCTCTGACATACCTATGTCGACTTCCGGTTTGCTACCTGGGTCTATCGCACACCTCTCTCGAGCCACGAGCCTTGTATCGTTACACGACCATCCTCCTGGGCAGATGCATTTACCATTGTCGGCAGATTCGGTACCATCATCCGCCAGAAGCGTTCAGCGCGCTCCTAGCGCGGGAAACGACCAGCCACATACCGCAACCTCTCAACCGTCGTCTGCAAAGGCCTTAACGCCACGCCAGTCACCGTTGCTCACACGTCCCTCAGCCGAGCACGCGGACACGTCCAATTCATTATCAGCGGATCCGTCACATCACGGCATCGTCACGCGGCCGCTGTCTGCCTCGCCTTCAAATACCCCAGCTTCGGTGTTGCCAGCGACCCAAGAGACTCCAGAGAACGACATGCACATCAACCAAGATTCCGGAAGCGTGCCACAACAGCAATTCGCTGCGACACTCGTGCCTGCACTGTGGGCCGCGGTCGGGGGAAAGCCCATCTCGGATGTCGAAGAGGTCCGCTTCTTTGTTGACGATGCCACCGCTACTGCTGCACGACATTGGGCGTGTCGGAGAGAGAAATTCAGGTCAGTTGACCACCTCAATCGTACTGAATTCCGTCGTTTGAACGCTGAGTTGCGAATGTATGTAGTTTTGAGCACCAGCACGTCAAAGTGCATCTCCTTTGTCTGCCAGCGGCGGCGGTGGCGGAAGTCAACCAAAGGTTGCCTCCAGACGCGTCGCGCGAAGACATCGTGACGGCGATGTGGAATATCAAGACTGAGTGGCCGTCGCGAGGGACGCTGGTGATCCACCTGCCTTCGGATGATTCCAACGGTCCGTATACGCCTGTACGTATTGCGCGGGCGAGTGCAACATTGATAGCTGTTCGCTAATTTCGCTAATGAACCATGCACGTTGACATTCGCACCAGGATCCGGATTCAGGCCCTTTGGAAATCACCCAGGCCATCAAGAGCGGCGAAAACAAGCTGCGCCTGATCCAGCTGGCGGATATGTCCAGCAAGCTCTTTGTCGTGCACGCCACCTACCCTTCTGAAGATGAGCGGAAGAAAACGGGGACCGAAACCATCGCACTCATGCGCACATTCACAAAACTCGCTCCGCAAAGTTTCAAGAACTCGGGACCCCTCACGCACAGGACTGGTGTCGTCGCTTGAGCTTCACGGATCCGTTACTTCCGTCCGACGTGCGACTACGGGACGCCCGCTTTGCCGGCCTATGGAGAAGCACGCCGGAGGATGCCTTAGCTCCTCCTCATGCGAAGATATCCGATGGGCTTCAGATCTTGCGGATATCTACCACACACGCCTTGCACACGGAACGGAGAGCGTCCTGGCAATCTTCTGCGGTACGCCGCTCAACCGTCCGTATCATGTCCGACGGCACCAAAGGATTAGGGGAGGAATACGGAAATGGTGAGGCGTCCGGAACGCTCCCGGAGCCTGAAGGAGCGGCTTGATACTTGGGGACGATGCAAGATACGTGTATACCCGCACACAGGGACAGTGAGGCAGCACATACGCATATCAATGACGACAACAAGCAAATACTAGACACCATGTACCGCGGCATTACTTATAATACATTATTTACTCTGATTACCGGTAACGCATGCGTACACTATCAAGTTCGTCCCTCAACGATGACAAGAAAAAGGATCTATGAGATGACACAGTGAAGCCAACGAGAAGACGTGAGTGACAAAGGTCAACGACTAGATACGACCAACGATGCCATTGGTGACCGTCGACGGCGGGAATATCCGCGGCACCCGCACCTCGAACTTCCACAAGTCCGCCAACGCTTCCCGCCACTTGCGGTCCTCCGCGCGAGAGGCGTCCAGCTCGGCAAGCTGTGCACGAGTCGGGTGGTGCAAGGAGCACGACGAAGACACGGTCCGAGTGGTCGGAGTACTGGTAGAGCTTGATCGTGTTCCGATCTTCCCGCAGCGCGCGGCTGCTGAGGTCTACGCATTTATCGGGGGTGGTCTACAGGCAGTGTCAGTGAGGGGAGCAATGTCATAGGTAATGGTGACGTACGACGAAGGGAGGGGCAATGACCAGAGAGTTTGCACCCTCTCCGTCATTCAGCACGATGAACGACGAGTCCCGCGGCCACGCCGACGGCCGCCCGCACTGCGTAACGTCCGCGATTCCTTCGGGATCATCGGTCGCGCTTCCCACGCATTGCGAAATCAGGAAGGACACGAACGACAAGCATAGGCTGTTTGACAAGTCGCTGTGTACCGCATAGCTGTGAGTCAATCTGTTATAACTCAGGGTGGGGGCTACATACTCGATGTTCTTGCCGCGTGTGTTCCATCGCGCAATCTGCGTCAGCTCTTCGGCAGTGAGCTCGAAGTCGAGCAAAACAGGCTGGGAAGCTGGTGTTATAGATGGTGCGCCACGTGCTATACAGAGCACACGAGCGGCGGTCTCGGCGAATGGTAGCGGGAGCTCCGCTGCGTCATCCACAGCAGAGGAAGGCGGGTCAACGGACATCAGTTCAGCGACCGGGGTAGAGACGGGAGCCACGGCGGCAGTGGGGGCAAGTGTAACGCCATCAGAGCACAGGCTGACGGATGTAGGTTCTGTGACGGGCAGAGAGGGCGCATCGACTAGTGTCCGCAATCGCGGCCATGAGGGGCTCAGGCGAAACCTTTCGGCTACTGGCAGCAGGAGTCCTACCATGGTCCTGCCTCGCGATAGGTTCCATCGAAGCTATGAAAATGGTGTATGTCAGCAGACGAGAGCATGGAAGGCAGATGTTCTGAGCAACATACCTGTAGCTACAGCACTTAACGGGAAGACCGTTGATATCTGCCGGTACAGGTTCGCTAGCGGACGCTACCTCGCTAGAAGGTACCTCCACAGGATGAGGGGGAGGTTGCGACAACGCCATGGGTGGTGGCTGCTGGACAGCAGCAGCGGCATGCTCATCGTGCGCACCAGAGATGGCGGCTATTGTGGTCGAGTCGTGCATGGTCACGTCGCCGGAAGCTCGTGGTTCCTCAACAGCTACCGTGTCGACTGTTAGCACCGGCTTGGACTCGTCGACATCCATGGGTGCGGGCGAGTCGAAGAACAGGGGTGTCCTTCTCCGCGATAGACCCGAAGACGCGGATGGCTGCTCCTCCCGGGGCGAATCCTTGTGGGAGCCCGGCGGACTCGGGGGTTGAGAGGCAAGCAAAGGTGCTGGACCGAAGGTCACCAACTCCTCCGCTGCTTCAATAGAGGCTACGCCCTCGTCAAGTGGCTCCTCGACGGCGGGACTTTCCACCATCCCGACTCCAGACGGCGTGAGGATAGGCAAGAACTTGAGCCCGGGTGGGCCTTTCTTCTTTTTCGTCTTCGGCTTCTTGGTGAGGAGCGGTGAGGGTAGAACGGGAGGAGAAGGGGCTTTGGGAGGCGCGTCTGCCGGGGTGGCTGGGGCTAAGGGGGAAGCGTCGGCGGGGGAAGACTGGGATGGCCGTCGTGTGAGGGAGGGACCGAGGATGGCGGGTGATCTGGGGGGCGACTCTCCATCCCCTAAAGACTTTGTGCTACTGTTGGCGTCGACGGGTTTGTCGTTCTTTGCTACAACGGGTGGTGAGGTCGCGATATCTCGCAGTGGGACAGACGGAGAGCGAGACTTTGATTCTGCCCTGCTTTCCTCCCGAGGAAGCGTAGCTGTGGCGGGTGCTGCAGGCACCGCAGGAGCAGGCGTTCCTGAGGCAGCAGGATACCCAGCTCCCGGCGTCTCAGCCATAGAGCTAACCCCAGGTTCTTGCTTCGCGAATGCAGACGGTGCGGGCACTTCTGCAGTCGGTCCAGCGCTCGTCGAATTCCGAGGGCTTGCAACTGCATCCGAGGCGCGCGTATGCTGGTACCAATCGAGGTCTGCCTCGATGAAGTCAAAGTCGACCGTCACGGTCTTCCTCTTCTTCGCTTTTGGACGCGCGGGCTGTTCGCTGCTCACCACAGCACTGGGGGGCGCTGAGGGCGACATCTGGTCCGCTGACGCAGTGCGCACGGGTTCGTGCTGAAGAGGCCGCTTGGGTGGGAGGACGGGTGTCGAGAGCGTGCGCTGCACCTGCGCTGGCGCGTGCGGTATCGTGATGCTAGGGAACTTTGAGCCCGAGCCGGGTAAAGGTGGTGGGGCCGGCTGGTTCTGCAGTGCCGTCGTGACAGCAGAAACGGGGGAGGGTCGCAGTCCGCCTGTTTGGGTGTGGGCTCCCGTCAACCCCGGGTGTGTCGTGAGGACGGAGGGCGGAGGCACAGAGGCCGTGGGCGTTTGCACGGGCGTGCTTTGCATCGTCGTCGCCGGGCTGAGCTGAGAATACTGCGCAGGAGAAGGCAGTTGGGACAAGCCCGGTGTGCTTTAAGGAAGAGTCAGAATTTCGGAGCTCGATGGTTCGTATGCAATGCATCCGGATGATATGCCACTTACGAGTTGGGTGTCGTCTCCACGGAGGGACGGGCGATCGGGCTTGGCTGCTGGGACAAGAAGACATCGACGTTATCACACAGAGTCTGTACCAGCACCCGGAGGCGCTCTGTAACACCATGAACAGTGAGCATTGGCACGTGAATGTGCGCGCGTGAGATGGGACGTACGCTGTTGGGTTGGTTCTGAAAAGAGGGTGTAGAATGGGGCTACGGTCCGGACTACCTTGACGAACGATTCCGCCCATGGCTTGACGGATTCTGTGATCCTGGAGACGTGAAACGGCAGGTGGGGGTACTCGCTGTGGCGCCGTACTGTCTCGTGGGCGGTCTGAGAATCGTGTGAGTAAGTGCACTTCGTGGTGACGATGGGCGACAACGATACCTCCATCAACATGAGAATCTGGGAGTGGTTGTGTTGATGAGCGTTGCGGCCGACTCCGGAAGGTACATTGGAGCTCACCGTGGGCCTCGCCTTGGGATAGTACGCCTTGTCTCTGCTCAGCCATGCCGCCAATTTCTCTGACGCTGTTGTGAACTCTTGAAGGTTGTCGCCAGCCAAGTACTTCTCGAAGATGGGGAAGAGCGCGGCATTCGTCTGGATCTTCTTCGCAGCCATGCACGCGGTTACGATCTGGGGCGACGCGTCCGTTATGAGCGGCGCGACATACGGCGGGAAGAGGTATCGGTAGAAGCAAGGGTATGGCGGCGAATGCGGTGTGCTGTACGCGTCGACGAGTAACGTAAAGGCCGGCCATGAGAGGGCATTGGCGTATTCGCCACTTTGTGTGGGAGTAGAACCTGCATCTTATCTTATCAATGTTTCGTGCGCCTACTGTAAGCTACAAATCTAAGCGCCTATGCTATCTAATCTGGTGACGCGCACAGAGTCTGACGCATCTCTGGATTTGCTCATCCTCCTTCGCCGGTCCTGCCCCTCGAGCTATAGCGCTCCCTGCCTGCCTGCCTCTGCCTCTGCCTCGAGCTCTGCCCCTGCCTCGATCGCCTGTCGTCGGTCGACAGCGCTTTGCCTGCATTAACGGCCTCGCCTGCCCTCTCTCACACCGCTATATGCGCCCGCCTGCGCTCTCCACTGCCGCTTCCGCGCTCCCCCTCTCTCAAAAACGCGCTCCCTCTCCAAAACGCGCTCTCTTGTCGCCGCCTGCACTCGCCCTCGATCTGCGTCCTCCTTCCGCCTCCCGCCCCCCCTGCAGTGAGTCCTTGTCCACCGCAAGTCCTCAAAGCACGCGCCCTCGCCCTTCGACCCCCAGCCTTTGCATCGCATAACAACAGTGCCTTCGCGCGTCAACTCCCGTACGTGAGCGCGTGAGCTCGTCCACGGCCTTCGTTCTGACTTCTCGTGTACAGCACACTCTGAACGCTCTCCCCGACCCGACCCGGAACTCACCGTTCGCTCGCCGTCGCCGGACGGTAGCTCCGCTCCGTCGTGTGGCTCACTGCCGCCAACAGCACGTTGCAATGTACAGGTCACTGCACGCGTTCACTCGTTCACATCCAGAAACACGACCATGCTCATTTTCGTTTGCCAGCCGACCCGACCCTCGTCGTCTGTGCTTGCCTGCCACGAGCACTCACCCCCTCCCACGCCGTCCGTGAGCCGACCCATGCATGGCTCACCTCACTCCGCGACGCCGTGCAGCGCCGTCCATATGTGTGCAGTCGTTCCACCTTCGCCGGCGGCTAGGGCTCGATGTGAAATCTCCAGACACAGAACGAGCGAGCACCACCGTCTGAGGAGGTCCGCCCAGAGAAGCCCGCAAGCGCAGGGCAAAGATACGGGAGGCGGGAGGGGAGGTCGACGCGCAGTGCGAGGCTGGAAGAGGTGAGCACAGCAAGCCTCGCTTTATACGCACGCGTCTGGATCGTCCCAATGACGCCCGGGCCGCGAGATATCGCCAGACCTGTGCCATCCGTCGCCGTCTCATCCTTCCGAAACAAGGTACGTACCGGCTGCGTGGCGGCGCCTGCGCGCATCGCGTCCTCGCTACCCGCTCGCCAGCTCTGGCCCCACGACGTCAGCTCGTTAGGCCAGAAGCAAAGCAGCGGTGGTGCGACGCCGCGCGCCGCCGCGGTCGCGACGTGCAATACGTCCGTTGGTCAGTAGGGCGTTTCTCTGCCCAGGGATCGGCGGAGCGCGCATCTCGGAACGCGCGCCCTTCGGCCAGCCTACGGTCCAGGGTCCTGCGTAGGCGCATTGACATGGCTATGACACAACCGTACAAGGGTCGCGCCGACTCGCGCGAGGCTGCGTGCACGTTATACGGACCATGTCCCTTCGCCAGTCGCCGTCCCGACGCGACCAGCACGATGTACAAGCAAGCTACGAGGGCGCGATGCCGCGCGCACGGTTCGCGCGTCGCGCGTTCAGGTCCGTTCGTGTTTCTGCACATTTACGTGGCCATTGACCACGTCGTGCGACGGCGCGCGCGCGTTCACGAACTGCGCTCTCTCGTCACGGACTCGACCTCGAGCTTGTACCCGCACGGTGGCACGCGCGCGAATCGCGACGCTGCACTGCCGATGTCGTCTCGCTGCTACCGGCTGCGCAAGTACGCGCAGCGTGTCTTGTCAGCTCGACGATGCGCGGCATTTGTCCGTTCCGCACGCGTTATCGCAGCTCGCGATGCGGCCTCCGTTCGTCAATGTACCATTGGACATCCGAATGCTATCCAGTTACAGTACCCGCCAGTGTCCCACTGGGACCGTGCGTCCCGAGCTCGCCTTCGGACCCATTCGCCCCGCAAAGCACTTTGCGACCCGGGCAATCCGCCCAGAAGTGTACGCCCCGAACGAACGAATCCTGGCATGAATCCGCGCGTACCTGACATCTTCGGCGACCGAGAGTGCCTTGAAACAAGGGGTCTCTTCGCGAGATAGGCCGGCCTGAGCAGCACGATCATCCGTCTGCGCAGCTTGGCACGACGGAGTCGCGTGCGGCGAGGCGGCGTACCGTACCGCGCACGGTGGCGAGACGTTCGCCGTCGTGGTGTGGTCTCGCTCTGCTGGACGGCTGCCTGTCTTGCCATGGAATGTGTATCGGCTATATATTCAGGAGCGCGACGGACGTTCGGTCAGTGTGGGCTCTGGACAACGGTGTCGATGCCTTTGCCAACGTCTACATCGCCGGCCGTTCGCTTGGGAGGCGACGCGACATCGTATTCCACGAGGACGCACTGGCTGTAACGGTGTAGCATGAGATGCGTCCGTGGGCACATCGCACGAGCCATCTCGCACTACGGCGTGGACTGCAGGGCTGCAACGCTCCCGGATTTACCTCGTGATGGGTAGCGTTTTGCATCATGGTACTCTCCCGCTGCGCCGCTGAGCGTTTGTCTCAAGAGACCCTGCTACCAAAGTCTTGCCGCCGCTTGCAAGTGGCGTGGCCGCGTTTGCAGCAGGAGTCTGCCACTGGCCCGTGTGTTCCAGACGGACGTTTCAGTGTCACGCAGATCCATGGATTGACACCGTTGCGCTTGCAAAGCGACGCGCAACGGTCTTCGCTCAACGGCACACAATGCGCTGGGGATAGCGACAACTTTTGGGCCCGACGCCAGTCGCGTCGTGCTGGGACGTGCTTGTAGTATTGTTCAATGCGATGGGTTCTTGGAGCCTTTGATACAGATATCCCATGAGTGCACACAGGCGGTTCGCGTCCGATCTCGATCGAAGGTACGAGTTTTGTGGTCGTTTGCTATCGACTTGTCTGGTACGTGCATCTCTAGCCAACGGTCGCGCTGTCTGGTCGACGACGCAAGAATGAGCGTCGGATGCGGCCTGCGTATGGTAGCATGCGAAACCCGACTTCGCCATTGCGTCCGTGAAGGCCCGCATCCGGTGGCCATTTACTGATAGCCCGTCAGGTACGCTCTTTCCTAGCAAACATGTGCACCATCCCGTCGGTGTCGCAAGAAACGACTCGAAGCGTCGGACGCGGCCGGTGTGCACCAGCGTGGGCGAATCGGACTCGCTGGTGCGTCCGGGACACGCCATTCAAGACACAGCTCGACGAGTGTGCACGCTGACGCCATCGCGCTTGGCGTCCAAGGCCGCAGGTGCTGCACGGTGGACGACGAGAATGACGAATGGACTTGCCGTCCCGTCCGTATCCGCTGCTCGGCGCAGTAAGCCACACAAGGTCGGAGGTTCTGTGCCTTTGTCGTACGGTCGCCCACCCACCACAGAATCATTTCCAGACGGTCTGACGGCCTTCTCGGACGACGGCCGTGCTGTCCGCGTGGCCGCGTACGTTCGCGCTCGCATTGCTCGGCAAGAGCGGTATCGGTCTGCAACGGCGAGCCGCCAGATCCGCGATGTGCGTCGAGTGCCACCGACTCGGATTGTGGGGTATCGGGCAAGCCTCAACAGGGACGTCTTGCACGCGCTGAACAGTGGCACTTTGCTCGCTAGTGCCGTGCACGGCGGAGATCGGGAATGCGTATGTGCCCTGCCGTACGTGTCGTGTATGGATGAAGTCGGGCACGCTCTACTCCTGAAGGAAGGACACTGAATGGTAAGTGCGACGCCGATCTCGTCTGCGCCTTTCACCTGACCAAATGTCCCGGGAGGAGCCAAGCGTTTCAGGGATTACTGGGGAGCCATTGCGCCCAGCCTCACGACGCTCAGGCTATCCTGGCGGACGCGCCACGCGTACCGATTTCCGAGTCCTCTAGTTAAGCGTGAGGCTGGTCCCGCAGTACTAGTACGGCAAGATGGCGGCTAGATTTTGCGCGCGCTACAGGACTCGCCGCTGGGAAACAGAGGTTTACCGTCGTACCTGTTTCCACCTGCTGCCCGTATGCGCACCCGATTGACATGAACCGCTGGCTGCTCGATTTGCGAAGAAGAGGTGAGCACACATTTAGCTTGCATTCAGTGTCTTGTACCGTAACTTCCCGTTGCACGCTGAACAACACTGCTCATACTAAGCCTTCCCCCATCTTACCCCTGCTATACGCCTCCGAGTCTTGAAGCTCAACACACCGAGATGGTTCGCTCAGGAAGAATCCGTGACGCGCTTGGCAGCAGCTATGCTACTCGGGTCAGCCGGGAGCGGGGGATGCTAAGGGTGGTCCTCACCGACGGTCTGGGTAAGCCGTGCTCATCTGGTGTGCGTTTTGCGAATCTTGGACTGACCCGGAGTTCCTTTGCAGTGGCATTCACGCATGATCCTCGTGCGACCATGCGCTGGACGCTCAAGACGTTCTGCCGCTTTGTCGTTCTCACATACGGCGTGAAACTCGTCGGCTGGCCGGCGCACATCGAGTTTGTCAATCTGAGCGACAAGTCGATGACGACGGCCAAGATTCGGGCCTTGTTGCACGCTTGGGAACGTGGATGGATGCGATGGGCGGTGGCGAGCCCTGGCGAGTTCATTGCAGCCAAACACGATGCACGGAATGTGTGCCCGGGACGTCTGTTCCCAGAGTCACGTCCCGCTGGGGGACGCAACGATATTGGCAAGCATCGTGAGCGACCGACGGTGGACTCGGCCAAGTACCCACCACGCTATGTGCGAGACGGCCCGAAGAGCCTGCGGTACGTCGACGACGACTCGGATGAACAGATGGAGGATAACGGTATGCCGGACGCTGCCGGTGCAGACGGCCAGGACATGCCTCACCGCTCTCTCGGGCTTGCTCCGTGATGTGCAACGTGCAACGTGAATTTGCGATGGTCGCCTGCGCGCCCTGATGTTAGTCTAGACGTGACATACGACCATCTCGACCCTTTCTCGCATGTGTCCGTCACCACTTGAAACTCAACATGCAGCCGAAGTCTGGACACAGCTCATCGCTGCACATTAATATTTGTGGCAT
Source organism: Trametes sanguinea (assembly GCA_008973685.1). Classification (NCBI taxonomy): domain Eukaryota; kingdom Fungi; phylum Basidiomycota; class Agaricomycetes; order Polyporales; family Polyporaceae; genus Trametes; species Trametes sanguinea. The sequence continues at coordinate 953,035 of WAHA01000024.1, forward strand.
GATCCCAGTACACTCAGTCGGACGCTGTTGGCGTACTCAGGCTGCTGGTTGTGTGCAAGACTGATTCTGTGATTCTCCATTGAATGTTCTTGGGCCTCCTTGGCATGCAGCCTACCCGACGGAACAATTGATGGGTCTCGCCTCCGATGTGAAGTCTGAAGCAAGAGAGGCATCGGTATGTGCACGCTCAGGCTGGGCAATCTTAGATTGTGGTCTGAAGGAATGTGATGCTCGTGAGCAAGATGATTTGCTCGCTGGTCTCACATTCCTCCAGGGTCACAATCTAATGGCCCGAGATGCTCTGGTAATGCTTTGAACTGAGAGGCTTATGGTTGAAACAACGGTTGAGCCCTGCAGCCGCGGTGGGACTTCCGTCTCATCATCATTAGCAGAGTCAGATCCTGTGCGCACGTAGCGACGGCTCTGATTGCTTACGCGGCGGCAAATCACCGGTAGTCCTAGCCATCATCTGTGGTCTTTTCAGCTAGAGGATATTGCGCCTCACGCTGGAGCCACCTCGAATCACTGAGTAGCCGAGTGGTCACTCGTAGCCTAAGCTCTCACACGGTAGTGCAGATGCTGGTCTGCATGCGAGTCGCAAGCATTTCAAACTCAAGGGAGGGTGGCACCTAATGTGCGAAAGCGATCTCCGGCACTCACAAACAGTGTCTGTACCCACTGATCTGCCGCTTCGGATAGTCACGGTCTCAAACATGAACACTGACGTCCAAATTGCGGCCGGCATCATAACACGGATACGCTTGAGCGCGACTGTGCAGGGACGCCATGCACGGCAACGAGCACTTTCGGACAAGCTGCATCGCGACGTGATATGCTCGCTGTAGAATGTGCACGAGCGAAGCCGCACCATCAATTGTGTCGTCGTCACTGACCCTTGGCAGAGAGACTTGCCTCTGTAGCCGCTAGCGCAGGGAACCCTGACACTCTGGGCGGTTCTATTGAAGTGAGCACACTATGAGCACGAGCAGGCGACGCTTGCAGTGGTAAAATATACAAGTACAGATACCGATAGGACGTGAAGATGCCGTGCTCTGAAACAGGACCCGTGGAGCCGCCGACACTGATGCGCAGAGAGCGAGGGCAGGACCGAGTCCGAGCACAGATGCGCCGTCTTCGCAACGAGACCAATGGCGCGCGAGAATCGCTGGGATCGCCGAAGCGAGACTCACCTGTTGCCGACGCTAACGCAAGGGCACTGGCAGCGCATAGTCGGGCGGCCCTTTGAACGGCGAATCTATCGCCCGAGGCAAACGGCAGGGCCCAGGCGGACAAATGTGTGCTGTCGACTTGCTCTCATGCGCTGTTGCACGGCCGGTATCCGAGAAAGCAAAGGCGCGGGGATTGCGACGAGAAGGACGACAGACCGCCGTCGCGCGCCCGCCGCTCGAGAAATCGTCCAACATGGTACTTGACGCGCGGGAGTCAGGAACGAGATGTGCAGGCGCAGGTGCACTGTTGGCTCGCCTCCGAGCCCGGCGCGCGGACAGGCAGGGAGATGTGGCAGAGGGAGAGAGATGCCTCGAGGAACGCTGCTCGCGACGCGAACGTTGCAGAGATACACTCACCTGTGGTAGCACCGCCGCCGCTAATGCAGGACCGAGATCGGTGGATCTCGCATGTGCGAGCGACTGATCGCGCGGCGAGTGTTGATCCATATGTACGTTTGCGAGACAGCCTCGAGCTGCGAGCACTTGCCGGGGACCTGGAGACGGCGGATGTCGATGAGACCCGGAGTGCGCTCGCGCAACGGCTGTGTCCTGGGCCGCAGTGTCAGCATGCTCACACTATGATGACGGCTCAACCTCTTGCCACGGCCGAGCGCCTTCCTGTCCTCCGATTCGTACTCCTCCGATCCGTGTCGCTCCAATTCTGCGGCCATTTGATTCTCTGGCCATTCAGTCCTCTGGCCACTCAGTCCTCTGGCCCTCTGAACTCGCAGAGTCCACGAATCCATCTGGGAGATCCATCCCCGCCTCCCTAGATTCCCTGCACGTGTCCTCGCTGCCCGTCTCTCTCATGTCTCGCGTGCAGTCGGTCCAGCCATGCTCATCGTGCGCACCAGAGATGGCGGCTATTGTGGTCGAGTCGTGCATGGTCACGTCGCCGGAAGCTCGTGGTTCCTCAACAGCTACCGTGTCGACTGTTAGCACCGGCTTGGACTCGTCGACATCCATGGGTGCGGGCGAGTCGAAGAACAGGGGTGTCCTTCTCCGCGATAGACCCGAAGACGCGGATGGCTGCTCCTCCCGGGGCGAATCCTTGTGGGAGCCCGGCGGACTCGGGGGTTGAGAGGCAAGCAAAGGTGCTGGACCGAAGGTCACCAACTCCTCCGCTGCTTCAGTAGAGGCTACGCCCTCGTCAAGTGGCTCCTCGACGGCGGGACTTTCCACCATCCCGATTCCAGACGGCGTGAGGATAGGCAAGAACTTGAGCCCGGGTGGGCCTTTCTTCTTTTTCTTCTTCGGCTTCTTGGTGAGGAGCGGTGAGGGTAGGACGGGAGGAGAAGGGGCTTTGGGAGGCGCGTCTGCGGGGGTAGCTGCGGCTAAGGGGGAAGCGTCGGCGGGGGAAGACTGGGATGGCCGTCGTGTGAGGGAGGGACCGAGGATGGCGGGTGATCTAGGGGGCGCCTCTCCATCCCCTAAAGACTTTGTGCTGCTGTTGGCGTCGACGGGTTTGTCGTTCTTTGTTACAACGGGTGGTGAGGTCGCGATATCTCGCAGTGGGAACGGAGAGCGAGATTTTGATTCTGCCCTGCTTTCCTCCCAAGGAAGTGTCGCTGTGACTGATGCTGCAGGAACCGCAGGAGCCGGCGTTCCTGAGGCAGCAGGATGACCGGCATCCGGCATCTCAGACGTAGAGCTCACCCCGGGTTCTTGCTTCGCGGATGCAGACGGCGCGGGCACTTCTGCAGTCGGTCCAGCGCTCGTTGAATTCCGAGGGCTCGCGACTGCATCCGAGGCGCGCGTATGCTGGTACCAATCGAGGTCTGCCTCGATGAAATCAAAGTCGACCGTCACAGTCTTCCTCTTCTTCGCTTTCGGACGCGCGGGCTGTTCGCTGCTCACCGCGGCACTGGGGGGCGCTGAGGGCGACGTCTGGTCCGCCGATGCAGTGCGCACGGGTTCGTGTTGAAGAGGCCGCTTGGGTGGGAGGACGGGTGTCGAGAGCGTACGCTGCACCTGCGCTGGCGCGTGCGGTATCGTGATGCTAGGGAACTTTGAGCCCGAGCCGGGTAAAGGTGGTGGGGCCGGCTGGTTCTGCAGTGCCGTCGCGACAGCAGAAACGGGGGAGGGTCGCAGTCCGCCTGTTTGGGTGTGGGCTCCCGTCAACCCCGGGTGTGTCGAGAGGACGGAGGGCGGAGGCACAGAGGCCGTGGGCGTTTGCACAGGCGTGCTTTGCATCGTCGTCGCCGGGCTGAGCTGAGAATACTGCGCAGGAGAAGGCAGTTGGGACAAGCCCGGTGTGCTTTCCAGGAAGAGTCAGAATTTCGGAGCTCGATGGTTCGTTTGCAATGCATCCGGATGATATGCCACTTACGAGTTGGGTGTCGTCTCCACGGAGGGACGGGCGATCGGGCTTGGCTGCTGGGACAAGAAGACATCGACGTTATCACACAGAGTCTGTACCAGCACCCGGAGGCGCTCTGTAACACCATGAACAGTGAGCATTGGCACGTGAATGTGCGCGCGTGAGATGGGACGTACGCTGTTGGGTTGGTTCGGAAAAGAGGGTGTAGAATGGGGCTACGGTCCGGACTACCTTGACGAACGATTCCGCCCATGGCTTGACGGATTCTGTGATCCTGGAGACGTGAAACGGCAGGTGGGGGTACTCGCTGTGGCGTCGTACTGTCTCGTGGGCGGTCTGAGAATCGTGTGAGTAAGTGCACTTCGTGGTGACGATGGGCGACAACGATACCTCCATCAACATGAGAATCTGGGAGTGGTTGTGTTGATGAGCGTTGCGGCCGACTCCGGAAGGTACATTGGAGCTCACCGTGGGCCTCGCCTTGGGATAGTACGCCTTGTCTCTGCTCAGCCATGCCGCCAATTTCTCTGACGCTGTTGTGAACTCTTGAAGGTTGTCGCCAGCCAAGTACTTCTCGAAGATGGGGAAGAGCGCGGCATTCGTCTGGATCTTCTTCGCAGCCATGCACGCGGTTACGATCTGAGGCGACGCGTCCGTTATGAGCGGCGCGACATACGGCGGGAAGAGGTATCGGTAGAAGCAAGGGTATGGCGGCGAATGCGGTGTGCTGTACGCGTCGACGAGTAACGTAAAGGCCGGCCATGAGAGGGCATTGGCGTATTCGCCACTTTGTGTGGGAGTAGAACCTGCATCTTATCTTATCAATGTTTCGTGCGCCTACTGTAAGCTACAAATCTAAGCGCCTATGCTATCTAATCTGGTGACGCGTCACAGAGTCTGACGCATCTCTGGATTTGCTCATCCTCCCGCAACCCTCCTTCTCCGGTCCTCCCCCTCCTTCCTTCCTCCTCTCCTCCCTCTCTTTCCCCATCTCTGTCTCGGATTGATACGTGTGGCCTCCTTCGACTCTTTGTAGCCTCAGGCAGGTTCTCTCACGAGCGCATGAACATCCTTGGAAGCATTCGAGCAGCGACAGCCTCCTCTGCACGGTCATGTAGTCGACACTTGTACGAACCAGGACCTTCGCGTTGGGCAGCACCTGTTGCTCTATCTCGAGCAGCATTATATGCTTCAAGAGCACCAGTTGCTTCCCGGCGCTCCTTTTACTCGTCAGTCGTGACAGACTGCGCACCCACCTCGGCAGTCCGACACCCACGATGGGTGAACAACGCGAAGCCCGGTACGCCACGAGACCAGCAGTCGAGTGACCAGGCGGACAAGAACGATGCGCGGCTAGACAACCCGGAGGATAACCAGTCTACGCCCCCAGCATCTGCCCCGCCTTCGTCAGCACCCCCTTCGTCCTCTTCGTCTTCATCAGGCGATGGGTCCGACGAGGGGGACCCGCCGTCCCCTCCTCCTCCGGATCATCCACCACAGTCTGGCACCTCTATATCGAAGCAGTCTGTCCCGGAGAACTACCCCCAGGTCTTGGCACTCCCTATCGCTCGTCGTCCCCTCTTCCCTGGTTTCTACAAGGCAGTCGTTATTCGCAACCCCGAGGTCGTCTCAGCAATCAAGGAGATGATGCGTCGCGGCCAGCCCTACCTCGGCGCCTTCCTCCTGAAGGACGAGAACTCGGACAGTGACATCATCACGGACATCAACTCGGTACACCCCGTCGGAGTCTTCGCGCAGATCACCAGTGTCTTCACGGCTTCCAGCGGCAAAGAGGATGAGAAAGAGGAGGGTCTTACTGCCGTCCTCTATCCTCACCGTCGTATCCGGATCACTGAGCTCGTCAAGGGTGGGCAGACGGCCAAGGTAGAACCAGCTGAAGAGGCCAAATCTGAGGTCGCTCCAGCAGAGTCCGAAGTTCAGCTCCCGACACCGCCACCAGAACGTCAAGGTCCGCCGATGACTATGCAGACATCTTTCCTCGAGAAGTACAACGTCTCGGTAGTCAACGTAGAGAACCTCGCCACGCAGCCGTACAACAAGGACGATCAGCATATCCGGGCATTCATGTCGGAGATTGTATCCGTGTTCAAGGACATCGCGCAGCTGAACCCTCTTTTCCGGGACCAGATCGCGAACTTCTCGATTAATCAAGTCGCGTCTAATGTCTTTGACGAGCCCGACAAGTTGGCCGACTTCGCTGCGGCTGTCTCTACGGGAGAGCCCCAGGAGCTGCAAGACGTGCTTGAAAGCCTCATTGTGAAGGACCGCCTGAGCAAGGCTTTGCTCGTGCTCAAGAAGGAGCTCATCAACGCACAGCTTCAGAGCAAGCTCGCACGCGATGTGGACAGCAAGATCGCGAAGCGTCAGCGCGAGTACTACCTCATGGAGCAGCTCAAGAACATCAAGAAGGAGCTGGGCATGGAGTCGGACGGCAAGGACAAGCTGATCGAGAAGTTCAAGGAGCGCGCCGCTGCTCTCAAGATGCCCGAGGCTGTGCGGAAAGTGTTCGACGAGGAGCTCAACAAGCTCATGCACCTCGAGCCTGCTGCGTCTGAGGCGAACGTGACGAGGAACTACCTGGAATGGCTCACTCAGGTTTGTTCTCTCATGCAACAATATCGGTTCCTGACTCACACCGTGCATTAGATTCCTTGGGGTCGCCACTCCCCTGAGAACTACTCGATCTCTCACGCGCAGAAGGTCCTCGACGATGACCACTATGGCCTCAAGGATGTGAAGGATCGCATTCTGGAGTTCCTCGCTGTCGGCAAGCTCCGTGGCACCGTCGAAGGCAAGATCATCTGTCTCGTCGGTCCTCCCGGTGTCGGCAAGACCTCCATTGGAAAGTCGATCGCGCGCGCGCTGAACCGCCAATTCTTCCGCTTCTCGGTTGGTGGTCTCACGGACGTCGCGGAGATCAAGGGTCACAGGCGTACATACGTTGGGTATGGCATCAATCCCAGCGCACACGACCAAGGATATAGACTGACTTCTATACTTCTATGACAGTGCGCTGCCGGGCAAGATCATCCAGGCGTTGAGGCGTGTGGGCACTGAAAACCCACTCGTGCTCATTGACGAGGTCGACAAGATCGGCCGTGGGCACAACGGTGACCCGGCGAGCGCGTTGCTTGAAATGTTGGACCCCGAGCAGAACACCGCATTCCTTGACCACTAGTGAGTATCTCTCACCGTGATAGATGATGAAGCATGGGTTTGACAGTATTGTAGCATGGATGTCCCCGTGGATCTCTCGCGTGTGCTCTTTGTCTGCACTGGTATGTTTGCTCTCCAGCCCCTTCTAGCGCTGGTTGCTCATTCTTACCATCCCCAGCCAACATGCTTGACACTATCCCGGCCCCGTTGCTCGACCGTATGGAGGTCCTCGAAGTCAGCGGCTACGTCTCGGAAGAGAAGGCTCAGATCGCGTCGAAGTACCTCGGACCGCAAGCGAAGGAGGCTGCTGGCCTGAAGGACGCAGATGTCCAGCTCGACCCTGCTGCCGTCGACGTCCTGATCAAGTACTACTGCCGTGAGAGCGGTGTGCGGAACTTGAAGAAGCATATCGAGAAGGTATGTTCTGATCCTGCGCGAATCGACGATGTAGTTTCTCATGATTCGGCAGATCTACCGCAAGGCAGCTTTGAAGATCGTACAGGACCTTGGGGAGGAAGCCTTCCCTGAGCCTACCCCTGCACCTGCCGCCGAGGCCACGTCCGCTGACACGAAGAAGCCCGAGGATGATTCTGCCAAGGCCGCTTCGACTGTCGAGAAGCAGGATGCGCCCCCAGACACTCCCGGAGCACCCGAAACCTCGACTCCCCACACGACCGCAGAGGAGAAGGAGGAGAAGGACCGCGTCGTGACGACTGTCGAGCGCAAGCCGATGAAGGTGCCCGAGACCGTTCACGTCAAGATCTCTCCTGAGAACTTGAAGGACTACGTCGGTCCCCCGGTTTACCACAAGGATAGGCTATACGTGCACCCGCCGCCGGCTGGTGTCAGCACTGGTCTTGGATACCTCGGAAACGGCTCTGGTGCTGTCATGCCCATCGAGGCCCTGGTAAGTCTCTCGACTGTCATGCCTTGATTCATGGTTTAACCATTGTGTCGCAGTCAATGCCTGGCAAGGGCAACCTTCAGCTCACCGGCAAGCTTGGCGAGGTCATCAGGGAGAGCGCGCAGATCGCCCTCTCGTGGGTGAAGGGACACGCGTACGAGCTTGGTATCACGAAGACGCCTGAGGAGCTCTTCCTGACGGACAAGGACATCCACGTGCACATGCCTGAGGGAAGCATTGGCAAAGAGGGCCCTAGCGCAGGCACGGCCTTGCTCTCTGCCTTTGTCTCCCTCTTCACGAAGACCAAGATCAGCCCTGACATCGGTACGTCGCACTCTCATCTTGTCTGCCATACCTCCAGATACTCACATGCCATGTCTTGCAACTACAGCGATGACGGGTGAGATCTCGCTCGTGGGCATGGTGCTTCCCGTCGGCGGCCTAAAGGAGAAGATCCTCGCCGCGCACCGCGCGGGCATTAAGACGATTATCGCGCCCGCGGACAACCGGACGGACATTGAGGAGAACGTACCAGAGAGCGTCAAGACCGGCATCCGCTTCGTCTACGTTGAGGACGTGAAGGAGGTCCTCCACGAGGTCTTCCGCAACGAGCCCGTCGCGGAGCGCTGGAAGGACACCCTCCCGCTCGACCGCCCGTGAGAGCAACCGTCTATGCCTCTCCTCCATGCGTACTATCCTGCGTGGGTTGGAGCGGTGCATTCAGATGCTGGGAGCAGGAGGCTTACCTCTCGGGCACGGTGGACGCGTCGTGTGCGTGTGCGTCCCACCTTGCGAGGGTTCCAGGTGGCAGCATTTTCCCGGCCCCAATCCCGTCTCAGCGTTATGATGGGAGACTTGTATCAAGACATCCTACTAGTACGCTCGCTATCGTCGCTAATTGGGACCCTCGTCTCGGCTTAGAGCAGGTCTACTACCACCTATACAAGCATTCGCCACCTGTATATTATCACGCTACATGTTTTCTCCTGCAACCCAGCTCACGCCTGTCGTTCATTCGCACTGATTTGTGCAATTTTTGCGAGCTTTCCAGGGTAGGAGCGCCACGCCTACTGGACATTAAACGGTTGACCCTCAAGTTTCGATGAATTAGATTGCGGTCGACGTAGATCAACGCAGGTACGACGTAGAGAGTGTAGTGGTACGTTGCATTATCTCGAATGCGACCTTGAACAGCTGCTTCTAGCCCAGCAGAGCGAAAAATGGTTATAAGTTAGAAAGCTTGTGGTACAAGCAAACTACTGGAAGCTCACCACGGCAACACAGTAGGGGAGCGACCCATCACCGGGCATGCAACGGTTTCCCATGGTAAATCGCCCACGGTCGAATGCCCCAGCGCGACTGTAGGCGACTGCGCTCTGCGAGGTGCTCGATGGTCGACGGGCTACGTCGAGGATCCTCAGGCAGGAGGGTACTGTTGGTCAAAGGCAATGCGGTCGCGACGGAGAAGAGAGCCGTCAAGGTGACAAGGAAGGTGATTAAAGCAGCGAACGAGCGCATGATGGCTGGAAAGGCTCTATGAACAATCGACGCCTAATGGTCAATTACGACTTCTATGGAGCCTGAGTACGGACTTACCGCACGACCACGAGATGGAACTAGACGAAGAGATGGTAAGAGGGTCCCGAGACTGGCAAAGAATAGGATGAGTGCTGGTTACACAGTAGCTAGCACTGAACTCCATAAGTACCTCCGCGGGTACTGCGTCTGTCATATTAGACACCTCCGAGTTGCGTTGTGTCGAGCACGCTTGAAAACCTTGGGAACTTCAGCTCTCACCCAGCCCCGCGTAGTCCAGCTGGCTGCAGCTTTCACTGCCATTGGGATGGGCGCACAATGGCGTGCTGACAGTCGTCTGCCAACGGTGCTTCGCCCACCGTACATTGCGCCCTGCGTCGTCCATTGAACATAGTGGCATATCGGCGCTGATGGTTCGCACGAAGATCTGTCCTGAACAGCATAACACAAAGTGCACCGTATACTCGACTCATGAGGAGACGGAAAGCCAATCCGCGTATACATTGCAACACAGCATAGAGGACAGAAAAGCTTAACGTCGAGGAGTAGCAGATTGCTTAGATGGGACACTAGCTACGGGGATCGGCATTTCATGAGTATCTGGTATCGTAGCTTCAGAAAATGGATTTGAATGCTGTAGTGACCTAGAGGAACGAACATCGGATCGTTGTTTGATATGGAGGGGAGTATTCGACTTACCAGCGACACGGTATCAAGGACAGCTGTGATAGTCAGCGGCTCTTCCACTGGCCGGAGCCTCCAGGAAGCCTGGAGTGCAGAGACTCTTTGACGTATGCCTAGGAATCGCTGGAGAGCATCTGCAGCGTTGGGCCTATCGATTGGGTCCGGGGCAGTCATATCCTGCACCAACGGTACGATCATACCGACGTTGGTGAATTCCTGAAAGGTGGAATTAGGCATTCTTCAGGGATCGTAGTTGAATCGTGCGTGTGGCGTACCTTGATGAAAGTCTCGTACATCATCCTCCCTAGAATGAAGATATCGACTTTGAAGGGGTCATACGGAACTTCGTCCGAGAGCTCCGGGACAAGCTTCTCTATCCCGTCGAGCCCGGTGACCAGTTTGTCGGGGTCATCCGGTGTGAAGTGGCTCGAAATGCCGAAATCTATGTAGTAGTATCTAACCTGAACATCCCTCCGGGAGAGAACCGGAGCCCATGCATCAGTTTGGTAGGGAAGCCGGTCAAGCCTCATCGGATGGAACCCTTGGGGATACAGGACATCTGGGTCGTACATGATGTTCTTGAAAGCGCAATCCCTAGGCCGGTCCTCTGTAACTCAAGTATAGACCACTCGGATAATTCGTGTGACCCACCTGTGTGCAACGCCATGGTCGTGCATGAATACCAATCCCTATAGCATTATACAAGATGCGTTACTGAGTCAGGGATATGATGATAGCCATGAACCATCGTGCCTCAAGCAACTGCTCGCAGCAGTCCAGCACATTCTCCACGGTGACCATCGGAGGATCATCAATGTAGCGGTAGAACGGCATGACCATATAGCAGAATGGCTCGTCTCCAAAGCCAGGGATAACGTCTAGGAGGGGTACTGAATGGTTCCGGGGATCGTTGCGTAGCTCCTCCGACCACAGGTATTTCGCGATCTCAAGCTCCGAGGAGTCACTGCGAACCTTCTTCAGTAGAACGAGCTTATTATCAGAAAGCCGCCTGGCATCCATGAGGTGCGGCCTCAATGCCTGGGTTGCAGATATCAGTGACGACTCATCTTTCAAGCGGTCTTCAACCTCACGTGAAAGGACTGGAAGTCTTCAGCATTGAGGAAGTCAATGGTAGGGTCGCGACGCCAAGAGGGAACCCATCCCGGACGAAAGCGAGGCCGCAGGGTGTAGCCATGCTCGACGAAGAATGACTGACGGGCTTTCCAGAACTCCTCGATGGGTGTCAGTGTTGCTACAAGATCTCTGATGACACTATCTGAGTCCGCTATGTCGATGTCTTGAACGTCAGACATCTGCATAGGCGCTGGAGGAAGACAGGGGGAGGGAGGAGGTCGCGCAGAATCAGGAGCAGTGCTGTTCAAGTCCAAGCGGGAGAGTCGGAGCCGTGCAATGCCACCTGCCAGTGGGAGCAAGGATCTAAGTATCTTTCGCGAATTGATCTGAATTGATGTACCATACATGCACAGCCTCCACCAACGACTGCTGGAACAACGTTGCTGCCTCAACGGGAATGCTCCCGGTTATCCGGGCGCCTCTGCCTCTCCGACTCGGACCCACGTCAACGGCAGAACATCGCCAGAATCACTGGCAGTACTCACGACGGCCGCATGTGCGCTCATCATCAGTATACCTGATTATGGTTCTGACGCTCTCGAGAGGCCGCCTGGACAAGGAGGACAAGCGACGCCGGTTGTCTTCGTTGTCTTCTGACAAGATAACGCACTAGTACTCGCTAGCTTGTGAACGAACCTGGGCACGTATACGGTATACAGCTGCTGTCGCTTCGTTCACCCAGCCCAATCGCCCAGGTGCTGCGTCTGTCACCATACAGGACACCGACGACAACTCACAGCGTTACATAGAACAGGCCGGGCTTGATAGGCATGAGAACCCGGTCGACTTCTGCTCCCACCTAGCCTTGGATAGTCCAGCAGCCTGCGACGTCCACTGCCACTAGTAGTATGGGCGTACAATGGCACTGACAATCATATGCCAACGGTGTCTCGCCCGCCGTGCTAGTCTTGCATTGCGCCCAGCGTCATCGACTCCAAACGTAGCGCGTCGGCGCTGACAGCTTGGGCGGAGATTTGTCATGTCCATGATGGCAGGACTTCTTGAATTACTTCATACGCAGATGGTTCAGCTGCTGAGCAGCACCGTGCCGGTGACCATCTATCGACGTTGGGTTTAGAAGTGAGCTGCGAGCGCAGGCAACCTCAACAAATCATGCTGAACTCACCACTTCGAGCTCAGGCTAGTCAAGCCGCGGAGGAGTCCACCTTCAAAGCCGTCGGTGGCGGTGCCCTGGTGAGTCGTCCGCCATGTGTTCATGCAGCATTGTGGCCGTAGTGGCTCTGGCTCGAAAACTTTTGAGAGTTTTTCTGCCATCATGAAACATGGCAAGGTGTAGTATGTGGATGTTGTGAGAACAAAGCAATAAGGCAAAAAGTGCAACCGACTACCACCGACGGGGATCGAACCCGCAACCCCCACCTGTGAGTTCCTTGGGGTAGGAAGGTGATGCGCTACCATTGCGCCACGATGGCTTGTTAACTAGACCTAGGTATGCAAACTCATGTTGCTTGCTTAACTGTTGGTCGTTCAGAAATGTGGTGCTCGATATGCAGGAGTTTCTTCGGGCGGCATTGTTATGTCAAATACTACCGCAACTGTGAGCGTTGCGGCGCCGATGGGAGAGGGCAGAATGAGACATACGTAGACGCCGCACCGCGGCCAACGGACCCAGAAGAGCCTTCGCCGAGGCCCGAATTGATCGCACAGTGATGTCCCAAAGCGCGTTTCTACTGTACCAAATGTGGAAGGAATGAGCTTCGTGGCGTTGCGACTGAACGTCCGTCACACGAGGCGCGGGCGGGACCGACCCCGTCTGCCCTCCCTTGCGCCGATAGGCCCTGCATTTCCGAGCCGATGAGGGCGCATGATTGCGCGAGCGCGATGAAATCGGCGGGCATGATGGACATTGGGCGTGATACATGCTGGTTTCTTTAGGTAGTATAGAGTCTAAACGCATGGCGACTGAGTAGACGTTGTACGCAGCATCCACGTTCTCCGCGCAAGCCGCTTGCTCGCGCTCAACTTGACACCGCCGGGAATGGCCCCGGTGCCAGCTCGCTTACCAAGTCCGTAGCTCCAGGCACCCGGCGCAGGTAAGGGCACGTTACAAGAGGGACGGCGCACTAGGGTCGCGGGGAAGGATCATTTTTACGGGTCAAGCATCCACGGACTTTCGCACAAACGCGCCGAGTGCAGCTTCTCTGGTTCCTGATGAAGCGTTGCAGCACGGAGATCGTCAGTACATTCCAAGTGCCGCATGTCAGATAGGAATTCTCGGCGATGTCATATTTCCCCCTTCTTGGGTCTCACCTTCCGAGTATAACGCAAGACGGAACAGCATGGTCGACAGTCGCGGAGAACATCAAAGTAGCGGAACTTCAGCCGTGCGCCGTGGAGATCCGCAGAAGGCTTGCGATAAAATGAGCCGGATCCTCCGCTTGATGTGTTTGTGGCATGGCGCGCTCCACAATGGACCGAGGACGCCGAGTCGCTGACAGCAAACGTCAGCCTCCAAATGAAAGAAGGTCAAGGGACTGTCGGAAGCCAGTTCGGCCCATGGCGCAGATCAGGTCCGACCGCGCGAGGCACACCAACAACATTTAACAAACGTCAAACGGTCAGATGAGCTTCGCAGCGGCGCAGTCATTGATCGATGATAACGCAGTAGGTCACCTACCAGGCAAGGTCTCATGGATCCGGACTCAGTAAGTAGGAACACCACAACGACGGCCTTCATGACCAATGCCTACAGCGTTTCCGGGCATCTGCAATACAGATGCGAGATTAGAACATTCAGAGCCAAAGCTAGGCGCCGCTCACCCGGACATCGCTAACACCGGACTCGGAAGGATACCATTCGGTCCCCAGCACATGTTACACTTGTTGGAGATGGCAGGAGAATCAATTATAACCCAGGCAACCGTGTCGGTAACGGATGATTCAGGATTACTGTATGGACGGGGGAGCCAAAGCGCACTGCGGTCGCTACTGACCTGCCGTACAGGACACGTACAAGTCCCGACCCAGAGCGAGACCGCTGGCCGATTGGTGGCAAGTCGTACAATTTGATCAGCCCATGTCGGCGTCGAAATGGCGGCTACATGCGGTCCAGCCAGGGGTCAGGTCGTGGCACCAACGTGGCAGCAGCTGCGTAGGAAACCGCGTTGAACCAGGTTGAACCGCAACCATCGCGGGCACACGAGGGAGACAGCGCTCCGGCGTTGCATGAGACCTACGTCGGGCGCAACTGCTTTGATGGTGGGTTAAATCAGTAGCGTGTCGCGCGCCACTCACGCCAGCCGAACACTCTGGGGAGGATCAATACGTGTCACTGTCAGCCGACAAGGACGTACGGCGGTAGTATCCGTCGTAGGGAGGAGATGAAGCACAGTTGTGAAGATAGTCGTGTGTAAAGTGTTGTACTCTGATCTGCAAAGAAAAGAGTCAGCAGCGTGGCCCGGCCGCATCTTTTACTCCTCTGCCACAGGGCGTCCATGAGCAAGAGCCAGACGCGCAGGCGCGTTGCAGCAGCCACGACGGCAGTCCCGAAACCTAAAAGCTGCGTGTATGTTTGCCGCCGGAACCCTGGCAACCCGGTCCCAGCGCACGAAAATCTCAAACAACAAGCGTCTCGTGTCGGGAGACCGTCGAGAGATTGCAGCCCGAGATCCTGAGCGGCGTGGCGACGCTGACGAGGGAGATCCGCGTGTCTGCTTCCTTGGCCATGGGGGGCTTCCAGAAGGTTTCAAAATGCCCGTCGGAACCCACCACACATAACATAACGCTTGATCGAGTGGTCTGCAGGTCGCGGCGTCGCGCCACACTGCGCCTCCCCCGAACGATGGCGTTTGAGAGTGCAGGCGCGAGGAGGAGCAGTAGTGTGTCCAAGCGGCTGATGGATGTTTCATTGGCGACCCCGGAGCGCTGAAGAATGGTTGATGGTCACTGTATCAGCTGTGCCACGTGGCGAGCCCTCGAGAGCTGCTGGGATGAGTCACAAAGCCAGAGAACCTGTTGCTTGTAGCGAGAGACGCGAGCAAAGACCAGAGGGACAGAGTAAGCCGGCGGGTCCAATGCTGAGGGCGACCATCCGAAGCGAGCGCTTGTCATGGAATGCGGGGAGTGGGGTCCGAGAACCAGAACAGCAGCAGCAAGGCTAGACAGAGAAGGACAGAGAGTTCGAGTTCGAGCGAGCTGCCGAGTCGAGAACCAGAACAGCACAGCGCAGCCAGGCCAGACCCAGTGTGCAAGCCACACAGGAAGCCACGCCCCATTGACGGCGACAACGAGAGCAAGCCTCAAGAGAGAAGCCGCAGATCCCACCACTGCCAGTGGCATCGCCGTCTGGAAGCAGTAGTAGTGGCGTCTGACACTCGTTGCGACTCCTCGAAGGGCAGGCCTCCTCCAGGACGCCGCACGCCCACATCGACCAACCTCGCGCCGTCCTCCCAATATAAGCACGGCGAGCGAGCGGGGCAGTGAGCCTCGCGCTGGAACCCCGGACACAGGACACAGGCGATCGAGCGGGTTGCGCTTGCGCTTGCGCAGCTCGAGCGGGCGGTGCGCACCGCCCGCTCCCGCCGCCGGTCATTAAAGGGAGAATGGGTCCGCGAGGCCGCAGCGAGAGTGCCGACGGCAGGGGTGTCGGGAGTGTGAGATCTGCGCGAGAAGTGTATCTGAGAGTCGCGGGTATGGGTGATCGTGATGAAGCATCGCGAGTCACCAGTGCAAGGTCGTCCTTTGCTTCAAGGCGACGCGGGAAACACGCACCACCCATTGTGCACATCTCTTCATGTCCACGACGCAAGTTCGCAATGCATCGCTCCAAACGCCTATTACGACCGAGACTTCACGCACCTTCCCCGCGCTTCGTCCTGCCATCTTCTCCCGCACGGGGCAGCGTCCCCACAAAGTCCGCCGCCACAGCTCTCGACGACGCAGGGGCCCGCCGCTCGTCTGCAGGCGCTCCCGTGCGATCTCTGTCGGATCTCTGTGTGCGATCGACTCGAGCGGAGGAAAGACGCGTTGTCGGTTCCGAATAGGGACCCAGGCGTACGCACCATGATACGCACGCGTACATGCGCAACGGGACGATGTGTGCGGTCGTGTGCCCCTCGGCATCGCTCCGGCAGTCCAAACGTCGAGGACGGGTTGGGTTTGGACCTGTGCGGGGGCACCGGGGTGGGTGACATGGAGGCGGTGCGCAGCGTGGAGTTGGGTAGCCTCGAGGACGGGGAGTGTCCCGAGACGCGCCGCCGCCATGGCACCTCTTTGTCCGACCTGATGCGCGTGGGTGGTCAGAGCTTCCTACGCAGCTGAGAAGCGCAATGTACAGTCAGACATGGAGAATGAAGTCAAACAGCCCACAGCGGTCGACGCGATGACCAGAAGCGTTCGCCCTGGCACAACTTACCATGACGCAAAGCGCGAGACGTCAGCCGTCTGCGGCACAGGCCGCGATGATCCTCATAACCGCAAGACGTGCCCATGCGCACATATGTATACGCACCGCCATCCCATCCCAGTCAAACTCGGCTTGCTCGTGGGGGCGGTACAACTCGACGCTCCGACGCGTAGGTCCAGGAAGGGCGAGACCGTGACGTCGTCCGCGCACACCGCCTCGCTCACTCGCACGTAACTTACATGCGTGCTAAAGTGGGTGGGGGCGGTGTGTGGGCATGAAGAATTAAGAAGAGCATACAGTACATATGAAGCGGGCTGAGCTATGTAGCACTTCGCCGTTTCGAACCTTCTTACGTGGCCTGCGCGCACGCGTGGTTGTAGGCTGCCGTGATACTTGGATACGAGGCGCTGAAGAGGCTCGCGCAGAAGGCACCGTCGCGGAGTCTGTAAAGCTTCCGAGTTCTGCAGCCATTGCTTAGGGCAGCTCCCAGGATAGGACATAGTATGATGCGATGTGCGACAGGCACCGTGCACGCTACGATCCTATCACAACGTGTCTGGAGACAGGATGCAGGCACCGTCGATTTGACTTGCCCAACCTAATAGCGCATGGCACGATGCATGTATGAACGTCCTTCCTCGCACGGCGGAAGATGTTGGGAAGTCACCCATCATATGCAGATCCACAGCGCCTGCACATGCGCGAGAAGGCGTCGATGCCCAAGTGGCAAGCGAGCGGCGGCGGCGTTGCCAGGAACTCCCAAAACGCCGAGTGGCCATGGTAGCGGATGTGACGGTGCATAGTCGCAAGGGAGAACGCGGGAGCGAGGGCAGCGGCACCGGGAATCGAGCTAGCGGCGGAGATACGGTTCCGGAAAGCTTGCCCATGGCCTCCCATGGCCATCGATGGAGCCGCTGCGACTAGGACCCGAGAAGCGCGAGGTGAGCCCGGGGGATCACTGCGAACTCGGACGGGAGCGCGTAAACGCGCGTGGCGCGCTCGAGAGCCGGGCGTTCGCAAGAGAAGAAGCCCTGCTGGAGAATCCCGTGCGCTTGCGCTGCGGCCGGAGAGGTGGGCACGAAGCTCTCGGGATCAATTGGGTGCAAAGAGAGGTCGGGACGCGTCGAGAGACTGCGGGTGCTCAAACAGGTCGTAGAGAGGACGTGGAAGGCACGCTCACGCGCCGGCTGCTATGATTGGGAACGAGCGAGAGATGTGAGACTGAAGAGCGAGGGGCCCGCGGCGACGAACACGGTCGACGCGGGAGACAGAACAGTTGTTCCATCTCGCCATCTCGCCATCTTCGCGTCATGGACGCTACCTGGGCCCCTGCTTTCCCGCTGCATGCAGCAGGACGTGCATCCCATCCCTGGCACGGGTGGGTTGTTGTGATGTTCATCATGCATCATGGAGAGATGATGCGGCGTCTGGATGCGAACTTTGAGCTTACGTCCTGTGAACCTTCTTTGCAAGCCAAGCGCGAGCGGCTGCGCGCGTAGAAAAGGAAAGTAGCGAATGTCAAGAGCGTACGGCGTACGCAGCCGGCAGGCTTGGAAGCAAGTAGGAGGCCGGGCGCAGTCTGTGCTGCGAGGATCTGATGCGGCGTGCGGAGCGGACACGAAGGAGACAGGGAGCCGCTGGAATCGCAGTACTGGGTTGGTGGCCGAGGGAGGACAGATTGGCCGACGACGGTGGTTATGGTCAAGATGGGAGGAGCTCGGACGGATTATGATTCAACTGCCGCGCGCGATGGTTTGTGTTGACATTGACGTGTGATGGCAACATGCGAGTCCGTAAAGGGGGAAGGGGGATATATCACGCGAACAAAGAGATGGAGATGGCGCACTTGGCGCATGGGAGTGGCAGCACACGAACAGAACAGATGGCGAAGGGCATTGGCGAAGGTGGCGGAGGAGGACTCGGACTCGGACTCGGACTCGGAGGAGGTGGCGGAGGAGTTGAGTGGGAGGAGGATCGGGCCGAAGCCATCGAGGGACGGCCGGAGAAGAGCGAAAGGCCACGCGGCATTGACAAGCGGGCGCTGCTGTTCGCAATTGGCTGTAGCCGGCGGTACGGAGGCGCGCGAGAGGGGGCGGTACAGCGAGTGCGTGAGGCGGTGTGCCTGGGATTCATAGAAATCGAGCACGGAATTCCTGAGGAGCGAGGAAGTGCATGGGTGGGGGGCTTTGCACCGAGAGGTGTGCTGGATGCAAAGCGAGCGGAGGGAGGAAGGGGAGGGAGGGGGAGGACTACTGAGAGGACTGAGAGGATTGATGAAACAGATCAGGCGGAGTGTGAAGTTGGGGGAGAGAAGCGTTGAATAAAGAGAGCTGAGCTAGATCCTAGGCCAGAGTACAGTAAGCTCACCATCTCACCAAGTCTCTGTCCACTCTGCCAGTGCCAGTGCCAGTGCCAGTGCCAGTGCACCGTCGGTTGCCAGTCCCCGTCCCTTTCTCCCTCCGTCCTCGCCCGGCTTCTCTCTCTGCGCCTCCTCCTCCTCCTCCTCCTCTTCCTCCACAACTACCAACACTCCCTCCTCGGGTTCCCCCCACTCGCGTCTGCTAATATCTTCCACCGCTTCCGCCCAGCAGCCGTCAAGCCGAGGACGTCAGTGTGTGCTCACCTGAGTTCTGCTGTGCTCTTTCATCGCACAGCCCGCCCACTACCTTCCCCTCCTCCCGCACCGCCTCCTTCTCTACAACCGCCTCCGTCAAATAATCGACATCATCGCCTGCGCACTCCTCTCCTCCGTTCCGTCCGTTAAAGCACTCTGCCCCCATGGACCCTCTCCTCCTCTCATCCTCGGTCCATAACGACCATCCAGATCCCTTCCCCGCCTCCCCCCACTCAAACGTATACGACATCTCCCCCCACCTCGGCACCCCCTACGACTCCTTCGACATCCCCCTCCCCGACACCGCCTCCCACTTCCCCCACACCCCCTCCTACAACGGCAGCTACCAGAACTCGCCCTACTCAAACTACTCCGATCTTCCCCCAATAGACGACTCGGACGAAGCTCTCGGCCTCCTCGTAGACAACCCCTCGGGCATCTCCATCACAGAGGTGTACGACCCCGCAGACTACGAAGGCCCCTCCTCGGGCGGTCCACTCATCCTCAACGAGCATTTCATGAACGGTACCCACGTCTCCGTCTCACTCACCCCGCCCATGAACGACTACTCATCTCCCAACGCCTTCGATCACGCCTCACCCGCTTCTAGCAACGGCGCAGAAGAGGACGGCCACTCTCACGCTTCCTCCAACTCCTCCTACAGGCACCCCTCCTCCCCCCGTCCTGATATCTCACAATCGTTCCAGGACAGCCTGTCGTTCCACTCCCCCGCTTGGCCCTCGGGCTCTCTCCCGGACGACCGTCGCTCGCCCCCTGCAAACAAGCCGCAGTCACCCCCGCAGCTCGTCATCCCCGACACAACCAGCCCCGGGGGTGCGGGCGTCGACTCACCGCCTATCATCAACGCCCCCGATGGCGACGGCGGTCTGATAGGCTCCGGCCCGACCTTACAAATCGTACCTGCCACCCCGGTCAGCGGTGGCGGCGTCACCCCGCAAGCCGCGCCGTTTAGGGATTCCCTCGGCGGCATGCAGTCCGGTAAGCCACGCTCACTTGTCTTTTAGGCCCTTGTACTCTCCCTCGCTCCCCGACGCAGTCCGCTGACCCGCCGTTTGGCGATTACCATAGGCGGGTCCGCGAACGCAGGGTCGTCGGATGGTCAAGATTGGGCGCGCCATCAGCACTTTGGCGGCCAGTTCGCCGATCAGCCCTTCAGCTTCCCCGGATCAGGCTCGTCCTCGGCGCTCGCCGATGACAGCGCCCAGCAACGGCAGGTGCACCAACAGCAACAGTACAACTCTCAGCGGGGTCAGCAGTTCCTTCTCCCACAAGCACCCCAACGCTCGCGGAGCCTCTCCGACACCTCTCTACGCCCACCCCCGGTCTGGGACACCATGCCAATGAACCAGAACCAGGAGCAGCGCCAGGGCGGGACGGTCAACATGAACGATGTCCTCCCCGGACCTGGCCAAGGTTCATCATCTGACCCCTTACTTCAGCAGTCTGCCTATCGCGGTCCAACGCACCCTTCATCGGCCGGTCCACACCAGACCACCTTCGGGAACCCGATGGGCTCGTTCAACAACTCGCAGTATGCACATGACTTCCTCACCGTGGATGGTCCTGCGAGCATCCGCCGAGCCAAGTCGGATGGAGGGCGCGGCCACACGCGAGCCGTCCGCTCGCTCGACATCCGCCCGTCCAACTCACTATCGCCCGACCCCGGCATGCTCTTCCCTCCTCCAGGGCCTACCCAGCAGGAGTTCATGCGGCGACAGTTCCTCTCACCTTCTGAGCCCGTCGCCTCCATTCGCAGCGGTCAGGGCCACCATCGCCGCTCGAGCTCGGGATCTCGTGAGCGCGGAATCGGCGGCATGATGGGCATGGGCGCCGGGATGGGCATGGGCGGTGGCATGGTCGCTGGCTGGACCGGTAGCTCTGCGTCCAGTGCACGCGCAAGCCCCTACCCTAGCCCGTCTGCAAGCCCACGCCCAGGGTACGGCGCCTTACCTTCGTCCCATGACGTTGGCCTCTCGGGGCTCAGCGGTATGGGCGGCATGGGCATGGGCATGGGTATGGGCATGGGCATGGGCCCCGGTGCCATGGGCGGCATGCAGCGCTCGTTGTCCGGCCAGATGGGGTTGGGCGGCGCCGGTATGGGCCCCGGCGACATGATGAAGGGCGGCGTCACGGCGGTCTCGATGTCGGTCACCGCCACCACGGGGGGTGCGCGGGGTAACGTGCTGCAGGTGGATATGCCCGGGGCCGAGGGCGTGCCGATCAACGTTACGAGGCCGCATGTGACGACCCCGAGCACGGCAGCAGCGAGCCACGGGCGACGGAAGCAGCCTGCGAACTTTGCGTGTCCGGTGCCGGGGTGCGGGAGCACGTTCACGAGGCATTTCAACCTGAAGGGTGCGTCGTCTTCCTCGTCGTCGGTGTTGATGAGCGGGAGCTGACTGGATTGTCGTGTGGTGTTCCCTCTCTTGATGTGCTCGTCTGCGCTCCGTGTGGTATTGGCGTGTGTTCTCTCTTGCGGTCGCGCGCGCACAGGCCACATGCGCTCGCACGCGGAGGAGAAGCCATACCTGTGCAAATGGCCAGGGTGCGGCAAGGGCTTCGCGCGGCAGCATGACTGCAAGCGCCACGAGCAGCTGCACCTCAACATCCGGCCGTACCCCTGCGAGGGTTGCAAGAAGAACTTCGCGAGGATGGATGCGCTCAACCGACATCGTGAGTTCATTCGCTGCTCCTTATCGCGTGCGCGATGAGCTGACTTGCGAACCCACTTCAGTGCGCTCAGAGGGCGGCGCAGACTGCCGGAAAATCCAGGAAGAGCTCGTGCCCGGGTCGACGGCGCATCTCGACGCACCTCCTGCGACGGGCTCGTCCGCCACCTCAGAAAGCGGCGCGGAAGGCTCGGCGCCGCCTAGCGGGTCCGACGTCAAGCCCGACCCGGACGGGAGTTGGTCGGGCGGCGGCATGATGATGTAGTGAGTTTGGGGCTTCGTCGAAGGGCGGGCCCTAGCGGCCAGCTGGCGGCTGGGATGTTTGTGCGCGCCCTGGTCGGCCGTGGTTGTTCTCCGCCTTGCCCTCTCTTCTTTCCTCGACGCTGCTCGTCAGCCGCCTGCTCCCACACCTCCTTCCCCTCTTCACGACCGGCTCCACTCTCGCTCTCGCTCCCCCTCCCACATCGCCCGTCCCGACCGTGCTTGCTAGTATATATCTATATCCGACCCCGGTGTCTCCATATCTAACGTACGTACGTCGTCCTTCTCGCGGACGCTCCGGCGGGTTCTCGGTCGCTTTCTGTGTGTGTATCTACGTCTCACATCTCTCCCTCTCCCTGCATCGTTCCTATTACTACTAGTACTACTCTCCGTCTCGAGCGCGCGTCCGTGCTGCTTTATCCTACCTATCACGCTTTTTTGTTGTTCCGCACACCGTATGATACAGTGCTGTCGTCGAATCGGCCGGCCGGACGGGTGGACGGACGGGAGGCGTGGCTTCGTGAGCTGTTACGTTGTTGACGGTACCATCGCGCGGTCTCTTTCTTCGTCCCGTCCTTCAGGCCAAGGCTTTTCCTGACTTGTCTCCCTACTCTCCCTTTCTCTCTCTCTTTCTATTTCACACATATGGTCTCCTTCCCTCACTGACGCTGCTCCCCCGGGTCCCGACGCGCCCCCCGTCCTCTCTCCTTCTCTTGACTCCATGCCACTGCTGCGCCCTCATGCCCCACCACGACCACGACCACCACTGCCGCCACTACCACCACGACGAAGATTTGTAGCCTAGTACAGTACCCCGCGCCTCCCTCTCCGCTGCTCCTGCTCCTGCTCCCTCATCCCTTTGGTAGATATTGGATGTTTCGCACCTCGGTCGTAATATTTATTGTATGAGAGTTTGAGAAGAATACAAATTTCCTGTTCATCCCTCTTATGGGCTGGACTTGTGCACGTTATGATGATAGACAGACCAAGGACTGGAAAGATAGTTCGGCTTTCATATCGGCGTCGTGTAAGTACTGACGACCGGAAGGACCTCGGGTGACTGGCGATCGGCGTTGCCGACGTCCTCGACTCGGAGCTGCGCTGACTTTACGTCCGCAACACTTCGACATCTACGCAGATCGGTGATGCTCGCTGGTGTCGATTTGTCGCATGTTTTTGCGTGCTTTGCATGTGGGCCGTTCAAGACAGTGTGTGATGGCGGTCGTGTCTAGCACGGCATTACGGAGAACGGCATCGTCATAGGTATGCAGACGCGGACCGCCACAGCCCGGCGATCCCGACCCCTCTTCGACAACGACCACTATCAACGACTTGCGCGGCGAGCACGACAACAACGCCCACGACCAAGACAACGACGTTAGCGTCGAGCCGCAGCCAGTCATAGCCCGCCTGATTCTCTACTTCTGTCAAACTTCGCAGCCGCCTTCTCTTCTCGACCGCACATCCCCCGCGCACGTCAACGGCAACTGACGCCCCATCCCCGCCGACGCATATATACAAGTACGGACGACACGGACCTGTGCTGGCGATCTCACTAGGGCACCCAGCTATCACTGCGACGGACTGACTCAGCTACGCTCGACCACTTATATCGCGCAAGCAGTCATAGGATCCGTCCGCACGGCTCCGTACACGCACGCGGCCATCTCCTCGGTATCTGTAGGCTCCTCTCTCTCTCAGCCATCAGGCCCATTCTGCGGCGCCGTATTGCTGCAGCTTGCAGTGCCCTCGCAGCCCTTCTTTCTACCACCTGCGGAAGCTTATTTCTGGGATTCTACCGTAGCGGCACCCTAGCCGTACCGCCACGCACGGGCTGCATACTCTTTGTCTTTGTCGAGAATAAGGACGAACATGGCGCGCGGACTGTCCTCCCTGCTCTCAAGCTCGGAACCGTGTACGGTGGCCCCGACGAATGTCGCCATCGGGCATGTGTGAGTGGCCCTTCCTGTCTCCGTTCTCCTCTGCCCACTGCGCTTGAGGTGGGCCGGATTGCTGGGTCTTGACGTGCTGACGGTGTGGTTTGTACAGGCAATTGAGGGATGTGCTGATTTGCCCCCATGAGAAAGGGATCGTCACCTACCCGCGCAACTGCTCCATCGTCGAGCACGATATCCTGAACCTTCATTCTGTGCGTCTTTCAAACGTCGCACCGCTCCGTGTGTGCTTACCAGAGTGTGGCAGTCTCCACGACGACTCGTGGACCTCACCTTCATTCCCAATACCATCTCCTCACTGATCCTTCCCGACACCAACGACACCCTCCTTGCCGCAGGCGGGCAAGAAGCCGAGCTGCATCTGTCATATTACCAGTCTACTGACTCCTGTCCATCACCGTCAACCCCCTCCCCCCGTTCGACACGCAGCGCCCCACGGGGATTCGGGCGCAAGCTATGGGAGAGCAAGTACATTCTCGAGCACGCCGCATCGATCAACAACTCGGTGATGCTCACGTCGATGAGCTTCTCGCGATCCAATGAGAGCGCGGCAGAGCCGCGTATCCTCGTGAGCAACAACGACCGCACCGTCAAGTTCTATGATATCGCTGTTCGCCGGGGCAAGGTCGAGAACGACTACGAGCCAAGGCTGCTCGACATCGGAATCTTGCGGTTGGACGTGCCTATCAACCATTGTGCGTGCGGTCCTTCCATTCTCCGTGTCTATCTGCTGTGCGCTGACAGTTTTGCCCTTGTTCTTGCTCGACAGCATCCATCGCGCCTGATGGTCGGACCCTTCTTTGCGTCGGAGACTCGCCCGACGTGTACTTGCATCGTATCACGGGCGGATCCAAGATCACCTTCACGCCCATCGCGAAACTGTCTCTGTCGGCGTACATTCAGGAGTCCCACGTCGGCGGCCTCACGCCTGTCTCGTCGATCCCCGCCTCCTTCTCCACCTCGTTCTCCGCGGATGGATCAAAGTTTGCGGTCGCTTCGCAGGAGGGCGTTGTGGTCGTGTGGGACGTGCGCAGCACGAAGCCGCTCAAGGTGTTCCATACCGACAAGAGCCGCTCCGGCTCACCCTTCAGTGCGAGCCCTACGCGCGGCACGATGAGCAATATGCCGGGGGTATGGCCGTCGCCATATGACCTCCCGTGGGACTGGTCTCGAGGAGGAACGCGTGCTCCGGGTTGGGGCGTGCGAAGCGTCAAGTTCAGCCCGCCCGGCGTGGGCAGGGAGGTGATGACATTCACAGAGGTGCGTGCACGATGAGTCTCAGCGAGTCGATATAGGTGTTGACAGTTACGGTATAGCACACATCTGTGCTTCACGTCGTTGACGCGCGTACTTTCGAGACAGAGGAGATCGTAAGGATGCCCAACCTTGACTCTCCGGCGTACTATCCATCTGCGCCAGCTCGGCCGCGGTCGACGTCCCCTGTTTCAAGGTCGTCGGCTACTGTTCGTTCGTCAAGTTCGGCGGAGACCCTACCTTCAGATCCTCGACGCATCGTTCTCTTCAGTGGTGCGCTCGAGGACACGTTCCGGATACCGACGTCGGACAACAGCAGTAGCACAACCAGTGGCTGGCGTACGCGACAGCGCAGCCGGCGACCTCCCCGAGATCTCTCGCCGGAAGACGACCCTGACAATATCGTGGTCATCCCGCAGCTCGGCGACCGCGACATCGAGAACAACGTTCGACTGCTCCTGGCCGGACGGCGGCTCAACTCACGCACAACGCTCCTCGGTGCAGACGCCGACCCGCGTGAGCCGCTCGAGGGTGCTGCGGACGGCGCGAGGGAAGGCGAGGAGATGGATGTGGACGAGCTGGAGAGCGACTGCCTCTCCTCACATGCCCCATCACGCTCGGGCTCGCCCGCTCCTGCTTCCCAACTCTCCCTGCAATCTTCGGGAACCCGTCCATTAGAACTTCTGCGCTCTCGTCCTACACTACTGGCCCGTCGCGAGAGCAACGGGCCATACGCTGCTCGCTGGGCACCCACGTCTGCTGCGCCTTCCGCATCCTCGTCATCGCGCCGGCATAGACGAGGACTCGGGCAGACGCTTGGAGATGAGAGCCCTGAGGAGGAGCAGGACCTAGCGGGAATGTGCTTTGACCCGAGCGGCGCATTCGTGTATGTCGCGGCCCAGAAAGGTATCGCAGAGTGGAGGGTGAGGGGCGCGGAGCAGCGGTGGTGGACTGAGCCTGAATGGGCGTAGGTTCCCTCGGTTTCGCTCATGCACTACCCCTCTACTCCTCCTCCACCTCTTCATGACGACCTCTGAACGACTTCTTGCTCATGATACTTATTCTCGTCTCGCCTCCCATGGCATCTTCGGACCGTGTCCCCGGCTCTTTCTCTCCTTGTTGCCACCAACCTCCCATATCCACGCTGTTTGTAACTCTACAGGATATGTACATGTACCCTGGATCGGAACTTCTCGTGTCTGTGTCGTCGTATTATCCTGGCTCGATGCCCGGCGTTAGCCCGTCTTGTGCGTAGTATTTGTCACAGACTCGTATGCCTCGGCGCGACCGCCTGTACTAGTATATCCCGGAGCGGAATCTGTATTACTTTTGACCCCTCTGTTATTGTTGTGCTGTTTGGGCGAACGATGAAGGTGAATTTGGTGTGTCTTTGTGGGCTGGAAGGAGATGCTTCCGCGAAGGTTTTTGGCGAGACGCGTCACGATCACGTGAGGATGGACCAACAGCCACGCCGTGTCGGGCGCTTGCGAGTGTTTCGGCTAACGAGGATCGTTCAAGTGAACGGCCACCATCTCCACCCATCCCTCCTCATCCGCATCCTCATCCTCGTATCCTCGCTGCTCACGACATCTCACGAACAACCGGACTCTCTGACGAACAATGGCGAAACCCCGCAACAGCGTTCTGTATCTCTTCGACCCTCTCCACCAGTCGCCGTCCGACGAGCCACGGCGCGACTCTTCGCCCGAATTGGGTGCCTCCGACAAGGAGAACGACTCCTCGGCCGGCGACGTGACCATGTTCTTTAACCGCCCTTACGGAGCCCCGCTGAAGGCCTCGCAAGATGCTCAGCACCCGCAGCCGCGGACCCCGAAGGGCAAGCTCATCGACATCGGCGACACCCCGGCGCAGGACAAGCTGTGGGACGACACGGAGCATGACGGCAGCGATGCGGACGGGGAGCAGTCTGAGTGCGAGGCGGACACGATGAGCGAGATTCTTGCTCCGTTGCGGTCGCCGTTGGCCGACTTGCCGGTGGAGGAGACCCCACGGCCGCGGCCGCTGCGTGCGCCGGTGTTCTCAGCACCGACCTCCGCTTCTCGCCGCAGTGAGGGCCGTCTCGAGGCGTTGCTTGCGGCGCCGCAGGGCTCTCCGCTTGCTGAGGTCATCAACTCTATTAACCTCTCTGCGTTGACCGTGTCCGAGGATACCACTCCCACCGCGGAACACCCGCCAACGCTGGAGGGGGAGGAGACTCGTCCCCCATCGCCGTTTCCGGAGATCAACATATGTGCGCCGGAGACGCCGATGAGAGCAGACTTCGACATCAAGCAAGGCGAGGAGACTAATGAGGTTCCCGTAGCGACTGGATCTACACTGCGGCCGCCGGCGACTCTCACCCAGCTCTCGCCGGACGACCCTCGTCGCACATCGGTAGACTTGTACTCGTCCTTCCACCTGCAGATGCAGTCGGTCGATATGTCGTTTGACCTGCTCAACGACAAGATCTCTTTCCTTGGGAACGGCCAAGACTCCTTCTGGGCAGGCGGCGAGCCTGGAGATGATGCGATGTTTGAGTTCGACGAAGAGAACCGTGTTCCCGCGATGGAGAAGAGGCGACTATCCATCTCGGAAGGACAGGATGCATTTGCATCTCTAGCGCACGTATTCACGCCCCCGGCTCACAAGGCTCAGATCGAGCAATCTCCGGTTGTCAGGTCGCCGACAGAAGAGGCTGCGAAGGTACCGCTCCCTATGTCGCCGCCTTCCTCTGCTCCTTCGCCGCGAGGTAAGTGGTCTCTACTACGTTTGCGGGCGAGCATGTGCTCACGGTTGTCCAGTTACACCGCGGCGCGTGTCTCAGCAATATGTGCCTGAGGTACCGCCCTCGCCGCCGACCTCGCCGGTGCGCCTGGACGAGCCATCGCTTCTCCTCGAGTCTGAGCCCCTCCCGCCGCCGATGCCCCAGCCAGTTCCAGCTTTGCGCATCCTCAAGAAGACATTCAAGGTAACTGGACGCCAGCCCACGCCTCCGGTCGCTCGCCGTGAGTCGATCAGCTCCTCCGTGAGCGACGCCACCGAGAAGGCGGAACCCGCACCGGCAAAGGCACCTACAATCGCAGTCGCTCAGTCACAGCAACCTGCGCGCCCTGCCATTCGTGGGGTGCAGCGGCCTCCCGCGAGCATGCTTGCTGCCGGCAAGGTCGTCATTGGGCTGCCGCCTCAGGGTCCTGCGCGCAGCACCTCTGCCTCTACATCAAGTTCGACGTCGAGCGGCAGCAGCTCGGCTTCCCGTACAGCACGGGCTCAAGAAACCTCCGCGTCGGCTTCCGCGGCCTCTCGGTTCGCTGCCGCTGGCGTCCGCCGCCCGACACTCGTCTCCAAGGAGCGTCCGGCCGTGGCGCCTGCGAAGACTACCCAGGCACCCGCGGCACGTACCGGTCTGACCCGCACTGCATCGACGGCCTCCACGAGCTCGTCACTGTCCAAGGCGTCCGCTGGCGCCAGCGGGTTGCGTCCATCCCTCCCGCATTGCTGTCCCTGGCTCTACTTCTGCGGGTGCAGGCTCTGGGCTTCCTCGGATGGCCTCAAAACTACCGTCTGCCTCTAGTCTCGCAAGGCATGCGAGCGTTGGTGGCGGAAGTGGAATCGCTCGCCCACGTTCTGTGACGGCGCCCCGTGCGCCGACAGGCGGCCGCTTCTAGCCGTTTTCACCAAGAGAATACTCGTCGTTGCGGTCTCCTATAGAACAGACGGAGGACGTGTTCAGCTTTACAATTATCCACGCACTTCTCTGCAAGCTCCTCGCATCTCAATCCAGCACTCGCATATCTCATAACGCCACATATACCTTCCCAGACACGCTCTATTATGCCTCCTCACTTATGGTCTCATGATTTCGTCCTCCTCTCCTCTTGCCATCCTCTACAGCTCCTCTTACAGGATCTTGAACTGTTTCTGCAGATATGGCATGCAGCTACAACATTCAACGAGCGTACCTCAAGCCTCCGGGCTCTCATACATTGATCTCATCCCCGTCGATCTCATTCGCCTCTCCTAGTCCATTACGCTGCGATCCCATGTGCATAGCTATCACGTTATATCATCGATTGATGCTTTCGTTCATGAACCCATCCTTGTGCATGCGCTACCAATTGCTCAAGATGTCCTGACCAATACTATGGTAGTTGCAACCTTCTACAGCACTTATGATGCTGAAGTACTAGTATGACGGATGCACCGGGCAGCGGGACGAGGCCGCATATCACGTGCACTGGGGCCGTGGGAACGGCGAGCGGGAGCCCTGGCCTGGGGGTGCGAGTGGAACTTGAGCGAATCTCATCTCGCCAATGTCTCTTCCTCGTCGTCCTCATCGCGGTCAACGTTCTGCACGACTATCATGACCACCGTCCCTCCACCGCGCCCGACAAGTAGCCCGCGCTGGGACAGCCGGAACGAAGGCTTTGTCTCCCCGGCCCGCCTTCAGCAATGGAAGCAGGAGAATGAACGCACCCATACTTTCTCTAGCACCCCGTCTCAGATCCAGCAGCCACCGGCAGGATCTGAACATCCACCATCGGCACCGGGAGATCGTCCAAGCAATGGCAGACGTATCACCGATGTGTACCCCAATACGCCGAGCCCGGCCAAACCTCAACATCGCTCGAAGCCCTCCTTCTCCGCTTTCTTCTCGCGCAAATCTTCGCAACAGGACGACGCCCCTCAATCGCCCCCTGCAGCTCAGCGGCAACCTGCTGAGCCTGTAGGGTCAGAAGCGGACGCACCGCAGCCTCAGCCTCAACCGCCTGCTACCGTTATCCCCGCAGCGCGCCCCGTCCCACGATGATTCCAGCGTGGCCACCTCGCCGCGCGTGCTCCAGAAAGAGCCTCCGCTCACGCGTTCGCAGACCAACATGCCTCCACCAGCACCAATACCGCCGCTGCACCCCGAGATTCGGTCGGTGGTGACCCTAACGCTCGCCCATGCGCACAAGGTCTACTTCTCTGGCCCTCTGGTGCGGCGGTACGAGCGACAGCCCGACGGTCAGAAGCCCTCCAAGGACGAAGGTTGGCGCGAGGTCTGGGCGCAACTTGGAGGCACGACGCTGAGTGTTTGGGACATGGCGGAGATTAGGGAGGCAAGCAAACAGGGTAAACAGGTTCCTCCAACGTATATCAATGTCACAGACGCTGTAAGTACTGTACTCTTGGTCGTTGTCAAATTCCTGACGTATGTTCTGCTTGCTATCTCAAGTTTGTGCACGTCCTCGGCTCAGTCGCTCTGCCCACGACCCCTGGTGCGCCTCCAAAGCGGTACACCAATGTGCTGACCCTCAACACCGCTGGGTCGAATCTGTACCTGTTCTCCTGTCCTTCTGCGGAGGCCCTGGTGCAGTGGACAGCCGCCTTCCGGCTCTCCGCATGGGAGAAGTCGCGCCTGGAGGAGATCTACACCGCTCACCTGATTCGTATCACGCTGAACGATGGTGCGCCGGTTTCCTAGGCTACTCGACCGATACGGCAACTCTGACATACGTCATCTAGGGAGGAGCACGCCTAGCCCGCTCATGAACGGCCGACTGGAAGGCTGGGTCCGCGTGCGAGTCGCAGGCCAGACGGACTGGAAACGCCTGTGGATGGTGATTTCAGCGGGGACGAACGCCGGACACCCCGAGCACGGCTCGATATCCTCCACCGGACATGACCGACCGGAATCGCCTACCGCTCCGCGCAAGAAGCGCATGTCCCATCTCTTCTCGCGCGAGAAGAGCCCGACTCGTTCGCATCTCCCCGCGCGCCCGATGATCCAGCTCTTTGCGTCATCCCGACCGAAGGACAAGAAGAAGGCGCTGCTCACTATGCGTTCAGTCACGCAAGCTTTTGCCGTCTATCCGGAGCGCCCGGAGCTGATCAGCAGGAGCACGCTCATGAAGTTGGAGGGGTCTCTCGGGGATGAGGATATGGCAGGGGCGTTGAAGGCTGCGGGAGGCGTGGCTACTGGTCATGCCCGAACTCGAGGGACAGAATATGCGCGCGTCAGAGATGCTTCGTTGGATCATTGGTGAGCATAGGTGGTTACCTTTGGCAATCGTACTCCTGTTTGCTAAGTGTCTGTACAGCGATCCACGATGCATTCGAGCTCTACGGCCGGCCGCGCATGTACAGCTGGGATCCTCGAGATTCCAAGTCAATGATGTTCGCCTATCCCATTGGTCCCAACCGAGACGTACGTGGGCTGCGTTTGATTCAGCGGGCTAATTCTGACATGTTCGCTCATAGCTACTGTTCTTGGATCGTGAGTTTGCGGAGACGTTAGATCCTCGCGATGACCAGTACCTCTGTCATTCGCTTGCAGCTACAGCGGATCCTGCTCGACCGCATGAACGGCGTTGGCCCCGAGGGACCCACTGGGCCTGCTGGGCCTGCGGGCCCTCCCGCAAACAATGGCCCTCCTTCTCTTCCTCCTGTGCCTCATGTAGCGGCTGATGAACCCGCTGATGAGCCGGAAGCTGGACCCTCGCGGCAACCGGTTTCAAACGGTGGCATGTCCTTGCAGCTTCCTCCGCTCAGTTTCGACGATTCACCGATGCATGACGAAAAACCTGCGCCCCAGGAAGAGGATGATAGGCGTCCTCTTACGCCAATCACTGAGAGGAGCGTTCCTCTGGAGGCCGCTAGCCGTTCTCTGTCTGGGGAAAAGTCGCAAGAGAACAAGGCCCAGCCAAGTAGTTCAGCGCCCCATCCCACCATTCCGGAGGAACCGTCCAGATCCATCCTCGACTTGCCTCTCGTGACGAGCCCTACCCCTACAAGTCCTCCTCCAGAGTCTACCTTCAGCGGTCGGCGTAGTGTGGATTCCCTCGCGCAAGGATCTGCCTCGCGTCCGGACTCGAAGCTCAGCCATCGTCCTGGTCAAATAGCAAGCGTGCCATCACGGTCTTCGAGTGGGCACCTTGGTTCACCGCCAATGCCGTCAGAAAACGTCCGTGCTCTTCAATCTCCTCAGCCCCGTTCGCCTACTCCCCCGCGTTTCCAATCTCCTCGTGCCCTCTCCCCGCCTCGTACTTCCTCGCCTCTCCGTGCTGCGTCACCTCCACCTCCACAACCCCAACCTCAGTCACTAGCACAGTCTCCCCCGCCCGTTCCTCCTACTCCCGAGACACCCAGCTCCGTTCGGATTGTCCCTCCCAGATCTATGTCCCAGTCGTCAATACCCACCGCTATGTACACAGTCCCTGCGCAGTCCTCTCGTGCGAGCCATGACCAGGCGAAGGACAAGCCCGCCCCTCCATTGCCTTCTATTCCTTCACAATCACCGCCCGCGGTCCCTCGGAAGAACTCAGCTGATACGGACGATATCCTAGGCGATGCCGGCGCTGCGCTGTTCTACATGCAACACATGCAGCAACAGCAACAGCAGCAGCAGCAGGGCGGAGGTGGCAGTAACACCTTCGCCGCAATCCGCAAACGCGGTCCACCGCCCAAGGTATCGCCCAGCGAAGACGAGGATGAAACGCCTTCAGAATCCGATTCAGAACCATACACGCCTCCTCCACGCGCGATGACTTCACCCGTGCGCGTGCAGCAGACCAGTCCTCCGCCCATCGCCAAGGACCATGCCCCTCCCGCGGTCCCCGCGAAGTCGCCCAGGCAGCCGACCGCCGATCAGCTAAGTGCTGTTTCTCCGCCCACGCCTTCCGCTGAAGCGCCCGCGCCGGTGTCCAGGCCCAGTGGCTTACGTAATAAACCCTCCGGCGCACGTGCAGCGCCTGCTTCGTCGTCGACACGGATGTCAGCCTCCTTGCAAAACTCCTTCCCTCCAGACCAGGCCCCCGCCGAGACCGTCGAACCAGCGACGACGACGCCGACAACGACAACGACGGCCACCCCCGACAAAAGCGACGACGACATGGCTGCTGCTGTTCAAGACCCCGTTCCTGCTCACGATCACGGCTTCGACGACCCCGCTGCGGACGCGCTCGCCGCGTTGTCGTTCCTCGAACGCGAAGAACAACCCGCCCCTCCCACAGCTCCGCAGTCCCCTACGCAGAGAAATGCACCTGTGGCATCTAGGTCTCCGTCGGTCCCGGAGGTGATCGAAACGCCAGCAAGTCCGTCCCAGTCGCGTCCTGCTCCGTCCGAACCTCGGTCGTCTTTCGCTCCTTCCCGGCTCGCCGCAGAGCGCAAGGCCAAGACTCAAGCACAGCAAGCTGCCCACCAAGCGGCAGTTCTCCGGCCTGGGAAGGCAAACGGAAGAAAGGGGAAGCCGAGGGATAGTAGCGCGTGGGGTGAGAGCAGTGAAGAGGAGGAGGAAGAGGAAGAAGAGGACGACGATGACGTGGATTCGGACGACGAGCCTGCGCCGCGGACGCGGACGACCAGCGTGAGTGACCAGGCATCTGCTCTTGGACATGGTGCACCCCCAAGCGTTCGTTCGCCATACGGCCAGGCGAATTCCGCCTCCCCCGCCCGTTCCCAAGTCGATGTCAACAACAGCGGCGCGTATCCTGGCCAGCCGCGTCGCCCTCGCGATCTGCCCCAGCTTCCTGGTCAAATGCCTCCAGGTAAGTTTATGTGTGTGTGATGTATAGTAGTCAAAAGGCTGATAGATGTGGTCTTTTTCAGACCAAGAGGGCTACCTCGGTGCCCAGCCACAACCTCGTCGCTTTGTATCGGACACCCTACACTGATGGTGGTCGTCGCAGCATGTATCCTGAAAGCACGAGCAGACAAGCATCTCCTTCCTTCAACCAGTCCTCTGGCCGTCCAGCATCTCAGTACCCTTCTGCGACCCCCGCCGCCCTACTACAGCCGCCCTCTCGTCCCATCTGGAGCCAGGTCCTTGATGCGGATCGGCAGGTCGATCCCACGGCCAACAACAACCGGGATACCTTCATCCAAATCGAGGCACCTGCTGCTGCCATGACGAAAGCCTTCACTCCCCACGGCCTGCTCTCCGCTGGTCTTCAAGACAAGCAAGATCGTTCCGCGAAGAGGCAGGAGGAGCTCGCACGGGAGACTGGCGCTTCCCTCATCAACGTCCCGAACAAGCCCCCGCCGCCCCAGACAGGCCTCCTCGGCGCCGTCACTGCCCACGAGCGAGAACGGAAGCGTGAGGGAGGCCTTGGCGCTGCACTCACCGAGCGCGAACGCGAGAAGCGTCTGGCGGAGGAACGTCAGCGCAAGCTCGACGAGCTTCAGCGGCAGCAACTTGACCAGATGCAGCAAGGCGGGTCGATGTACGGCGGCATGGGCATGGCTCCAATGGGCTTCAACCCGATGATGGCGAACCCGATGATGATGGGCATGAACCCGATGATGACGGGGGGATGGGGGTACCCTGGAATGATGCCCGGCTTCGCTCCCAACCCGCAACAGCTCTTTGCTGCCCAGCAGGCCGCCGCCCAAGCGTACCAGCAGGCGATGGTCGCGATGTCGACTGCAGGCTCCCAGATCGGTGGCGATGGCGGCGGAAACCCCGGTCCCCTCAACCCAATGATGACGGGCGGTTCGATGGGTATGGGTGGCTTCGACCCGCGCATGTCGATGATGGGCATGCCCATGATGAATACCGGCATGAGCGGGATGGGCATGGGTGGCATGACTCCCGGCATGGGCGGTCTTAACCCTAACATGACCGGCATGGGTGGCATGAATCCTGCGATGGGTATGGGCGGTATGGGAATGAACCCGATGATGGGCGGAGGCATGGGCATGCAGATGACAGGTGGAGGGCATGGGCATGCACATGACGGGTGGCTCGCAATTCGACCCTCGCTTCTCTCCAACCGGCGAGGGCGCTCCCCGTCAGCAAGGCGAGTCCTCGAATGCCTCGCGCCAGTTCTCCTCCCACCCCAGCTCGCCTGGCCCTCAAGGTTCTCCTGCCGGCCCTCGCCCTGCCGACTCCAGCGACGGCTCACAAAACCCCTCCGGCCCCTCATCTAACGCTCAATCCTAATGATGTTCTCCTGCGTCAAGCTTTCCGGCACAAGTGGTTCGCTCGCTCATTATCCATGGACTGCTTTGTTCGGACTCCGTTCCCCTCTCCCTCTCCTTATGTGATTGATTTATGTTAATCGTCGCACCACCGCTCGTTCTCAATATCTACTTTGTTCTAGCTTTACCATGCTCGCGCTCGTTACTCTAGATGATCTCTTAGCCTGGAATTTTGCCGATTATACCGCGATGGACACTCAACAGCACGAATGGAACGTCGAGCAAAATACTAACTAATACACACTGTTTGACTATCAACCTGCACGGCGACCTCGACATTCAAGTATGTACGGAGACACTCGGCATCGCTTGAGTGATCTGAGTGTTCCGTCACAATGCAGAGACCGTAGAGCTCGTAGAGCACGAAGCAACGCGATGGGTACTGAATGCATTCATACAGGATCACTCGCAGGTACTGCCGCATCGCCATCGAATGAAACTCACTGTTACTCACATTCACCACGATTATCCGTGACGGCAACGATGAATGACGATGAAGTTCCCTTGTCTGCCTACTCATGTTACATATGGATCCAGGACTACCTTGGGAATTCGGGCAGACATGTCTATCTTCCTAAGAACTCGCCAGATCGTCACAATGTCTTCAATCGCTTCCCGGGTCACGTCCGTATATTCAGGGCATTCGGCAACCTCCTTTTCGATCGTGGTGATACAAAACCGATCGCCTGCCCAGGAGCCGAATCGGCCGTCCTTGACCAAGTCGCTTATACCAGAGGCATAGCCTGGTGAGCTTGGCCACGAGAAGCGCGTCACGAGGGCTGTGGCCAGATAGATAGTGTGGGCCTCGGAAAGATGCCTGGCTATTATATGGTGGGTCGAGGAGGGCGGACAGGGGTTTCGCGCACACGTACTCCTTCTTGACTGTGTTGCAGAGTACCCAGTCGTCGCGTTTGGGGTAGGTCGCGGCGGTCGCGGCAAGGAACAACTGCTGATCTGGTTCGAGTAGCGATAGGAAGACGTGTCGGTATCGATCGTGCATAGGCTGAGGGTCCGATGGCATGTATGTGGTGAAGTTGAGCGCTGCAGTGCTAGCGAAGTGTCCCTCAACTCCGTCCTTTTCGAGTGCCGTACGGATCTCCTCTTTCATAGCGAAAGGAATGAGGGAGTCGGGAGCGTCCTGGTAGTCGCTCTGCTTCAGAATGCAAGCGATCCGACAGTGCGCCCAGGGCGCGTATTCGGCGGTGCGTATGTCCCCGAGCACCTTTCTCTGACAGAGCGAGCAGCTTCTTGCAGGTTATAGCCAAGCAGATTGAGTCGATGGGGGCAACGTCGGACTCTTCGATGATCAGCAGTAGGATCTCCTCCGGCAGTGAGAGGAGCCCCGCCTTTGCTGAGGGGCCTGGCGGCGGAGGATTCTGCAAGAATCTGGCGAGGTCGGGGCTGCAGAGAACACAATGTCAGCTGATGATCAGCTTTGTCAATTGGTCTGCTGCAGCACATTACGCACTGTGGGTATGGAATCGTCAATTCTCTTACAAGGAATGCTTGTTTCCCAAAGAAAAACCCCGCGAGGGCCTGGCCGTTGCCGTATAATCCATGATATAACGCCTGACGTCTGCTCAAGTTGATGCTAGCGGTCTGATGAGTTCGCGAGAATACTGCGCTAGGAGACCGATCGATGAAGGGACTCACAACTTCCACAAAATTCTCGCCATACTGACTGCTTGGGAAAGCCTTGGGGACCGGAATGGCTATTGGACTGGCAAACCTACAACGCTCTCGGACGAGCTTTGTTGGAGTTTGGCATCAGAGCTAGTAGGTGCCACGACTACGGTGTATCTTGCAGTCCTCGCCGAACCCTCAGCACAGCACTCTACAGACAGATGCATACTAGTAGCCAGCTTTAGCAGGTCATTCGCACCTCACGGCATTTGTGCAATTCTACATGGTAAGTCAAACATTGAGCGTCGTCAGGTCTTACCGTGCTTTAGAGCACAGATGAAGATTTGGCCTACATCTGTGCTCTATAGGACACTGCAGAGACTCGGAGTCTCGGACGGGAGGGTATGCACGCCGTATGCGCGCTTGTCCGTCCGGCTCGGTCACGTGACTCAGCTGGTCCTTAAGACGGCATGCTCAATGGCTCTGCAACACCCATTTGAGCACTTCTGCTTGTTGAGATGAGCGGATTCAGGTTACAGCATCTGCACAGTATTTCATAGAAGTGGTCATACGCTATAATACCTCACCTATGATACTTCATGGTCGAATTTGGCCCTAGAGAGGCTCCTACAGGGTGCAAATCCTCTTTCGTCATTCTAATCCTCGCATATCTCTGTAGAAATTTAGTAGCAGGCTCTCAGGCTCAGCAATCGCCTATCAGACGTCGTCAGCCAGACTATGAAGCATAATGTCCACCTTCCGCGGGCATTCGTCATCTTGCGAATGCTCCGTACCCACTTCCTCAAGTTATTGACGACCGCCAGCGGTCGCCAAAATGCACTCGGCGGCCGCCTCTTGAACCTGGTTGGACCCACAACTCGGTTATAAATGGAGGTACTTATTTCGATGACGCTAGCGGCAGATAAGATAAGATCCGTCACACCTCGACGTTATTGCTGAGATATCCGCGTCCTTGCTCTTGACCAACTCATCCTGCGTAGACGATGGTCCTCAGAGTCGGTTACGGTGAGCATACGTGGTGACATGACACGTTCTCCTAGAGACATGAGCCGTAATTCCGTCCAGTGCGCGAACACTTTTCATCGCCTCTCCTGCAATTCGCGGAAGAGGACGGCGGCAAGACGTTCACCCTGGTAGAATGCCCGAGTGAGTAGGGACTCTCGTGTCGTGGTGGAGATTCATCACTTGGGGCTGAACCAGATGGTTGACGCTAGGCGGTACTGGGCAGCTCATCGGTCGCCTGGAGAAAGACGAGATCGATGTCGCTATGTGAGCGCTACACTCGCAGATTGCAAGCACATTCTACTCAACTCCGAATCGGACAATGCAGCGCGCTCACGGACCCTCTCATCTCGGGCATCGCGAAGGGGTCCAAGGCATACAAGCTCGTAGGCAGCTACGTTACAACGCCGCTCAACTGGTGAACATATATGATTCTGCATTCCGATGCACGTAGCTTACGGTCAGGGTGCCAATCATAGGGCCGTCATCACGGGCAAGAACTCCCCGTACAACAGCATCTCTGACCTGAAGGGCACCACTATCGGCATATCTAGATACGGGAGGCACGCTCTGAATTGTTTCCTATTGAGGCTTGGGACTCACGGTACAACGCGACGTTCAGCGGAAGCCAAACCATGGCGTACGTGATGGCCCTTCAGCAGGGCTGGCCAACCAACGAGCTCAAGTTCCAAGGTAGACCGCCTCCTCGTCCAAAAGAGAATACTACCCGCATGCTCAATCCGTGATCGGGCCAGTGAACAACGACATCCGCGGGCTGATCGACTCCGTCAACGATGGCTCGACGAGCGCGTTCATGTGGGAGTGGTTTACCACCAAACCCTTCGTCGACGCCGGCGAATGTCGCTTCGTGAGTACCACTCTTCCGCCGCGGCGTGCCCGTCGCCGCTTCCACGACGCGCTGCTCACACAACCTTCCTCCGCCTCTGCGGGGCAACACGGACAGATCGGCTCTGTCCCGACGCCCTGGCCGTCGTGGCTCATCGCCGCGCACCCAGAGCGTGCGCCCGCGTCCGCCCTCACGCCCTTCCTCGAGGCACTCTCGGGGCACGTGCGCGCGTTCGACGCGCCCGAGCAGCGCGCGGCGGCCGACGTCGCGTTCATCAAGGACAAGTTCGGGTACGCCGAGGAGGACATCAAGGTCAGCCTGCGATCCTCCGCTTTCGCTTTGCTTGACCTTCCTGCCTGCCTACCTGCCTGCCTGCCACCTGGTCGGATCCTCGGCTGAGAACGTCTGTGCTGACTCGGGCTTCCGACAGGCGTGGCTCAAGACCGTCGGCTACCCGCAAAGCTGCCTCGAGATCCCCAGGCAGGTCATCCTCGACACTCTCAGGTACGTCCCCGGGCCTTCCCTCATCTCTATTCATGCGTCTCCACGACACCGGTCCTTGCCCACGCTCACGCTGACGTTCTCCCCGCTTCTGCTTCGGCCCCCGCTTCCGCTTCCGCCCCTGCGTCTGCGCGCCTGCCCGGTGCGGTACGCCTTCTGGCCGGTGCGGTACTCCCCCGGATGCTATCCTGCTCCTCGACGACGACGACGACGAAACGCGAACGCGAACGACCGCGGCGGGGTGCGGCCTCCCTTCAGTGTGCTGGAGAAGGCCGGGTTCGTGCAGAGCCCGGAGGGAGGGTTCGACGTCGGAGAGTTCGTCAACACGGAGGTCGTCACCTTGGTATGAGCGGGACTTCCCTACGCGCGCCGAGCGGGAGCCGGCGGGAGGCGAACGGACGACCCGCCCAGTCCCAGACTGCTGCTTCCCATGGGAGTCGATGCACGCGAACATGATGGATAACAGACAGGAAGCCTCGCGCACGCCATGTACCAATAATATACTTGCAGTTCTCCCTGAGGCTCCGCGGCTGTGTCTGCTGAGCCTGTGTGCCAGTCGCACCAGTCGTGATCGACGACGACGGCGGCGGTCGCAAAAGCTGTCTGTCATAACCGAGTGCTGAAGCATGATATATACATATTGTGGTGATCGAGCGCGCGATAGGCGTTCCGTGTACCGTACGACAAAAGCGGCTTTCAAAAAAGTCCAAGACGGTACAGTCGCGTGCGGACACGCGCACAGGGGTGTTTGTGTGTGTGGAGGGGATAGGGACGGGGTACCGCGGCGGAGAAGTGTGTAAGTAAGGAGCGGAAAGCACCGAGCGGGCCAGCATGGAACCAAGCTGCGCGAGACGAAGATGGAGGGAATGATTATGTACAGTAGCAGACCATCGGATGGAGACAGTGCTGGATATGGAAGCAGTGACGGCAGGGGATTAGTATAGTACGTGCACGACTAGTATGGGCGAAGGCTACACTTTCTTGGGGCTTGTGTCTGGCTGGGGTCATTCGGGTGCAGATGCGAGGGCGGGGGGATAAAGAGCAAAGGCGGGGGTACAGTACCATCTAAGATGTCCGAGGAGGGAGAGAGCGCGAAGAATATAAGTAGAAGTGGCAGAGGGACGCAGCAAAGTCTACGATTGTATCCTGTGTCCGGACGACGTCTGACTCGGAGGCACAGCAGCAGGGGCAGCAGGGTGGCGCCGCGGCGCGTCTTCAGGTTCGGGCGGGTGCACGAGCGTGTCGATGTACCCATCCACATTCGGGACGAGGAGCCTATGCGAAAGGAGAAAAAAAGAGACCACCGTCAGCCCCACGCTCCCAAACGCATACCAACAGATAGGAGCAACCTCCCGGCACTTACTTGAGCCACAACCGCCCGCCGCCGCTCTTCTCCCTCACGACCTGCCACTGCCCGCGCTGGCGGAGCCCGGGGCCGTTCGTCGCGCCCTCGAGCGCGTCGACGAGGCTCTGCCGGCCCTCGCGCGTCCCCTCCGCCTCGAGCACCCACTCGCCCCACCAGCCCTTCCCGAGCGCCAGCCCCGCCTCCGTCGCGCTCCCCGGGCCGACGTACGCGATGCGCGCGAGCCACATGTACTTGCGCACGAGCGCGAACCCGGTCGGCGAGTGCGGGCTCGGCACGCGCGTCGCGACGTTCACGAGCTGCAGGTCCGGCTCCGGACGCTGCTGCTGCTGCCGTTGCCTCTGGGGCTGCCCACGAGGGTACGCGCGCGGGGAGGGCGCGGCGTCCTGTGGGAGCGCGAGGATGAAGATGGGGTCGACGAAGGCGGGGAGGATGTTCGCAAAGTAGAACGGGGACGGGAGCGTCAGCGGGTTCTCGAGCGGGGGCGGGCTCGGGGGAATGTACTGGTACCTAGGCAGTACCCGTTGAACATCAGCCACTTCTGCCGCTGGCCCGCGCCCTCGCGGTGGCCCTCGTCCGGGCCCGACAGCGGGCGCGGGGCGTCCGGCGGCGGGACGGGCGGGACGTAGCCAAAGTTGCAGACGATGTCGCCGTCAGAGAGGTGCTCCCACAGGCCGCTCTTGACGAGCTGCTTCCTCGCACGCCGTGATCGCGGCCTCGTCGAGGTCGGTGCAGGGCACGAAGACGCGGAGCACCGGCGCGCGCACCCGGGACGTCGCCAGAAATAGATCGTGGGCGGAGGTGCCCCTAGGGACGGCGAGGGTGGCCGGCGACCCGCCGAGAGCGAGAGACGCTCTGCGGCGTGAGCGCGCAGCGGGTGGCGGGCTGCTCCCTGACGATCCTTCGGACTCGGTGTTAGTGCGCGAGATAGAGGGAGGGCTCGAGAGCGACGAGTCGCTCGACAGGCTGACGGACGCGAAACGCCGGTGCGGCATTTTGAGCTCTTGTCCGATCCAGCTATCGTCCTCCGCCGCGTACACGCTGTGGCGCGCCTTGCTCATGGTCCGCCGCCAGGTGCCCGAATACAGCTTCAACGCGAGCGGGTCCGAGGACGGCGGCGGCAGGGGCACCTTTGACCGGCCGAACATCGAACTGAGACCACCGCCTTTACTCCGAGGGATCGTCTCCGCCGCTGAGATCGACGGTGTTCGGGGTGGACTGAGCGAGGCCGCACGCTGTGCGGAGATACCGCTGCGGATCGTTCCTGATCGGCTGAGCACAGACGTTCGACGGCCGGCGGGCTTGGGCGTGGCTGTCGATAGAGCATCGTCGCGCTCCGCAGTGTCAGTGCCCAGCACCGAGAGCGGTGCGGGAAACACGAGTTCGCGGACGCCGTGCGACTGCGGAAGACGGGAGCCTATGCGCAAAGGAACGTTTGCGACGTCGTCGTATTCCTCCGACTCGGAAGAAGGTGAGGACAAGGCGCTGTGTACGAGCGACTGGAGGTAGAGAACGAATCTCGAATGCGCCGAGGTGAATGAGGCGAGGCGAGCAGACGTCCTATGGAGGTGTGGATCGTCGGACCCACGCGTAAGCGCACCGAGCACCGCCATGGCATGCATTGGGTACGCATGCAGGGGGACGTATTGAGAGAGCACTGCAAGGGCGCGAATGTGCGTTAGCGCGCCCGGCAAACACAAAGACGGAGTGGAGTGACGTACTGAGCATAGCGAGGTGATGGAAGTCGACGTCGATGTCGGACGTCTGCTCTACGTCGCTGAGCTCCAGGGCGTAGGCGTAGGCGGGGACGTAATGGGAGAGGATGACCTTTCTGCATTCTGCATGACGGGTGAGACCATGTCGGAGGTCGCGGCAGGTGCTTGTGAGTGCATGAAAATCGTCCCAAGAGGATGTCCTGAGGAGTTGGGCGAGCACTCGGGGTTGTCTGAGTGCTCGAGAGAGAAGACGAGGGGACCGGGCGGAGGGGCGGGGGACGCGTGTGGGGGAGTATTTGCGGGGGGTGTTGTGGACGACGTTCTGCCTGTGCGCGGGGGCAGGGTCAGGGCTGGACGATGGGCCCGGAATGGGGGGTAACGGGCGTTCTGTTGTTTTGGCAGAGACGGACATGGTGGTGGGAGAGATGGTGGTGGACGAGGAGGAAGGGGAGGAGGGGATGATAAAATCAGAGGTAGCGGAGGAGGGCCATGGAGGAGGGAGGAGGAGGAGAGGGAGGAGAGGGAGGAGCAGGGATGGGACGGAGGGCCATGGACATATGATGAAAGGTATAGACGACCGAGTATACTATAATTCCTTCTGTATTAATCCCTCCATTAGCTCATCGACGCCCGCTCGCTCGCTTATCCCCCAGTGGCGGTACCGTCCTATCCTGAAATGGTCACAGTGCGCCCCGGGGCGTCTTCCTGCCTTCCTGCTGCCCCTGCCTGCCTGGTGCACCGCACCGCGCGACTGATCCGCCTCTCTCCCTCTTCTGCTTCTCGCAGATAGACTTTTTGTGCCGTTGACGTCGTCCCCGCCGTCCACACCGTCAACTATCGCACGGGCACCTTCCCGCAGCATGAGGCGTCGCAGCTCCGGCTCAGACGCTTCACCCGGGGGTGCATTTTTAGACGCAACGCGACCGAGCACGCTCTCGGCATCTCTTCGGCGCACGCTCCTCGATGGGCGTCTATCCCTCTCCAAGGTACTCTAGCAACCGAGCACCAACCATCTTCGGAAAACACACCCCAGCCTCAGCCACAACATCAGTACATGGCGTCAGTCCTCCCCAATGATGTCAGTCCTCTAACTACTTACTCCGCAAAGACACATCGCGTACTCGTCCTCTCTTCACATCGAT
This sequence comes from Trametes sanguinea, assembly GCA_008973685.1. Classification (NCBI taxonomy): domain Eukaryota; kingdom Fungi; phylum Basidiomycota; class Agaricomycetes; order Polyporales; family Polyporaceae; genus Trametes; species Trametes sanguinea. The sequence goes on from WAHA01000024.1 coordinate 996,329, forward strand.
ATCGCTTGACAGACGAGTATCCGGCTGCTCTTGGTCTCTGCGACGGCCTGCACACGTCTGCGAGCACTCTGAGACCCTTCCACTTCATTCTTGCGGCAATGCAGTTGGCGCGGAGACCCGTCTTTCAGACCCTTCCTGCGATGCTCCCAAGTATTCTCCTTCATTGGTCTCACAGAGCCAACCTTATGGAATATTGTAGCGGCCATTTCACGTTCATCCGCCGTACTCTGGAAATGCTGAAGGGAGAAACATGTCGATAAATAAGACCTCCGTACGCACACCCGCACATTCACTGAATGATGATCATCCACGCAAGCACAAAGTAAAACAACCTGCACGCGGCGCGGCCCCGCACGCGTCGGAGCGGCCAGGTCAGCGAGAGAAATGCACGCGGGAATGCTTGGCAGGGCGACGCACAGCAACGGGTATACGGCCAGCAGGATGCGCTGCGTCTCGATCTTCGTGCCGTCCAGGAAGTTCACCGACGCTGCGCCCACAATCAATCAGCTTCCTGCTTCTTCGCGGGACAGATCGCGGGCAACTGAAGCCGCTACTGCACTCACCCCAAACACACCACGCCCACGCCGCGAGGGCGACCGGCGCGCGCACGTAAATAAGATGCACGAACGTCGACACCAGGGCGGCGACGTTGAGCGGCGCGACGCAGTATCCGAGCACGCACAGCCCTTGAAAGAACGACCTGCCAAAGCGGAACCACAGAAGTTAGACAAGCGCCTTCTAAGATGGATGACGTGCCGGACGCTCGGTACATACACTCGCCCTCCGAGCAGCTACGCACCATCAGATTGTCAGTGAGGATGCGGCGTGGCTTCGGGAAAGCAGTGGGTCATGCGCACCTTTGCTTGCACGGTGACTACGAGCGAGCCTACCGCTATTATGACCACGACGCTCGTGAAGACGCCTAACGACTGCGAGGGGGGTGCCTGTGTACAGCGTGGTGGTCAGCGGCTGGCGAGATAGGTACATGAGCATTGCGTACGTTGATGCTGAGGAGGATGCCGAGGGTGAGGCACAAGACCAGCGGTCCCCACAAATCCCAATCTCTGGAAACATCCCCATCCCGTTCAGCGTGCGTGCAACTCGAGGCCGAGTAACCTGGCTCACCGCAGCAGGTCCCGGTTTCCCTTACTTCGTGGCGGGTAGAGCACTTGCACGAGCTTCGTGTATATGGACAGCAGGTCCCTCGCCTGGGTCGCCCAGAGTCAGCCGTTCAAGGAACGTCCGCAAGCGCACACAGCGAACTCACAATCGTAGTGGTGACCGGCTCGTCCAACGTGTCCATCCCCGAGTACCTACAAGCCACCATCCGACTCAGCCTCAAGCCTCTCACCCGCGCCCGAGGACGCAAGCCCATCCATGCGACCCGAGAAACACCGCTCACCTGGTCTCGACCTGCACGCCCCCGACCATCCTGCGGTTCGCCCTCTGCCCTCCTCCCCCGGGCGCGCCCCCATTCACCGGCGTCCCAATCGTGCCCGACACGCCCCCCGCGCCCGCGCCGGAGTCGGACGGGGGCGCGAGCTGCTCGGGCGCGCGCGCCTTGCCCTTGTCGGCCGCTGCGGAGCCGGGCGTGCGCGGGCTGGGGCTGGTGCCGAGCCCGGGGTGGGTGAAGCCGGGGATGGAGTCTTCGTCGAGGTCGTCGTCGTCTGTACGTCGTATGCGGAGGGGGGGACGATGAGCGTTGGAGTTGGTGCTTGCCAGGTCGCAGGTCGGTGGTATGGTAATGGCACTTACCTGCCTCGATGAACTGCGAGGTGGACGTGAGCGGGGTGGTCACGTCGACGTTGTCCATGCGCTGCATCTTTCTTTGAGTACGTTACTTCACCGAGCCCTTGAGTATCACAAGAATAGTATGCGATGCCGGACTCGTAGCAAGCGGGCGTAGTGGTACGGTGCTGGGTGTACAGCTGCTACATATGACCGCACGGTGTGTATGCTGGGAAGCGCCCACGTCCGTTTCCAGTGCTCCGCCACGTGACCGACTCGAAGACCCAAGCTGACGCGTCGCGAGACGAGCGTAATTACACACTCGGTCCTCTCTACCTCACCGTCACCCTCTCCCTCCATCGACCTCCACCCCCAAACACTACCATGGTAAGCATTTGCGGCATTGCTGTATGGTACAACGCTGACCAGACGTACAGGGCCAAACACCGTCTGGCTTGCCTGGGCAAAGACCCGGTGGCGGCCGCGGCCAGCCGGGCGACCAGAAAGACAAGAAGGAGCAGAAGAAGAAGTGGGAGCCGCCGCTCCCGACGAGCGTGGGCAAGCGCAAGAAGAAGAAGGGCCGGACGCGGCGTCGAAGCTGCCGACGGTGTACCCGACGACGCGCTGCCGGCTGAAGCTGCTGAAGATGGAGCGCATCAAGGACTATTTGCTCATGGAGGAGGAGTTCATCCAGAACCAGGAGCGGCTCAAGCCGGAGAGCGCGCGCGAGGAGAAGAACGAGGAGGACAGGACGAAGGTCGACGACCTCCGCGGGAGCCCGATGGCCGTCGGCACGCTCGAGGAGATTATTGACGACGACCATGCGATCATCAGCACGGCGTCGGGCCCGGAGTTCTATGTGTCGATTATGAGCTTTGTGGACAAGGACCTCCTGGAGCCCGGGTGCCAGGTGCTGCTGCACCATAAGAACCAGGCGGTCATTGGTGTGCTCCAGGATGACACGGACCCGATGGTTAGCGTCATGAAGCTGGACAAGGCGCCGACGGAGAGCTATGCGGATATCGGTGGCCTGGAGCAGCAAATTCAGGAGATCAAGGTGCGTACCTCTCGCTCACGCAATCTCAACGGACAGCTTCTGACTGCATACGACAGGAATCGGTGGAGCTGCCCTTGACACATCCGGAGCTGTACGAGGAGATGGGCATCAAGCCACCAAAGGGTGTCATTCTCTATGGCGTCCCCGGTACCGGCAAGACCCTCCTCGCAAAGGCGGTCGCGAACCAGACCTCGGCGACGTTCCTGCGCGTGGTCGGATCCGAGCTCATCCAGAAGTACCTCGGAGATGGCCCCAAGCTCGTACGAGAACTGTTCCGGGTGGCAGAAGAGCACGCACCAAGTATCGTGTTCATCGACGAGATCGACGCTGTCGGTACGAAGCGGTGCGTATCTCTTCGTAGTGGTCGTGCTTTGAGAGAGTATCGCTGACTGGGAAGCGCAGGTACGACTCGACATCGGGCGGTGAGCGTGAGATCCAGCGGACGATGCTGGAGCTCCTCAACCAGCTGGACGGCTTCGACACGCGTGGGGACGTGAAAGTGATCATGGCGACAAACAAGATCGAGTCGCTCGACCCCGCGCTCATCCGGCCGGGACGTATCGACCGCAAGATCGAGTTCCCGCTGCCGGACATCAAGACGAAGCGGCACATCTTCAAGCTGCACACGTCGCGCATGAACCTCGCGGAGGACGTCGACCTCGAGGAGTTCATCACCGCCAAGGACGACCTCTCCGGGGCGGACATCAAGGCGGTGTGTACCGAGGCGGGTCTCCTTGCGCTCCGGGAACGGAGGATGCGGGTCACGAAGGCGGACTTTACGGCGGCGAGGGAGAAGGTGCGTTCGATGCTGATCTCGGTGGGCGTGGTTGGGATGCTGATCGTGCGATTTGCTGCAGGTGTTGTACAGGAAGAACGAGGGCACTCCGGAAGGACTCTACCTGTGATCTGTCGATTGTGTTTGTATTGTTCGTCGCACGCTGCATATCCTATCTCGTTTTCTAGTTCTCTGGAACCGACATGACATGCTCTCTTCCGACCGTGTGCTGGATGCGAGGCTTGAGGCGTCATCCCAGGTCCCAAGAGAAGGGCGTCAAGTCGGTGTCAGCATGTCTACCGCTGCTTTACGCTCCGCTGTCTGTGTGTTGTGAGCATATACTTTATGGTAACCGCATTAGATAGAAGCTGCGAAGAGGTCAACGCCGACGCACACTTCTGTCCCCGGTCTATCCGGTGGCATTCTGTCGGTGGGCGTACGGGATCCTGCGTGTGGAGAGTCTCGCTGTTCACTACCGTCGTGTCAAAGCCAACGAAACAGAGCTGCAGGTATACATGCACAGTGTACAGTACAGTACAAGTACGTACGGCAACAAGCGACAGGATAGATCGATCTCAGATCGGGCGGCACCGCGTAATGGCGCGAGCGCTCGGGGTCAATAAGTCAGTACTTCAATACTGGCAGCAGCCACCACATCCTGCACTCGACCGTGACCTTCGAGTTGTCCACCACAGGTACGAACACTTGGCTGACCAGGGTGCGCATTCATTCGAGGGTAACTGATATAGGGCTTGAACGCTACAGGACTGACCACGACGGATATCAACGAAGGCCAGCCTCAGCTAGCGTCCACATCACACAACAATCACCATTGTGGTGTGGCGTAACGCTTTCCCCTGCACTGGCTGCGGAGCTACATACGTACCGCAGTCGCCTCGCCCATTATTTCGATGGACAGCAATTTCGTCCAAGTAGGGCCGTCGGCCCCGGCAGCGGAGGCCAGCGACATGCTCGGCCTCATTCGACCAACACCACCCGCTGCCAGTGAGCCTGACGCTGGGCATGAGCCTGAGGCTGTCGCTCCCGCAGCTCAGGCTGCCAATGTGCCGGGCATCGCTCCGCAGGGACCTGAAGCGCAAGACGGCAGTCCCGAACCACCGCACGACGACCCAAAGTCGAAATGTCGCTGCTGTGAGTGGTACCTTCAGTGTTATGCGATGTCGACATTGACGATCGTCTGCCCTACTAGTCCCGCATCTCAAGATGTCAACGATGATCCAGGGCCCGGCGCGCCTCGAAGAGGTATTTGAGTCGTTGGGGCGCGAGTATCAGGAGAGTTTGGTCCAGATCCGGGCTATGGTGGCTCGACTTGCCGAAGCGAAGGGTACCTCACAGACGTCGGATTCCGCTGGTAATGTGAAGGTGGGTGAGGATGTCTCCAGCGAGAATGCGCTGCTCGCCCTCGGCACGGTGATGACACAGGTATGTCCTATCTATCTCTTGGTTCGAGGTCTGAGGAGTTGAACTTTGGGAATCGTGTCGCAGGCTCTAAGTCGGGCACTCAAAACCATCAATTCTACCCCGGGCTTCTTCATCCCGAGATCAGACTGCAAGCTCGACATCGATGAGCACTTGGAGGTGATTGCTTTGCACGCCGAGTCGCTGCGCACCGCCCGTCAGTGTCTCGACGAGGCCTGGAAAGGGGCGGAGCTGATGTTCGAGACCCGTGACAAGCTCGTCCGCGCGCACGAGCGAATGATGCAACGGAGAGCCATGGTCAAGGCCGTCCGCTCAACAGCACGTATCTCTTCGCTCGTCCCGCTGACTCCCGATAGCTGACGTGTGTATGTTCGCTCGCAGGCCATCGTCGCGTTGCCCTTCATGCCATTTCTCTCTGGGGCGCTGAGCGTTATCGAGATGGGCCTGTCCGTGTTCAACGGCGTGCAAGAGACCTACGTCTCCGACGAGGAGCTCCTGTCGACGACCCGGAGCGTGGATGAGCTGTGCGACAAGCTGCTCAAGGCGATCAAGAAGGTGGACGAGGTCCAGGTCGAGCTCGGGCCCGTCAAAGCCAGGATCGAAGAGCAGAGAGCCAACGCCCTCGCGCCGCAGCTGCTGCACCTCCGAGCGGAGCTGCAGTCTACGGAGCAGATCGTCGAGCCGGTGTTCCATCGTCGGACTACGGAGCAGAGGCCTGCTGAGGCAGAGAAAGCGCCGGCGGGATGCGGGACCCTGCGCGAGGCCTTGCAGGCTATGTATGCTATCATGCCTCTCCTGGGACTGCCGATATCGCCAGACGTGTCGCTGGCGTCCGTGTCTGACGAGACATGGGAGCAGATCGAGGCGGACCTGGTCAAATACAGGGCCCCGTTGCAGGCGTAGTCTTGATTGGTTTGGGTTTTTTGGATACGTATCTGATGTCCGTTTCCTTCATCGCTCCGAGTCTTACATCGTTGCTTTGCTCCTGGCTAATTCGCTCTGTACACACTGCTTGGTTGCATACCCGCGCGTCCTCTTATGGTGAGTGGTTGGCCACGTCTAGCAGCTGATCAATCTGACGAATCGTTCACCCTCCCAGGCACTCTCACATCATCCTGCCCCTGCCTGGGTCGTTCATTCCGTGTATTTGTACGCTACAAATTCGCTCTTCTGAAAGTCTGAAACGTATCGACGTCTCGCTCTCAACGTTCATGCCATATCGCCGGCATTCTGCGTGGTTGCCTGGGGACGTATGTATGTATGAAATGGACGGCATTGTCTCATGGGTCAAGTAGTGCAACATGACGACTTCTGAAACGCTCAAGCATCCCATGATACCGCCTTCTCATAGATGTGCGAACTCAAACTCCTCGGACTTTGTCGGTGGGATCGCTGATAGCGGCGGCCGTTGTGTTATGGTTGTCATACTGCGTCGTCGTCGATAGAGGGTGCACGAAACGTTGTTCTTGCTCGCACGAGTACAATACGCACGCGCTTGTCCCTCACCAAGGCAATGGCGATGGCATTGTCTCTGTTGTTGCACGTTGCGGAATGCAGGCAGGGATCTCGGGCAGGCGACGGAGGCGGGATGTGTGCGGGGGATGCATGCACGCGTATGCAATGTATGAAAGTTGGAGCTGAGAGTGTGTGAGGATGTCGACGGGTTGATGGTGGCGTCCGGGGACTTACTCGGCTCTCCAGCCAACATATACCCTCGCCTCATGCCCCTCCATCCGTCCTCCCTTCCCGTCGCCTTCTTCGCTGTTGTCTGCTCGCTGTAAGCTGCCTGACGCATCCTGTGACCTACCTCTTGCCCTGCGATATCCTACATGTCGAATCCTAGGCATCTAGCGCTCTACGACAGTACTGAGCAAGGCCTCTTTCGCATCCATCCAGTTCGGCGCTGGCGAGCGAACGAACCAAGGGCTGGTTCATGATCTCAATGTGCCTGCTTAGACTGTCTATTACGTCTGTCCCTTCGCTGATGACATCTTCTCCCTGGCCCCTGGACGCGTCTGTGGTCGTGCTTGGACGCGTCTTGCTCACTCTTGCGGCATCTTTCTGCTTCTTTTGAATTTACTGCCTGTCCTCGCCAGGGTCCTACTGCGTTCGCTAATAGCTTGGGACGCTTCTAAACTCGATAACGATCCCCTGGATGCCGCTACTGCTTATCTTCCGCCTTGGGTTCTCCACCGCAAATTGTTTGAGCTGCCTCGCGGTGATACTTACACAGAGCCGTTCGCAGGCTCGCGATGATGCAATACATCATGTGCGGCGGGGCCATCAAGACGGGCGGCGGGGTGAAGGGAGACACGTCCAGGTGAGTTCACACTGTGGTTGTCGTTGTGCTTCCCAAACGCCTGGCCGAGCACGGGAACCTGCGTGCGCATGCCATCGTCGTTGTCGTTGTCGTCGCCGCCGTCGTGGAGAGGCGCTTGGTGATCTATACGCGGGCGACGTCACCGACGGGGAGAGCGCTTTCGACAATGAACGGAACAAACGGGGCGGGCGTCTATCTCAGGGGCGCGGGGGCAGACACAAATCAGCCTGCCCTGAAGGAGGAACGTGGCTGGGGCTTCTTGCGATTGGGGTCCGGTGCAGCGAAGCGGACTGGCCGTTGTTAGCTTCCCCCATTGTCCTCCGTACTCTACCTCGTTCATCTTGTTTCGCCTCATTCCAATCCTTTGACCTAGGCTAACTATGCACGAGCAGCGTCCTGCTGCTCTCCCGTCCCTCTCTCTCGTCATGCCTCCCTCTCTTCCCCGCCGACGTTCCTCTATGCTCTCGTCAGCTTCGGACCCTCATACTCCGCCTCCGCGCAACTCTCCTCTTCCTATGCTCTTAGCGGCATCCAACAACAGGAAGAGCTCTGACAGCTGGAACAGCTCAAACTACGATGGAGCAGACGACCTCGAGTGGGAATGGAAACCGGAGCAGACGCGTCTGTTGTCGAGGGTAAGTGCCGCCGGACGCGTTTCACCGCGACAGTCGTCGCGTCTATCGCCCCCGTTCTCTCCTTCTCGCGTTGCTTTGCGTGCAGGAACCTGACTTCCTCGCAACAGACCTTAGATGCCCTCCCTTCGCACCTGCTAACACCCTTCAACGGACCTGTACCTCCTTCGAATCTCCTCGATAAGATCGCACGCGGTGTCATCTCCGCAAAGGACCCTGTCGAATGGCCCCATTCCTTGCGTGCGACGCGTGCCAAAATCATCGAGTTGGCTCGCCTCCGCGCGAGTGAAGATATGTCCAGCGACACTATCGCGGAGGAAGACTCCTCTGATAAGGATGTCCTCCAACAGACGACAAACACGGGTCCTAAGCGACCCCTGTATAGACAGTCGAGTATGGATTTCATGCAGTCCTCTAAGCTCGACCCCGAAGATAGCAGCGCGATCGCTCGGTGAGCACTGGCGTCTATCCGACTGTCTTGAATCTCGGCTGATGTCCTAGCGTACATAGTCTATCATATCGCTTGCAACAGTCGGAACGTATAATCCTCAACCCCGCACATGAAGCATATGCCCGCGGTTCTCCGCGTCTACGTTCGCGACCTGTCCCCTCTACCCCTAGCTCTGCTACCCTCAACTCCCAGAGCTCTCGTCATTCAGGCTCTCGCATTCCTCGCCTGCAGCGTTCATTCTCATCGATCTCCAACTCTTCCGATTCCTATGCAGAACCCGCTGTTGACCCACGCGTGCAACGTATCAGACGTGCCGAGTCCTTCGCTGGGTCTGCTCTCTATGGGCCTGGATCTCCTCTCAAGCGCGCACCTTCCTATGGATCCATCTCGAAGAGGAATTCGGACGCTATGAGTGTGGACTGCTCTAACCGTTCTGATGTCACGTCTTCAGACGAGGAAGAGAAGTTGCGGAGCAAGAAAGCTAAGAAGCCTCGTGTTAAGGCAAGCTCTCCCACCCCGCCGCCGGCTGCGTCTCCCGTGGTCTCCCCTGAGAAGGGGCGACCGTTGCGGCGGTCCACGCGTACTATTGTGAAGACGCCCTCTACGACCACACCCCCCAGTTCCAACGATACTCCGCGTCGTGCCACGCGTCCGAAAGCCAACCTCAAGCGTAACCCCAGCATCCTTGGACCCGAGCTTCCTCCGATTGCGGCACAGCCCTCTCCCGCACGGCTCCTCTCGCCATCCCCGTCTCCTGTCAAGGTCCGGTCGAGTCGCAGAACGCCCATGTCCCCATCCCCTGCCTCTCCCTCCCCTCGCCACACTCCCACAGTCACCCAGACGCCGATGTCCTCGGCATCGCGCAAGACCTCGCGCCGCAAGGTTCCTTTACCCGCCGGTGCTGTGGGCAGAAGAATCTCTTTTGGTCTCACCAACGCATCCGCGGGTGAGAATGCTGGGCCTGGTATCGGGCTTGGTCTCGAGAGTGCCTTCCAGTTGGATTAAATGTCCGCTCAGTGCGTTGACATTCATCACGGCATTACCACCCGATCCTTGGCCTTTCGTTCTCGGAACACCTCCACATATGTTTATTGACGGTCGGATTCGATGACCGTCGCCTTCGGCATCCCACCCTCCTTGTTATCGATTCAATTGTTCCCATGGGAGCAGCCAATCCCATACCACACACTCTCCTTCCCTCGTCTCATCTCATCACCAAGGTGTCGCAAGCTCTAGACATCGAACACATTCCTTCTTCTTTTCTCTCTCGCCATCTCCTTCTCCGGCAAGGAACACGGGCAGCCACGCTGCGCCTGCCTCCTCTACATCCTCACCACAAGCTCTATCGGATACAACGCCCGTCGGAGCCTCGTCCGCCTTGTGCGGTGTATACCAGCCGCACTGCTGGTTGTGCTATGTGTACTATATGTCCATCTGCTCCGCCTCCCAAGCCTCTCAAACCCAAGCAAACATTGCAAGTACTGTTGCCTTCGTGTGCTGACTTCCTCCCCTGTTTTGCTCCCGTCACACATGGCGTTTTGCTTCTTCACCCTAACTCCCCAAGTGAACCATCGCTAACCCTCCCTCCAAGCGCTAATGTCACGTTTCGTGCTCAATAGTTGGTGCTTGCCGCAATTGACTTGCCTCTCGTTCTTCCTTCCCCCATAGTGCTTCAGTTTCCTGTGCATAGATATCCCCCTTGTCGCCGTTTCCTTCCTGCACGGCTGATACCACAAAAGCCGTGCGGCGTGCATCTAGTGTCACTTTGTGCGTACATACCTGTTCTCTCCCCCTCTTCATACGTTGTTTGGCCTTCTGCTTCTGCTACACCCCTTCGTCTGCTGTGCACGCGCTCCTTGGGATTCTTTGTGTATCATGCCCGCCACTTGTTGATTGGGTTGTTCGTGTACATGTATCTCCTGCTTCACCTGTTGCAATTCACTCGTTGCCGATTAAACGCGCTTCGCCTAGCCGCGCGGCGGATGCACGTCTGTAAGGTGTTGCGGGAACACAATCTGGCACGCATTCCAGTATCACAGACCCGCAAATATCTTGATGCTCACACTGCCACGCGCCGTTCGAAAGCATGTTGAACGATCATCGACTCGCCCACAGAAACTAGAGGCTCGTTCGCCTGCTAGTCAACGGCTGCCAATCCGATGCATGATGTTTGACTGGCGGTCGTCAAAGGATGCGCAACGGGAGGTTGGGCAGATAGTCTGAAGAATGGTACGGTTTCGGGCGCGGTGGAAGAATGCACCCCTGCGGCAGAGTTGGGCTCGATACAACGGCCACGAACACATGCATTAGGTCTCGTCTGCATCTAGCTAACAACATCGGGTCAGCTCCGACTCCCGCACGACCCACGGGAGGACACACCTAATATCGGACGGCGCAGCAAAGGAGACACCTGGGGCTCATGATGAGGGGTTCGCCTCGGACTTGGCCCTCCGCTCAGCGATCTCCGCACGCTTCTGCTTGAGGAGCTCCGCGGCGCGGATGTCCCAGTGGTACGCCCAGTACCCGATGAATCCGAAACCGGCCATCGCGAGCGCATGCCCGGCGGGGTCTGCGTTCGTGTCCAATTGAAGTGTCGACGGGGGTAGGCAGGCGCGATGTGGGAGTAGCAAGTCGCAGACAGAAAGAGGGTCTTTCAGCACGGGGGTCGTTAGTCCTATTTGGGGGAGAACGCACTTTCGAGGATGTTGCGCCGCTGGATGCCGAGCTGGCCGACGCGCGCGGCGAGGCCGAAGAGGGAGAAGCCGACGATGTTGGTGAGGAGGGACATGGTGGCGGGCGGAGAGCTGTGGACGGTGAGCCTGATGCCGAGCGCGAGTCTCGTCCGTCGTCGCGGTCGGTGACGTTTCGCAGGATAAGTCCTGATAAACCAGGGTTATTGACCCAAAATGGCTGAGAAATAAGTAAATGATTGAAGATTCCGGCCCGATCGGGCTCGTGCTATAGGATCATCGTGCTGTGGCGGCGTTTGCAAGGACTGCACACCTTTCCTGCACCCCGCACTATATCAGAGCGTGTACATACCCTTCCCAGCTATACACACGTCGCTAGCATCGATCCGTTCTCTTGGTCTGATTGCTACGAAGTATGTCTTCTGAAGCCGCGCCTGCGACAACGCCCGGACTTGCCGCTGGCGGTGATGTCGTGAAGAAGCTCGAGACGGCGAAGGGGCTCAAGGAGAAGGCCGACAAGTCGTTCCAGGAGGGCAAGCTCAAGGATGGTACGCTGTTCCTACTGTTATTACCGCGATTGGGAGAGACTGACAACTGTATTGCCGTCAATCTGTGTAGCCCTCGCATCCTATCACCAAGTACGTGCTGCTTGCAATCTGTGCGTCCATACGGGAATTGACGCCACATGCAGGCTCTCCTCTATCTGCATGGTCTCGACAAGTGTGTAACTCTCGTGCACCCGATATATGATGTTTCCTAACGCTACTGCAACAGGAACTCGCTGCAGAAGGCACTAGGACAGCCGGTCCCTCCCCCGCCACCGATCGAAGCCGTAGATCAGGCCGCACAGGAGAAGCCCAAGACAGAGGTATGTATCGCTCGTTAACTTCTCTGCAGTGTGCTCACCGAACGCTCGTATAGGTGAGGGTCTGGCTGCAACCTAGCATGTTGATCGTGCCGTCTGACCAGTTGAGACCCACCCAAGGTCGACATCCTGCAGGAGAAGATCTACTCGAATATGTCCCAATGCCATCTTGCAAACCAGAACTGGAAGCGTGCTGTTGAGACGGCCGACAAGGTACGTCACAGTCCCCGTCTATCGTTGAGATGTCGCTGAAGCTCGTGAACGTCGCAGGCTCTCGCGCTGAACCCTAAGAACCGCAAGGCCTTGTTCCGCAAGGCGAAGGCACAGGGCGAGCTGGGTTATTTCGAGAAGGCCGAGAAGATCCTAGAAGATCTCATCAAGGATGCCGAGCCAACAGGTATTTGCCTGTCTGGGGTACTCACCAGGACTACCATTGATCATTGAACAGAGAAAGACATCTGCCAGAAGGAGCTGGCACGTCTGCGGGCGATTGACAAGGAACGCGAACGGGCTCACAACCAGAAGCTCAAGGGTAAGTGCTGAAGCCACTGCCATCCGGCGACAGCTTATGCGTGTCCCTTCTGCAGGTTTCCTCAACAAGGAGAAAGTAGACTTGAGTGCGGCCTAAGCCGAGCATGTGCTCTGTTCTGGATTCGGCCGAGAAGACTTCTGTTTTTGTTTGTGGTGTACGATGCTTTCTGTTGCTATATCAAGTCGCGATGTACCATGTTTTCGAAGACAATGATCACTAATGCCTGCTGTTGATCATCTATGCGCATGTGGCGTGTCACTTAGGGAGATTCGAGTGTTTGGGTAAGTCGACCTTTGGGTCCTGGCAGGCCGCAAGGCAGTAACGTACGCGTGACACACAGGCACGTGGACGTGCTGAGACGCGACGCGACGACCTCAGGATGAGGAAGCGCCACTTGCTTGCACTTCGACCACCAATCGCTGCGCACAAGCCATAGCCATCATCATAACTTGAGGTATGTGCCAAGTGTATGGCAGATGATCTGAGAGCTGATACCTCTAAGGGACGTCAGCTTTTGCAAGGATGGACTCCAACGCAATCTCTCGGAATAGCTGTCGGGCTGGCGAAGCCGCATTGTCGATTCTGAAGGCCCACTATCCCATCGTTCTAACGCTGCAGTGTCATCTTCAGAAAGTCCTACGTTCCGAAGACTTTGACGGACTCTTGAATGGCAGCGATCCGCAACAATATACGACATTGTTGACGACGTCTTATGTGGCTAGCTATGTGGCTATTGCAGAATGTCCAAATCAGACGGGACGCTTCGTGGCAGCACCACCTATGTCGCACATGCGTGATGTAGGGTTAGCCGATGTCTTTGAAGAAATGGCGTTGATATGATTTGCAGGTCATTGATCGCGCTCAGGAAAGACTGTTCTTGAAAGCCAAGGGAGGACGACCGTCCAATATCACCACGGCAGGTTATCGCAAGGTCGGTTGATGCTACCAAAAGGCCGCAGAGGCTCTGAAACATAGTGTCTCAGGTTACACAGCAAGACAGCAGGACAAGAGTTGCGGCAACCCGGATGCCACTCGTCAACTACTTCGTGAACACCATAGTCACGGCGTTGCAAGGCCAGGACTGGGAACTCCTACTCAATAGGTCACCATCCCTGCTGCTGAACTGTGACGGTCACTTATCTAACCATTGCGCAGGATCGGAGAGGAAGCTATGCTCCACCTGCTGACTGAGACATCTGTTTTTGTTTCGCTGCCGAACGGGTGTTTCTGCCAGCTGACAGGCGATCCCATCGTTAACATCAGACCCTCAGATCTGTCCGACAGAAGCGTTGTTCCTTTCACATCGAAGAATAGCAGCTTGGCCGAACGATCTCGGGGCATCAAGCGCAGGCTGGTGGCAGGACATTCGACCGACTCCCGGCCTGCCAAACGGCGGAAGATGAATGCAGCCTCCATCGCTGGCAGGGCCAAGGGACTTGAGCAGACCTCGGGGGATACCAACATCGTCCGCAAAACGCCGGCTGACATCACGTTCCTCCGCGCGCGGATGTTCTACTCACGTCCGGCGATAGTACCACATACGTCTAAGATCGTCTTTGGCTTGCCTCCTAAGCGTAAGTTCAGGAAGGTGTACAAGACAACCCCATTGACGAGCGGTCCCTTATTCAAGACATCCTGAATCGAATGTACCCATGCTGGCTCGCTAAATCTCATGGGGACGAGATGAGGGTTGATCCTGACCCACGGGAGCAGATGGAGCATGCGCGACATCTGGCTAAATACGTCTTTCCTCGGCAGTATGGGCTGAGCAGCCCGTTCGGCTTTGCGGCCTCGTCGCAATGGATAGGCTCAAGGCCGCCAGATTTTCTAGACCGTGAACAGGAGCTCAAGGTGCGCAGCTTCATGGGAACCCATGCTGACCAGCTCACTGTCAGGGCTTCCAGTTAAAGGGCCCTTGCAAGACACCACAACGAGTCAAGGCCGTATTGAACACCCTGGAGAAGCTGATATGGAGGCATCGCAAATGTCGTTACAAGTCGCTTCTAGACCTCAGCTGTCCGTCCAAGGTGCAGAGAACGAAACGAACAGCTCCCTGTTATCCTAGTGCGCTAACAACTCGCTTCAGCTGAGACCAGATACTGCATCTCTCGATAGCAGCGTGATTCTAGTGCGCAATGATAGGCTTTACGACTAACGTGCATTGTACTAAAATGTGACCGAACCAGGAACTTATGTCCGAAACGTCTATTCGACTACAAACCCAGGCAACGTTCCACGATGGCAGTATATCGCTAGACTCAGCGGGACGACCGGTAGTTTACCACACCGCATCACCAGCACAAAAGAGCGCGCAATACAAGCCCAAATTCGCCGAGTTCATGTGCGGGGCAGATGAGGTGAGTGTTCGGCAATCCAGTAGCAGCATCGAGGGGCTCAATGGAACGGTAGGTTTTTCGTTATGCAGTGTTGGTTACAAAAGCTGTCATTCCGAAAGCCTTATGGGGCAGTGATAGGAACTTTAAGATCACAATGAATAGTCAGTGTTCTTCGAAGCCTTAGGGGAAAGTGCTGACCATGGACCGCAGATGTCAAGCATCTCATCGTAGCGCGTCGATATGAGACGCTCACCCTGCATCACGCTTTGCAAGACTTCCAAACGTCGGATTGTGAGTGGCTAATGCCGGCCAGCGAGGGTGCCCGACAGCAAACCAGGGTGTCGGTGTCTGATGCTCTCAAGCGACGTGAGCTGCTTGAGGAATTTCTCTTCTGGTATTTCGACTCTTTCCTGATCCCCCTCCTGAAGGTGCGTGAATACACAAGTATCCCTCCGGGCATTGGACTCACATTACACAGACGACATTCTACGTTACAGAGTCATCCGCGTTCAGGAACAGAGTGCTGTACTTTCGACATGATGATTGGGAAACTCTATGTGCGCCACTAGTAGAGAAACTAAGTATGGACACCTTCCAACGGATTGAGCAGGTTAGTGAAAGATGCATGTTCTCATATACAGCGGGTAGCTCAGTCAGAGTAGCACGAGGCTCAAGAAATTCTACGTCAACGGAGGCTTGGCTTCTCATTTGTACGCCTGTTGCCGAAAGACACAGGCGTGAGGCCCATAGTGAACTTGAGACGACGAGTCGACAATGTACGTGGCATCCTTCTAGTCACTCAGCATTGCCTCACCATTCGATGCAGGACGCTTACAGACCAGGACAATCCATCAATCAAATATTGCAAGCCGCCTTCCAGATTTTGACCTATGAGAAGGTGCACAGCGGATTTCCCTCCAATAGTGACAAGTGGTTTATTCACTGCCCATATGCATAGGATCGTCAACCGGAACGCCTCGGAGCATCTGTGTTCGGCCCGAACGAAGTATATGTTAAGCTCAAGACTTTCAAAGATCGATTGATCGTAGGTAACCCCAATGCGAAGCTGTTCGTCAGACACATTCCTCTCGACATCGGAACGCTGCTGAGTGGTATCCAGCCCCAGACTATATTTCGTCAAGGTGGACGTCCAGGCCTGCTTCGACACCATTGAACAGACTAAGCTGCTAGAGATTTTGCGCGAGTTGCTCGTAGAGGTACGGTGTCAGTGGTGCATTGGCGATATGGAATCAGCTCATGGCTTTGTTCGTTGCTGTAGGATGCATACATGCTACAGCGGTACGGCACAGTCAACAAAGCAGGTGACAAGATACAGCGCAAATATGTCAAGAAGGCGCTACCGGAAGGTGGGTTTCTCGTGGACAGCTCTATACCCCACCGAACGTACCGCTGACCTGAGCTCAAGATGACCACCCACATTTTCTGACGTACGCCGCTGAATTGGCCAAAGTACTTCGGAATACCGTCTTCTCGGATCAGGTATATGCTTCTGCGGTACTTCGAGATTGTCCACGTTGTTCATGCTAGGCAAAGGTCGTCTACCCATTCTCGCGCCGAAAAGAAATCATTGCACTATTGGAGGAACATATAACAGAGAACATTGTGAAGGTGAGGAGATGCTGCGATATTGCAGTCGCCAGGGTTGACTTCTCGCCCCATGCAGATCAAGAACGAATACTATCGTCAGGTTGTCGGGATCCCTCAAGGATCGGTCCTGTCAGCACTTCTTTGCTCTTTCTTTTACGGCGATCTCGAGCGGAGGAAGTTCCGTTTCACAGAGGATGATGAATGTGTATGGCATTTTGAGGCAATGAGGCTGCTGGCGTTGATACGAACACTCTCCATCTCCTAGGTTCTCATGAGGCTGATCGACGATTGGCTACTGATTACCACCGACCGTTCGAAGGCAATAGAATTCTACGATATGGTATCCTCAGGTTAGTCCCGGCGTCGTCAATGCTCATCCAGAGAAGGGCTTACAGATTAAATGTCTAGGACACCCGGAATATGGATGTTTTATCTCCAAGGACAAAAGTCTCCTCAATTTCGAACATCCAGACCTCGTCAATATTGTGGACCCCCGCTCGAAAGGTAGGGTGCTACTCTCCGTCATCGTACCTGCGACGACGAGGCACTGATGGCTCTGCAGTCTTCCCATGGTGCGGTTATTCTATCGACATGCGCGACCTGTCAGTCACAGTGGACTACACCCGGTACCACCCAACCTGTGAGCAAGGAGCTAGCTTTAGTATTCGCATGCCATGCTGAGTACAGCCATAGATCTTCAAGATTCTCTGACGGTCGAATTTGGTCGTCGTCCCGGAGCTGCCTTCTCTTTCAAGATGATGCAGTGCGTTACCCTCCTCGAAGTAGTGTTCCTCCACTGAACGGGCTCCTGCAGGCTGGCGAAGTCGAAGTCCCATATAATCTACAACGACGCCGCGCTCAACTCATCTCACGCCGTCCATCTCAACGTGTACCAGAATTTCCTCGTTCTCGCGATGAAGATGCATCACTATTTACGGAGCTGGGGGCTCGACGTCTCAAAACACCATGCGTTTGTTCTGAGTGAGCTCATCTCTCCTAAGATGAGCCAAGGCAGACCGTATGCTAATCGCATGCATGCATCGCACAGAGACGATCCGTCAAGCCCTCCGTTTCGCATACACATCCGCATGCAACAAGGCGAGCCACAAACTCGCCCGGACGCACGACGCACATGTGGAACTACATGAACGACAAGTGACCTGGTACGTCTCTTCTCTTGCGATGGAATGAAACCAGCTCAATGCGCACGTAGGCTTGGCCTGCACGCCTTCCACACGGTGCTTTCGCGCAAGCCGCAAGCGTATGTCCGGCTCCTGAAGGTGCTGGGCTTCGAGCTTTCCCTACCTCGCTACCGCGGTCTGCGCAAGCGCTTCCGCCCCGTCCTGACCGACGGCCTGTCTACGTTGTCTTCCCTCTGCTTCTGATTCAATACACATGCACGTAACATCGTGCGCATCTCGGAATCCACATCACCGATCCATCAAGCCTGAGGCTTTGCCAGTCTTGACACTTTGAGGGACGATGTCGACGTCTTATGGGGTGAGAGAATGCCGAACAACAACACGGATTACGGTCCAGAGACGTGCATACATGAACTAACACTGATACATATCCTGCGAGGAGGGCGAGTCGGAGCGGGACAGGCTGAGAGACAGATAACGAGAGTGAGAGGTGACGAGAGTGGAGACCGATGGGATATAATAATGAGGCTGGGAGACACAAGGGACAGAACAAAAGAGGAAGAATAAACAACGGAAGAGAATATGGAAGGGGGATGGAAGGAATAGCGCAGAACGTCGCCGTACAACCCGAGTGTCGAGGGAGCGCGTGCCCGACTCGACGAGAACGCGAAGGAAAGGTATAATGAGAGAGCAGCGCCGGATATTCAAACTCGCTATATACACGGGAGAGCGACACGCGGGTGTGAGGACGGGAGGAAACGCGCGATATAGGTCACAGGCAAGACACAGGGCAGCTCGAGAATAGTGGGCGAAATGAACGGGCGGGGCATCAAGGATCGTGTGAGGTAGCGCAGTGAGAGCATGAGCGTGGGTCGTAGGCAGCGGGATTATGGGAGGCGGCGGGAGAGACGGCATGGTAGAGGACGATCATCGCTTCGTGAAGATCTTGTTGAGGAGACCGAGCACCTTTGGCACGTTGAGTTGAACATACTCCAGATCCAACAGATGCTTGTTGTCTTTTTGCTGTAGACGCATACCATGTCAGCGATCTGGTACGCATGTGCACCACAATTCTGTAGTTCTACATACCTTCTCGAGGAGATCGTCGATGTTGAGATCCATCTCCAAGATCGCCTTCTCGCGGCCCTTGTAGTGCAGTGCGATGATGAACGTGCCAGGTGTCGGCGACGTGAAGTTGAAGTAGATATTCGGCCGCCGGTTGTCGGGCACGTTGCTCTCCACGATGATACCCTCCTTCTCGAGCTGCGCGTGCGTGAACCGGTACGGTCCATGGACGACCGGCTTCGCAGGCTTCTTCTCTTTCCCGCCGACGGTGATGACGCCGACGCCGGTCGAGGAGCCTTTCTCCTTCGACGCAGTGAGGCGGACGTTCTGGAGGTACGCCTTGTACTGCTCGAGCTGCGAGCGCAGGTAGTTGTTGTGATCGCAGATCGTCTTGTACACCGCTTCGAGGGACTTCGTCTCCGCGAGGACCTTCTCGCGCAGGTTCCCGAGGTGGACGAGCTCCGCCGCGACCTCATCCTGCATGAGCTTGTAGCCGTCCGCGCGGTCCACGATCTTCTGCTCCTCCAGCTCGCGTAGCATCTCCTTCACCTTGATGCCCTTGCGCACAAGCGTCGCGTCCTTGGTCGTCGCCGCCCGCTCTGCGATAGCTGCGAGGTTGTACGGGCGCTTGTCCGCGAGGCCAGGGATCGAACGGATGAGCTGCACGAAGATCGACTTGGCCTCCATGTACAGCATGTCGCTCGCCGAAACCGAGTCGAGCAGAATGTCCTGCACTGGCGTCTCCCACCGGCTATACAGCGGCAATTCTATCGCGCGGTTCTCCTTCCGAGGGACCTGCGCAGGGGCAGGCCCGAGCTCGTCCGTCAAAATCCGCAAATGCTGCTTCTCGTTAGGGGCCTAAAGGAGATGCGGTAAGTCGTTGGACAGATTGCCGGGGCGGCCCGTACTCACCAAGACCTCAATATGTTGCAAGATCAAGGAGTGCGTGTTGTACAGCTCGTTCAACGTGATGTTGATGACCAGATCTTTCTTCGACAACGCCATGTATTGATCCATCTACAGGTATCAACTAGTCAGCATCTGATACAGTAACAATATCGCTGACCAAACCCACCTCGAGCGTGTCGTAGAAGTCTCCAACTTCACAGAGGTTGTTCAAAAACTGGTTGATCCGCGCTTTGTTATTCTCCACAAAGGGGTTCAGCGTGATCATGTACGCCTCCTTGGCATACGATGGCTTGTTAGCCAAGTTCTGCAACATCTTAGCAATCTGTCGACGACGTCATCAGCATCAGAGTCTGAGCAGTGCCTGCGATGTGGCAGGGGAGCTCAGCTGCGCACCAAGGTAAGTGTCCGTCGCGGGTGCTTCGCTGGGACACCCTCTACAAGCATATACGCCTGTGGGGTGACAATGGCCGGGTTGATGAAGCGAAGGAAGAAGAAACCGCCGATCAGAGAGCAGATGGCATAGTCAGTAGCATCCGGGTATTTTCGCTGAACATCGCGATGCATAACGTCAGTTGAGATACCGCCCCACACACAAGTTGGGGGCATGCCACATACCCTTGTCAAACTCCTGATCTGCTTGCAAATCCACCGAATACCGTACGGCACACTCTCCATGCTGTCGATAATCGTCAGCAGAAAACTGTTTGCGATCTCCATGAGCATCGTCAGGCGCGGGGCGATGATTGCTTGCACGTCTGCATTTGCGGCAGCGACCTCTGGAGGAACGCCACGCGGAAGGTTAGGCGGAAGGGAACCAGTCTCTTCCTCAATCTGCTGAATCATCTGCTCGTAGACCTTGACCGGATTGATCTCGAGGTTGAGGTCCTTGTGCTCGATGAGGCTGTTGATGCGCTCTGCGAGCACGCTCTTCAAATAACTCTGGCCGGGCCCGCGGCGAGTATAGGTCGTCATCATCCGTGAGACGGGTGTGTTCGCGCGGAGGAGCGAACCGAACTCTGTGGCGGTCTCGAACTGAGAGGAAAGCACAGACTGGAACATCGTCAACAGCAAGTGCTCTTCCCGGCTCTCGTACTGGTTTCCGTAGAGCGTGAACATGACCGTCTGGAGTAGGGTATCAATCTCTGTCAAGCTGACGAGGCGACATAGCGACGCGATATGTCGAGGCTCAGACTGGAGCAGGAAGAAGAGGTTCGAGTACTGTTGCAGCTTGCGGTCGTCAGGGTAGTGGCCTTCGGTCGCGTCGACTTCCTCTAGGTGCTTCTCTACTTCGTTTTGCTAATGATGTGTGAGACGCACTGCGATAATCGGAGAAGACATTCATATGAGCTACGTACCTCGTCTAGAGCCATGCGGTTCTGAATAAGCAAGCCGATTCGGGAGTCTAGGAAGCGGACGTCTCGTTCGAGGACGAAATTCCGTTTGGACTGGGCGGATATCCTAGCCTTGAGCTCTCTCAGACGCTTTTGCGCTGCGGGTATGGCACGCAATGTGAGTGTCTTTTCGAGGATGATTAAGACAGGAAGCACATACCGCGTCCAAGCTCATCCTCAACTTCAACATCCTGTTCGGCGGCCATACTAAAGAGAGCGGTGACACTGTAACGGTTCGTGTTCCTGTTTGTGAGCCGCCGAGTGGACATGCCACCCGGGGACTGGGGAGAGGTCGAGTAATCGGTGTAGGACATGTCTAGATGGGCGGTCGTCGGCAGAGTATAGGTGCAGATTAGAACCCGAAGAAGCGAGCGTCAGAGGTTATAGATGGCCAGGTATCGCCTGTGGCCTGCTCAGAGCGACGTAGAGGACGTGAGGTAGCAGCGAGCAAGACGCGTAGGGGTATTTTCGCCAGACGAGGAGGAGGAGAGGCCGGGGGTGGAGGAGGGGAAGATGGAGAGGAGGAGGAGGAGAGGGTAGGATGAAGAGAAAGAAGCAGAGCAACAACTCTCCCACATCGGCCAAATAGACGCCCACCCACCACGCCATGACTATTTCCTCGATTTATTGTGTTCCTCCTCAGCCTGCCTCTCTGCCATCCCAGCTCAACTTCCCCATCTTTCTCCACCATTCATCAGGGCAAGCAGACATCTCGCTCGCAGCCCGACCTGGCCATGTTCTCATATCCTACTGCGCACCGAACAGCTTTGATCACAGCTCATTACAGCCACGCGCAAACATTCTGCTAGTTTCTCTTCCCTCCGGTCGTGGCTTGCATTTGCGCATACTTGTCTGCCACCGACTCTGCTTCACTCGCCCGAGAGCGGGGAACCACAATCTGAGTCCACTGATGGCTGCAGTAGGTCACGGTGCACATGCCCCATTCCTCAGCCATGATGGATCCGATATCATCCGCACACTTGTTGCCAGGTTCTTGCTTCCCTGCACCGCTTCGGCGATGCGCATCGGCATCTGGACCGCCATTCACTTGATTTTTAGGGTCGCGCAGGTCGGAACAGTGCATATCGTTTCAGTCCACCCTCGTTCAGCTGGGGATGGGTTCTCCGGGCTGTCGTATCCAGGCACTCGTTGCTGGGGACGGAACCAGCAATAGCCACGTTCTGCAGCTTCTGAATGCCACACGCGCAGTCGCACTGATTGCCTCACCCGAGCTCCTAATCTTACTACTCAGGCATTTTCATCTTGTTCTCTCTGTGGGCTCGACGTGCCACGGTGCATCATCAAGGCGATAGACCCTATGTATTGTTGCACTAGGCAGTACCTCCGAGGCTGACTTCGCTTGCTAACCAACGCAGTTACCTTCGGCATTTACGCCAATTCTCTCGTTCTATGAGAAATGAGCTCGTGGTTTCTATGAAACCTACCGACAGTCGTTGTCGGTACGTGGGGTATTCTGTCATTCCGTTTCCCAAGTCCGCTTTCGGCTCTAATCCCTCGCAGCTTTGTAGTATATCGCCTCGCTGCGCTACTTTGAGCCAGTAAGACGGCAAACCGGCCAAGTGTATAATCACATACATAGGTCTTCCTGACGTTGCAGCAATCAAGCCGCCTTCGCACCCTTGGCTTCTGTCCGAGCATCCAATATGACCTGCCGGAGTCGCCGAAGAGCTTCTTCCACCTGGTCCGCCGGCAACAAGCTGAACGACGCGCGCACATACGCAGTCTTCCGACCACCGGGGTGGAAGACTGTTCCGGGCAGCGCGAGTACGCCGTTCTCTAACGCCTTCGTCCGGATGACCGCTTCTGAGTCGCCCTCGCCCTCGGCATCTTCTCCGTTGAGCTTCAGCTTGAACCTGGCGCGGAGTCACAGTAAATATCAAATGTGCAGCGGCAAGGGGCAGGGAGAAGCTCACCAGAAGAACATGCCAGCCTCCGGGGTGTTCCACTCAGCCAGCCCATCTAGGTATTTCTTCATGAGGCCTTCGAACACGTCCCGCTTCGCGTGGTAGAACTGTGCCACGCGGTCGACATGCGCGCGTAGCCCGTCGTAGCCCCATTCTTTCAGCAAGCGCAGGGCGAGCACCTGCGTCAACGTCGGTGGTTGCAGGTTTGAGGTCATGGTCTACGTTGGGGTATGAATGATCCCTGAGGTCAAATACCTTCCTTCAGGAAGAGGTGTGGCGGATACGTACGTGGAGGACCACAGCGTCGTTGATGACGTGCGGTGCGGAGAGGAAGCCAATACGCATTCCTGACGAGAGAACCTTTGAAAGACTGTCAAAGCGAATGACGCGCCCTACTTCGGGCTGGTCGCGCTCAAGCGTGAAGTATGAGGGTGGACGGGGTGCATCCCCAAAATACAGGTAGTAGTACGGATCATCTGGAATGAGATTCGGCGATAAGTCTCATCCGACTAATGTTGTGTCCACATATTGCAGACTGACCTTCGAGAATCAAGAAGTTATGCTGTCGCGACAGCTCAAGAATTTCGAGCCGTCGCTCCAGGGTGGACGTCACACCGCTCGGGTTGCAGCCGTACTGTGGCCACGTTGCTCAACATCTCGCGATACGCAATTTAGGGTCAAAGGTGGCTTACCGGGACAGTGTACAGCAACTTGGGCTTAGGCTTGCCCTCTGGCCAGTTCTCAAGCAACTCGCGCAATCCTTTGGTGTCTGTGCCTTGCGCATCGCCTCCCACCTCTGGAATACACAATGCGTGATCCTATCGGTCAGATTCTTGGGAAGAGCGGAACGCGTACGGACACTGACCTATCATCTCACATTCTGTCGAGTGAAAGATCGGCACTACGCCTCTGCGGGCAACACATTGTCGTCAGCTTGATCGTGAGGTGAACGACATGGCATAACCTACGCGTATACCGGTGCTTCAATCAACGCGACATCGCCCGGGTCGAGAAGCGCGTTAACCACCTAGAAGCAGATCGCAGTGAGCTCATCACATTCCCGCCCTCGGCCGCTCACATGCATGTCATCGCAACTCCGGCGATCCACACCATGGCCCTCAGGTCCACTTCCCCATAAACACCCACCTTGTAGATCAGATCCGACGACCCCGTCCCGAAGCAGAGCCCCCAGCCCTCGCCGGGCTTCCTCCCGTGGCTGTACTCCTGCAGGCCAACAAGCCACTCGAGGAGGCCCGGGATGCCCGCGCTCGCGCTGTACTGCAGGCCCTGCGCGAGCTCCTGCTGGGTGAGGGAGATGAGCTTTTCGATGCCCGTCACCGGATCCCGCAGGTTGAACTGCATGGAGGTGATCGGGAAGGTCTCCGAGTTGGGCTTGCCGGCCAGGAGGGAGATCACGCCTGGGCGGTCCTCGAGCGGGAGTAGGATCCGGACTGTATGGGAGATCGGGTGTCGGCGTGAGTATTGCCTGTGTACAGGTTGTACGCTTCAATGAGGATGGGTACGAACTGGGATCTTCGATCCGACGTTTTGACGAGCGGGACATGAAGGGTTCATAGAACTCCTTGGGGAGGATCCGCGAGGCCAGCGGGGTGTCTACGCTGCGCTGCGCCATGTTCTCGAATGTGTGCTGATCCAGGACCAACACCCCTTCTACTACGGTTTGTTCTTCAATACATGCTAAATCAGCCATCATGGTGGCAGCTATAGTGTAACGATCGGGTGTGCTCACTTGCGATAACAGAGTCCGGTGTCTATAGACCGGTGGGATAAAGCTTACAGTATACTTAGCGTTCGGTGCGATCCAGAGGAGAAGGAACACACGATGTCGGGTGCGGTGAATGACACGAAAGTCACGATCGTGTGGGTACTGTACCGACCTTCGTACTGGTAGGTACTAATAGTCCATAGATCTTATATCCAGTCGGGGTAAACTGCCAAGCGGCAGGTGGCGGAATATCCAATGAGTCGATGACTCGCCTTCATGCTCACTCAGCACATCCCGAGTCACTGGATGCTGCCCGAGGACTCCCGGCAACCACGATCGTCGAGTTCCATTGCTATATACGCCATAGTACATACGTTTGATGCAGTTTGAGCGCCCAGCGCTCACGATGTTTCAAGTACAGACGAGCTAGAAATCGTGCAAAGTGCAGCGGTCCTGCGTCTCGCTGCGCGCAAGACGCAAGTTGTAGCGTAAGATCGCGCGTACTGGCGTATGACCATTGATGACCGCCGTGGTCACCTCTAGGCGAGATCATGAGGTCTGCGGATATGCGCCGTGCTGCACTTGCAATGTTTGCTTGTACGTACCTCACCCATTGAGATAAGGCTCGTCGTCTACGCTGTGGTCTGCCGGACCTTCAGGCATAGATAGCGCAGTGGAGCGTGGTCGCCTCAGGTTGTCGTGATTTCATACCCCAAGGGCCTCGCGAAATCGCGAAGCCAGCCTGAGAGGTAGTGTCAAGGCAGATCATCCTTATGGGAGGGAAGGGAGATTGATACTGTATGCCAGTGGATTTGTGAGGCCCGAAACTGCGGCTGAGGACTCACGGTCTGCGGCCTTTGCACGGCATGTACAAAAAGCCCTGCGTCGTTTGACAACGATCCGGTGGTGCAAAAGTGTCCTTGTCAGGCCGCACGATGCTCCAAGTACTACGATGCTGCAATGCAGACCGTCAGGAGGTTGGTGTGCAAACAGCGACCGTAAGCGCCGTTTGGCTCGCGAGGGGCAGGCACGCGCTCCGGCGTCTATCCAAGGCACGGGCGTTGAGATGGACAAAAGCGGGCGATCAGCTTACATAATCAATGGTCGGACGCGTTCGGTGGGTTAGCCAGCGCGAACCTGGCCACAGCTCCGTTCCTCCCACTTACCCCCCACTCAATCCTCAACTTCAGTGTACTTCTATGTGACAAGGATGGCGACGGTGAGCCCTCTGCTTCTATTGGTAGACGACGCGTCTAACCGCGCGTGAAGACCGAAACGTATGGAAGAAACCGCCAGTCCATCGCCGACCTTGAACAAGAAATCTACGAGATATTCGAAGACCACCCACTATCGCACCTCAACGAATCCAATGAGCCCGTCATACCCGGAGACGCGCTCGTCGACGTCCTGCGCACCTTCTCGCGAAACCATGATGCGGTCAACTTGATGACGCCTGACGAGGAGGAACAACTCAAGGGCCTCATCGCAAGCAATCCCGGTCTCCAAGTTCACCCCTCAAGTGCTCCTCCAATTCATCGCAATGCAGACCACTCTTAGCCCTCGACACAGCCCCGAAGGCTCTCCTTATCCTGACGCGAACACGTTTGCGGACCGCGGCAGGTCGGAGGAACGCGACTATGATAACATGCACTCGCGCTCCTCCAGCCGCGACTTCCCAAGGAACCTACTACAGGGGCTCATCGAGGGGACCTCCCCAGACGCCGCGTGAGTCGGGTTTCGACTCGTCGCGCAGGCAACGCACCACTCCGCTCAATGCGACCGCTCCGTCAAGTTGGACACGCAGGCCTCCGCCCTCTCGCCGCAAGAGCGACGCGGGCCATAGTCGCGCCCTGAGTGACTCGGAGGTATGCCCGCGCTCCAATCTTGGTCGATATATGCTGAATGTTTCCAGTCTGTGTCTTCCCCTCCCACATCATACGGAGGCCGTACCCCAGGCCGGAGTCGCGCGCCGTCCTAATCCCACCAGCCCGACGTTCAGCTCACCTCCTCTTCAGAAGTCCATCAGTTCACCTCCGTTCGGAGGTCCTTCCCGTCCGCACTCACGCGCGCAGTCGCAACCACAAGGCCACTTCGCATCCCTCGGTGGGGCTGCCCAAGATTACTATGGGTCCTCCCCGGAGCGCGACCACGACTCCAGGGGAATGTCTAGTGGCCTGATGTCTCCCCCACCGTCCGATAGCTCGTTCGACGATGAGCGACCTTTCCACGAGCAGATCTCATCGTTGCCCTTGCCGCGGCGGTCTCCAGATGACTCTGATGATGATTCTGAGATTGAGGAGGCCCTACTTGGTCTGGTGATGGACCGCTCAGCCGCGTCATCTACCGTCTCTTTGGATATGCAAGAGCGTCTTGACGCGTTGCAGAGGGCGAACACTGAACTAAGCCGAAAGCTCTTGGAAACGGAACGAGCATTGCAGAACAGGCTCGCGGAACACGAGCAGGAGCTCGAAGATATGCAGAGCCGTTTGGAAGAAGCACGCAGTGAGCTGAGCGCAACGAAGCGCGAGGAGAAGGAGCTCCGCTCAAAGGAGGTGCGCAGTGCGCTATGCCTGATGCATTCGCGTCTGACCTGTCGATAGCGCCAAAACTCGACGCAAATAGCGGCCCTAGAGACAGAAATCGCTAAGCTGCAGAAGAGCTTGGATACAGCGCGATCATCATACCAGAGCTTGCAGAAGCAATACCAGGAGCAATGCGGTATGTTCGCACGGCTCCTCGTCTAGGAGCACCGTTCATTCATCTTCATTATCAGCCGAATCCGAGCGGTACCGCAACCAACTTCGTCGTCGTGATCAGGAGATCAAGGACTTGCAAGATGCAGCCCAGCTTCAAGCCATTGAAGGCCAGAAGTGGTTGCGCGAGCAGTCCAACTACGAGGAACGCATCGCCGCATTGGAGACCGAGTTGATCCTCGCTCAGCAGGCGCAGGCGCAGCTCGACGAACAGAAGCAAGAGAACATGCTCTTGAAGGAGACCATCGACCGCATGCGCTTCGACATGGACGAGCTACGCAACAGCGCGAGCGGAATCGGGCAAGGTGGCTCCGGTACAGCCAGTGCTCATGGTAGCGTCAGTAAGTCGTTAGGCGCGGAGCTGCTGAGCAAGATGAAGGACGGCAAGTGGGATATGGACGAAGAAGTGGAAGAGGGACCCACATAGCTTCGAGGTCGAAGTCGACGCAGAGGACGACGATACCGAGTCCGAGGATGTCGTACAAACCATCATCACGCGGACTAAGAGGGTGCGTTTGGTTCAATTCTGGTGTATGCGTTGCTGACCATATGTCCCACTTGACAGAAAGTCGCCAGTCGAGCCAAGAAGATTGAGACCTTCACCGTGGAAGAGACCAAGGAGTACTCTGACACTGGTGTTCAGCACGAACTTGAAGAGTTCACTTCGTCTCGGGTCATCCAGACGGATCCGCCTCCGAAGATCCTTACTGCCTCCTTCAGCGTTCAGACCGACGAGCCACCCGTTACAACCATGTCTATCCAGACAGAACCTGAACCTATACCCCCCGCACCAATCCTGATAACTGTTGATGTCGAAATCCAAACGGAAGACACCTCGATGGGTCAGGCGACTGAAGAGGACGATGATGCGCTCGCATCCTCATCCTCGACCTTGTTACCCCCTACACCCAAGGCTCACCACGAGCACCTACACCCGCATACCCACGATCTCCCCCCTTCATACCACCAAGTCGCAGGCGAAGCCTCCGATGAACTCGCAATGCGCGTGGCCAACGAGACCCTCAAGACCTGGCACAAGGGCCTCAAGTTCCCCATCGAGTCCATTCCGGGCGGTATCTCCGAAGACGCCGTCGAGGAGTGGAAAGCACTTAAGGAGGAGCTTGGTGTCGAGTGTCTCGCCATCGACCGTATCGTCGAGGAGTCGTCGCGAACCGGCCAGCCCCGCTCGCCTCGCGACGGCAAGCGGTCACGGAAGAGCGGCCGCTTCTTCAACATCTACAATACCTACATCTACGGCGACCCCGAGGGTGGTTCGCTCATGAAGGGCGGGCAACTCCTCATCTGTGTCGGCGCGTCTGCGCTGGTCGCGTTCCTTATGGGACAGGCTATGGCACCTCAATACTCGGTTCCAGGCGGCGCAACGTACTACGACCGAGCCGCTTGGTCGAGCTTCAACTCCATCCAGGCAGGCGGTGAAGGCTTCACGGGTGAAAGCACTGCTGCCATATGGGGCCTCCTAGGCCGCCTCGGCGGCGGGGCCGTCAGGACCCTTCGTGGTTGGCCCGCGGCATATGCTTGATGCACTGCTCCATCCCTCCCTGCTTCCTGACATCGTTTAGCTCTCGCCCGCCCCCGCATGCTGTCCATATGTCAATATGCTGGTTATCCATCCATAGAGCGATTTCATGCTAATCCTCTGGCCATTCCTTGCACGTACTACGCTCCTTACGCCTGCTCTTCCCCTCTATCTCTCATACATGTCTCCTCTCTTCCTAGCACTCCCTCCGTTGTTCCACCATGCTTTTCGATCGGTTATAGTTTGGCGAACTGAACATGACCTTGACCCTCCTGACGATACCGTATGATGAACTCTTGCCACACCTCGCGGTTTCCCCATAATTGTACAATACGCCGCATGTATAACAAGATCACCTTAGTCTTTACATCCTCCAGGTAACTGCCAATAGGACCCTGTTGTCAAGACATACAGTTTGCACGCTTACGCTATCGAGGCGTATTGAGCCTTTCGGAAAACCTAGCTTTCAAAGAGAACGTCGCTATCGCCGTCGGCGTCGACTCAACGTACGATGCACAGATAGACGCTCGTGCATAGCACCTGCGTCACATGACTGCATCCGTGATGTGTTTACAGCTGTTTGTACAGAGGCTGTAGGTACTGGCAAACTCTATTTTTCGATATCCACAAACTCATCCCGCCTCGTCGGCCGCGTCAAGACCCTCAAGATATCTTCAAGAATGGCCTCTCGCCCTACCGTCAACGTTCGCTCTACGGCCGGAGGTGTGTCTTGACGACGGAGAACGAGGTGTCCAAACGGCTGACAGCGAAATCCAGAGGCTTCCAGCTCCCTGCCCCTGCCCGCGGTCTTGACCGCCCCCATTCGTCTTGATGTCGTCCAGCAGGTGCACAGTGAGTGACCAATATCTATCAAAACAAGCTTTCCACAGGTGTCTCAACCTTTCCTCTTCCCTGTTCATTAGAGAGCATCGCCAAGAACAAGAGGCAGGCGTACGCCGTGAGCGAGAAGGCCGGCCACCAGACCTCCGCCGAGTCCTGGGGTACTGGTCGTGCCGTTGCCCGTATCCCCCGTGTCGGTGGTGGAGGTACCCACCGTTCCGGCCAGGCCGCGTTCGGTAACATGTGCCGTGGCGGTCGCATGTTCGCGCCCACCAAGACCTGGCGCAAGTGGCACGTCAAGGTGAACCAGAACCAGCGCCGCTTCGCTGTCGTCTCTGCCCTCGCTGCGTCGGCTCTTCCTTCGCTCGTCCTTGCCCGCGGCCACCGCATTGAGGAGATCGAGGAGGTCCCCCTTGTCGTTTCCAACGCTGCTGAGTCCTTCAAGAAGACCAAGGAGGCTGTCGCTCTTCTCAAGTCCCTCAAGGCGTACTCCGACGTCCTCAAGGTCTCCAACTCCCGCAAGCTCCGTGCTGGCAAGGGCAAGATGCGCAACCGCCGCCACCGCCAGCGCCGTGGTCCTCTTGTTGTCTACAACGAGGACAACGGTATTGTGAAGGCGTTCCGCAACCTTCCTGGTGTTGAGCTCGTCAACGTCCGCCGCCTCAACCTCCTCCAGCTCGCTCCTGGTGGTCACCTTGGCCGTTTCGTCATCTGGACTGAGGGTGCTTTTGGCCTCCTTGACGAGATTTTCGGTACCTTCGACAAGGCGTCGACCTACAAGAAGGACTACGTGTACGTAATTATGCGTTGTGATTGGATCTGAAATTTAGTGCTAAAGTGATTCTCCCCTCCAGCCTCCCCACCGCCAAGATCACCAATCCCGATGTCACTCGTCTCATCAACAGCGACGAGATCCAGTCGGTCGTTCGCCCCGCCAACCAGAAGCACCAAAAGCGCCCCTGGACGCAGCACAAGAACCCCCTCGTCAACAAGGGTGTTCTGTTCCGCCTCAACCCCTACGCGAAGACCCTTCGTCGCCAGGAACTCCGTAAGTCACCTTGTTCATTATGTTTGCGAAGGTTCATTGGCTTAGCTTCGTCTTCGTTCGCAGTCAAGCAGGAGCGTGTCAAGGCTCAGAAGGACAAGAAGAAGGCCAAGACCCCCAAGGCCGCTGGCGAGACCTTCCTCTCCACTCTCCTTGCTCCGTGAAGACCTTCCTCTGTGAGGTAATGGTGTACGAGTGGCTATGCGTTCTGAGATCCCACCCATTATGGTCACGTCTTTCGAGTCTTACATGTTGTATGTCGCCCATGCTGGAATGCACGTTCCGTAGGCCTCTGCTGCCTGTCACGACTTTGCGCCTTGTCGTACTACAGGTCACCTGTCTTGGCGATCTGAAAGTAAGATCAACGCCACGGTGACCATCAGGCCAGTGTGAGATTTTTCTCCGTGAGATGAGTGAGGTGGTTGCCTACCCAATGCTTTTGGGAGGGTTTCTATAGTCAAGAAGCGAAGAGACGTTTGTCCAGATGCTGTAGAACAGCAACCACCATTCCGAATACCTGTGCTGCATGGAGCGGCCTATTCCGAATGTTTGTGGCAATTCCGATATAGCTTATCGAGCAGGTCATGTTCACGCCGGCCACGGGATGCGCGATGAATGCTATATAAACCCCTTGGGCCTTCGTCGAGCTCCGTACCACCTCCGATACTTCTGTTCACAGGTACGGTATGTGCGACATCTCATCTCAGGCTAGAAGCCTCTGCTAGCGCAAACCCTCCCCTGACGTGCAGATCTCTCCTTGCAGTCATGCTATCGCAGATCGCGCTCTCACAAAGGGGCCCCTGACGAGATTATCACGTTCTTCGCCCGCCGCACCCCCTTTCTTAATTACGACCTCTAGCGTCAGAAGAACCACACTTCGACACCTCTTCGAGAACCAACGAACACAATATGGCTTACGTCGAAGCGAGCGCGGCGCCCGTGGACGCCTGCTACCTCGTCAAGTGCGACAAGTGCGGGAAGACGACGTGGAAGGTGAGTGATGGGTTGGGATTGCAGCGTAGAACATGTCAGGCATACGCCATCATATGTGTAATGGTGCATCTGACCGCGCATTGGTTCGTCATCGGCCACCGTGGTACGACTGCAACGGACGCCTTACCTCGATGGCCGATGGGCGGCCATTGGCCTGTCCGATGGCATGGCGGCTTAGCGCGTCGCCCGAGCCGGAGAGGTCGGGACCCAGAACCCGTTCGCAAGGCAGAACGGGGTGCCTCGCAGTGTGCATGGTGTACGTAGATGCCGGCGGTCTCGAACATCGTGCCGCGTGCCCTCGAGCAGCGGCTCGCGGGAACGGTCGCCATCACCGCGAGGCGTCGGCTCGAGGGGGTGTAAATGAACGCCCCCTCGATGTTCTCAATCATGGGTCAAGCGACGGAGGCGCAGGCGGTGCGTCGCTCGACGAGCGCGGGAGGACGCTCTATGCTTGGAGTCTCATTGGTCGTGTGTCCGCTCTCTGTGAGGGAATTCGGCTGACGGCTTGTGTTTCTGCAGGGATGCGGTGCGCATGTCGACTCGGTGAGTAGTTCTTGTTCTGAGCCGTCTTCCCGTCGTCGGGGTAGGAGGTGGAATGATGCCAGTTGCCGGCGAGCGGTGGCATGGGTCAATCATCGGCGGGGTTCGCTCTGGCTCGCCTCGCAGCGCGCCAGAAGCAGCGTGCGTTGAGCAGAAGCAGCGAAGCGTCGTCGGACACAGAATCTGGACCTTTGCATCTGTGCTATATGCCCGCTCGGGGCGTTCTCTCCCAATCGTGTGCGAAAGCCACAGTTGGCCGAGAGTGCCGCGTGCGGGCTTTGAACGACACGATCTCGCGCAGGCCAAGCAGGTATTGGGGGAGATCTTCTCGGTCGGGCTTCGTTCTACCTCTCAGCCTGCGCAGCTTCTGCTTCTGGCTTGGCTTACTGCAGGCGAGCGCATCTGAAAGGGCAAAGGCGGTGGGGTTGCGCCCTGCGCTAGCTATAGGTAGACTCGGTGGGTGCACGCGCTTCGCTGTCGCTGCAGCGTTGTCCCTGCGGCGGCGCATTTTAGCTGATGCGTGCGTTGCCGCCTGGACGGGCCCGTTGATCCATACATGGACGAGCGTAAGGGGCGGAGAGGGCGGTCGATGGTGGGTGTGACGTACATTGTTCAGGATGCTGATGGGCGGCGTCGCGATGCGCGTGGTTCGTAGGTGATGAAGCCTGTCAAGGAAGAAGACAAGTGCACATGCCCGCGGTGAAGCTGGAGCCTCGTCTGCGAGAATGTACGTACGTACGTCTCTTGCGATGGCAATGGAGATGGCTGATGGAAGAGTCGGGACGTGCAGAAGCAGGCGGCGAAGCTGGGAAACCTCGGTGTAATTGACATGGTTGCCATCTCATTAGTACGAATACCGCGCTGTACGATCTGGCTGTATCCCTTGAAGCGTATCTGGCGCTGCAAAGCGTTGCAAAGCAATGCCGCGTGTGCTGTGGTGGGTTTGTAGCGTCGTAAACGCAAGAGCGAGAGGATGGCGCGGGGGAGGTGATTACCGAATCTGGGGTGGCACAGGATGAGCGTGATTGGGCGCCTATTGGGTTACAGCAGTCGGTGGAGTTCCTCGCCAGAATCCCTTCCTCCTCCTCCTCCTCCTCTCCCTCCTACCCCCATCTCCCTTCCCTCCTCCCCCTTCATCCTCCTCCTCTTCCTTACCATCCTCTGTCACTCTGGCGGCCGTACTCTGTACATACTAGACAATGGCCGCCGCAGCGTCCGGCTCCTCGCGCGCCAGGCCAGTCCCTGCCACCGCGCCAGAGCTTAGGAACAGCGTACACTCCATACACTCTCAACATGAGGGCGTCGTCATGACCCACCAGATCCGCAACCACGAACGTCCATCGTCTACCAAGGGCAGGATGATCAACCAGTACGAGTTCGTGCATAGGGTCGGCAAGGGTCAGCACGGCGACGTCTACCTCGCAAGAGACACTACCAAGGGTAACATGGACGTGGTCAGTATCCTCTCCTCGCTATATCACGCCCTCGTCATGCTATGGCTTTTCCAAGTGCCCCTGTACTCTGGCTGTGTACGCTCTAGGGGCTTCCGCACAGGATGCGTGAATTCTGCTGGCCTGCCTCTCTCAACCCTAGGAGTCGGGCTGCCCACCCAGCTCCTCGCTTGTCCCCTTATGCAGTCACAGTAGCTGACGTATAACGAACAGGCCATTAAGTGCGTCTCTCGCAAGTCCAAGAGCGACCGCATGAGCAAGCTCAGGAAGCGCAACCTCCCACGCTCAAGTAATACCCCACTCGTAGACCAGCTCGGCAGTACGGAACACAAGATACGTAAGGAGATCGCCATCATGAAGAAGCTCAGCCATCCCCACATTGTGCGCTTGCTGGAGGTCATAGATGATCGTCAGAACGACAAGATATACATGGGTGCGTACCCCTCTGCACGTCGCTGCTCACCGCACTCTTCTTGCACGCCGTGTACGCTGCTATGCGCAGAAGCATGGTCCACCCATCTCGCGCTTGACGGTGCTTGACGTTGCTATTCGTGCGGTGCTCGACAGGTTCTGTCTGTGCTTTCTGATGATCTATATCCTCCTGCTTCGCATACTAACCTTCCCTACAGTCATGGAGTACCTGGGAGGCGGAGAAATCAAATGGCGTACAAAGTCTGATAACCCGCTGTTGCGCGTCGACCAAACCCGCCGTATATGTCGCGACGTTATTCTAGGGCTTGAGTACCGTGCGTAGCCCCCTCTTATTGCTCGTCGAGTTCTCGTCGAGTACTCAGCCGAACACACACTTTTCCCAGTACATTATCAGGGCATCATTCACCGTGACATCAAGCCCGCCAATCTCCTGTGGACGGCTGACCGCCGGACAGTCAAAATCAGTGATTTCGGCGTTTCCACGTTTTCGTATGCCCAGCGTCTGGCTGCGGCGGGCAAAGGGAACATCAAGGAGGATGATACAGACCCGATACTCATGGACGAGTCTGACCTGTCGAAGACGGCTGGCACGCCGATGTTCCTCGCACCTGAGATCATCAGCGACGCGACGACGCTCGACGCCGCGTCGAGCAGCGTACTGAGTCTGCATACATCGGCGCGGAAGAAGCCTCCTATTACCAAGGCCATCGACATTTGGGCATTCGGTGTTACGCTCTATGGATTACTTTTCGGGATATTGCCTTTCAACGCGAAGAACGAGTTCGAGATCTACCGGGTGATTCGGACACAGGATTGGGACGTTCCGGACACAATGGGTCTTGATCAACTGCCTACAGGCGGCAGGCACCAGCGACGGCCGAGGAGACCTGGTGAAGAGACCGAGGGATACCTCGTCATCGACTTGCTAGAACGCCTATTGGAGAAGGACTCTCGCAAGCGAATCACGCTAGAGGAAGTCAAGGTACGTATGCGCCTTGTCAAGTTCATGTCGCCCAGTTCTGACGTGCTGGCTAGCGGCATCCATGGATTCTACGAGACCTAGACAACCCTGACGAGTGGCTGAAGGAGACGAAGCTCAGCAACTACCTCTCGCTCGAGCCATCCCCTGACGAGACGAGATCCGCGATGTCGCTTGTCCGCTTCCGATGGTTCCCCACTGCTCAACGGCTTGGTCGCGGTATATCCACTTTCCTTCGTAACGTCCGCCCGCAGCGCTCCTTCCGCCGCCCACCCCGGCAGGACGGCGACGACGACTCTCAGGACGTGGGAGTGCATTCCGCGCCCAACTTCGCACACCTGACGCGGCAGCGGACGAGCCCTGGTCACCATCATCATCACCACCACCACCACCACTCAGAGAAACGTTCACAACCACTACATCACTCTTCTGTACGGGAGAAACCCAAGCCTCGCACCCGCGCCGAGTTGTCGCGCAACAAGTCTGCGGGCGAAATCGGCTCGAAGCCTTTGCCTCCACCACCGAAAGACGTTGACCCTTGGTCACCTCCGAACACAGGGTCGAGCCCATCCTCATCGTCGACGCCTATCGCCGGCCCGTCAAGGGCTGGCTCAGCGAGGCCTCCTGAGACGACCCTGCAGGTGCCCTCACGGTCAAGCCGCGTCGGCTCGCCGCTCCCATCTCCCGTCAGTTCCAGCCAGGTATCCACTCCGATCTCTGAGAACCCCAGTCACCATTCTCCTGACGGTGAGCGTCCGCGGAGCATGATGTCCAACTGGATCAAGAAGTTCGGCAGTGCGCATCGTCAGTCATCGTACAACCCCATCTCTGTCGAGTCGAGCACGTCCTTCGGCAGCAGCGGTGCAGGCGTCGCGCTGGGAGGGCGATCGCACCACCCGCCCGCGACGGCGCCGCCGTCGCGCGATAGCGGCGAGGCACTCAGCAGCCATGTCACTTCGCGCCAGAGCAGCATCAGCATGATGGGCGGGAAACTCACCAAGGCCATGCGCGCTGCGAGCTGGACGGGCCCTGAGTTCGCACATGCTCGTCCTTCGGAGGACTTGACGAGCCTCTACTCTGGCGAGCGCCCCGACGATGCACTCGACGATGATACCCTCCTCCTTGGGGCTGGTGGCGTCGCCCATAGCCCGGTGCCTTCATGTCCAAATAGTGCGCTTCTCAGCACGGTCTCCTCCGCCAACTCTATTGGAGCCGCTGCCGGCGGCAACGCGCCGACGATGTCCGCCGCCTACGCCATCCTAGCACGCACACCCGATGGCAACGCCGACGCCCCAGGGGCACCTTCTCAGCAGGACCCAGGCGCTGGTTCGCAACGTCCATCTGGGTCAGGTGCTGCTAGCCACGGACATGGACCAGGGCACGGACGGCTACGCACTACAAGCCCGCTCGCCAAGGTGTCATACAACCAGTCGGAGCTGAGTGTATCGAGCGGTGTCTCGTACGACTCGGCGGACGACGGGTCCAGTATCTTCTCCCCACCACCGCAACTGTCGTCTCCGCGCGCACGTGTGCGGCGCTCGCGGGATATAGTTGTCGATGAAGATGTAGATGTCCCTCTAGACGACCTCCTCGATGACAACAGCGAGGACTCGGACATCGGCGAGAGCGCCCTCGACGATGCGGATGGAGACGAGACTTTCGATCTGCAACCGAGCACGTCGCAGATGTATCAAGACGAGGACGAGGAAAGCGAAGACGACGAGGAAGTGCACCTGGAGGTGCGCACGCGGCGCCCGTCCGCATCCGCGTCCGCCGCGGAGATGTCGCCGCCGCGTCGCTCGATGAGCGCGAGCGCGCGCCGCCCTCCATCACATAGTCACTCGCGCTCGCGCGATCGGGAGCAGCGTCCTATGATATGTACATAGTGTTCTGGGATCGGTGAGTGCCGTTGGGACTTTGACGCGTATGTGTACCTCAAGGACTTGGTTTTGTGGCTGCGTAGCTCATAGACACGGACAGAATGTCTCTCACCATCGGCTTGCCTCTCTTCCATCCCTGCGCCATTTCGCTTCTTCCATCCTGATATTGCCGGAGCTGTTGTCGGCTGGCCATCTACCACCTGCTGCTGGACTCACCATCATCGGCATCTTGCGCAATGGGTTCGAGCCCACCACCAATCTTCTGTCTTTTACCGCCATGCATTCCTTTCTATCCTTGACCTAGACTGTCCGCTATGCATGATCAACTATATACATACATCCACACCTCTCCTGTATCACTACCATTGTCTCCTCGTCTCAGTCTCCCATCTGCAGGTACCTAGTCGCACTGTCCATTCATCTTCAAACGTTCACTCGACCGCCTCTTTACACACCCTTACCCACCATGCCGTCTCCCTCTCTTCTTTTGTCCGCTATGCCATCCGTACGTAGGTAGCTCATGCATGCGCCCATGGCCGATTCCCCCGTTCACCACGCTTCAATCCTGCACTTCACTACACACATAGCTAGCAGCTATTATTACCACTTCCATCTTCATGTCAAGTCAATACATTCAATCTTTCGGGCCGGATTCCTCACAATTTCACGGTGTGAATGCCTCCAGACTACTCACTTGTCCAGTAACTCGGCCGACATGTCATTGGACCTAGTACAGTCTTTGTCGGTCGTTATGTGGTATCGATAACTATGTGGAGTGCAGAGGTTTATCCTCCATGATCTGACTGAACATCTGCAGAGCCGCTTCTCCTCGCCCCAAGTTACCCCACTCGTATGCGGCGACTTCATGGCCTCTGGAAAGCGGAAACGTACAGGTCAGTGCTATCATGAAGCCCTGGAAAACGATCGACACGCACGCCCCGAAGACCCGCAGATAATGCAGCTGGCCAGCGTTCTTGTACAGACCGGCGGGTTCGCCGTGCACGGTGAAGTTCGCGAACTCCTGCTTGGCCCATTCGTTGCTGTACTTTATCTTCATCTTATCAAGCTTGGAGAAAGGAGTCAAGTCCTGAACCACGCTGACACGATTGAAGGCTCACCATCGCCTCGACTCCGAAGTAATTTAGCAGATAGTCCTGATGAACCACAAGAATGCAAAACAGTCAGCGTCCGCGCTGGTCGAGCTTCGCTCTCAATCAAATCAATATTCGCACCGCATCGCCGACGTATAGCACGGTGCGTACGCCGTCATTCACAACCGACTCGAGCGTCGGCCTCGAGTTCTGCATCCACTCCGACTGGAAATCGAACAGCACCCCCGAGTTGACCTCCTCGAAGTCGCCCGACGCGCCGATCCGCACCTTGCGCGCGTCGTTCGCGTACGCGGTGATGTCCGGCGGGTAGGTGTCGAAGATGTCGGCGAGGATGTAGTCCTGGTCCCGGTCGCCGGCGAGGCGGTTCGAGATGTCCGCCTCGCAGTTGAACTGCGCGGTCGCGCAGATCTGCGGGTCGAGCGTGTCGTAGCACTGCACGATCTGTGGAAGAGAGGGAACGTTGAGCCGCCGCCGGGGAGTTGCTGGGAGGAGGAAGCTCGCGCACCTGGTCGCGGCATCCGCCTGTTTCGTTCCAGCTTTGGAAAGCGGACGCGATGGTGTCGTTGGTAGCGGTAGGGAAGTACCTGGAAGAAGAGAAGGACCGTGAGGCTCATGCTTGTCTCAGCTCTGAGTTTCCGCAACGTACGGATTATGCTCAGCGTAGGTGAAGTAGCTCTCATATTGGACAAGCGGATCCTGCAAGACTATCTCAGCATCGCGAGAGCATTGAGACCGTACAAATATGCTCACTGTCAGACCGTCGCCAATTCCAAGGACTTTCAAGTTGACCGGGACACCATGCAGACTACCGTTCGCGATGCGCGCGTTCTGGTCCAAGAAATACCTGTGCAGGAACATATGAGCAAACAACGCTCCGAATGGAATTGCCGGGTGCGCTATAACCTAGAGAACGCAGGGCCGAAATGCCCGCCATAACTGTCGAGGAGGGCACTCAGCTGGAGGTAGACACGGGTATCTATGCGGGTACTCACGATTCGGTCCAAATGGCAAAATCGTTGAATTGGAACCTGCTGAAGCGGTGATCCTCGAACAGGATCTGCAAGAACTAAGGGAGACATGGCTCAGAAGGCTATCTCTGTTGTGTATGACCACATGCTCACATTCCAGACGTCCGCCGCTGCCGCGAAAGAGTTGTTGAACTCCCTATTGCCTTGAGAGAAGCCCGTCGGAATGGGCTGGTCGAGGTATATCCTGGTCAAGTCAAAGTGTCAGTCTGACAGCCACAGACAATTCATGGCATGGTCAACGCCTACATGTTGGAGACATTGTTCCAGGAGAACGGATTGTAGGAGACGCTGGTTGTGTCGTTGTTGATGCGACAGGGACCATGCTCTTGATAAAGTCCCACCAAACCAGAGCCTCCGGGCTAGTGCAGGGATGACTATGTCAGAATGTACACCACGCGAGGGGTGAGGGCCATGGTTACAGTACCCCTCCTTGCAACCACAGGGTCAATGGTGCGGTCTCGGGCTTCTCACGAGCCTCGAAAAACCAGAACCTACGGCATTCAATGTGATGGGTTAACGAGGTGTTCGGCTGAGGCAAAAGACGCAAACCTACCACAAGCTGTTGTTCTTGTCGAGATCAGCGTATCCCGATGCTTGGTATACTCCAGGAGTCGTCTCGCATTCGCCGCTGTTCTCGACTATACGCAGCTTGCCGGGAGTTCGACCATCGGGATCTCCGGCGTCCGAAGCTCGGTCCACGAGGGGATTGCAGAGAGCGCGAAGCACAGGCAGAGCAGCGAGGAGCACGGCCTTGAAACGTAGCATCTCGGTAGGATTTCTAGACGGTCAGTAGTAAGCAAGCTCGCGACGCAACCACGCCGCTCGAGGCTGGGGTATATATACGTCGTCGAAGGCACGATGATTAGCGAGCGGTTGGGTGAATATGTTCGAACATGAACCGTGTCACCCCGAGCGCATCCAAAAGCAGATCGAAGCGAGGAGCACATCCACCACGACGGGGGACGACCTCAGCATTCGTACGACGTGATACCGCTTCCATTGTCTCAAGACAGCCACCTTGGCCCCGATATAATGGGCGCATACGTACGAATTTGATGGACGAGTACAACAATAGTATCACGACGGTTTCGTCGAAGTTGTTTTCCGGACACGAGTGCCTCAAATATATCCAGACTGGCCCGCATGTACTTACTGAGACCAGATCATGGTACCAATCATGATAGATTGTTAGCTTGGATATGAACCATAGGCGCCATAGGAAGGGAAGTCCGATGTTACGGACTGTAAGCTACATATCGTGGAAGGAAAGAAAACAATGAGTACTCCTCAAGGATACAACGAGGGTTAGTAGGGATACAGGAGGTCCGAGAATGGCTACGGAAGAAAACGAAGTAGTGTCCAATATGCATATAAGTGCAGAAGGCATAAGCCGAACGGATCTTAGAACTCATCATCATAATAGTTACTGCACGGAATGCTGTGGCAAGTTAGGATAGACAAATATCTGCGCATCTTGCCTGGGAAGTGACTGTCAGTTCGGCGACTCCCATGACAATGCACAATGATTACTCACTTCGCTTTCGTGCAGAACGGGCATAAGGGGCTGGAGAAGGTACATAGCGGCGCCGTTGGTGTCCGACGGTGTGGCCGAAGTCGAGGAACGATTCATGACGGTAACCTGCACGATATCTACCAACGGCGTCAGCTGAAGCACAACCACCTGACCATGTGCACCCCGCGTACCTTTCCACAGGGTCGAGGTCGTGGATTGCGAGATGGGACGCCAGGCTCCTGATGTTAGGCAGGATGTCGCGGCACCCGGGGCGTTGGCAGGGGATGTCTCGGTCACTTGCACAGCGAATCGCCATCACATAGGCCTCGCGAGCCTAGAATAACGACTGTTAGCAGACGTCGGCGTTGGCATATTCCGCGTACTTACAGCCTGATCCATAGCATCCGCCCGAGATTGCCTGTAATGCAAGCGCGGACCTGACAAGGCGCTGGCCGCAGTGTTGATAGAAGTTCCGGGAGACAGCGTGTCCGCGCTTGGCAAATCCAGGTAAGTGACCGAAGACGAGGCATAGGTCCGCGAACGATCATCGTCGAAGTGTGATGCCCTGTAGCGCGCAGCAATCTCCTGAGCCGGACTGCTGTTGCGGCCACGCATGGGTGCCGGCTTGCTTGTCGCGGTACGGCGCGACCACCGGGAGCGCGACATGGACCATGTACTCTCGTCGTCGTCGTCGCTAATGTATGTGCCGCGGGCGTATAGCGGGTTCGTATCGAACACCATACCGTAGCGCTTCCTGCGGTCGTATGGGGTGGGCCGTGTAGGACGTTGGGGACGTTGAGGCATGGGCCTGCTAATGACCAGCATAGGCGTGTTGGCGAAGGACATGCCAATATAGTTCTGAGCAGTAGCCTGCATGGCCGGAGAGTAGTACTGCCGAGACATGACAGCTCAAAGGAGAGAAAGACGAGGGCTCGAGTAGCATCTCAAAGGGCAGCAGCAAAGGATTTTAAAGCAGCACCCGTAGCATGCTTTGGCTCTCCATACCTCTTTGTTCGCAAGCAGTGTGGCCCGGAGCCGGGCGCAGCCACTCGGAAGTCAGTGTGTTCCCCAGACGGCAACTCAAGCAGCCTATAGAGTATCCAAGCAAGCCGTATACAGCCGGTAGAGAGACCGCCTGTTATGTTGTGCAGGACAAAGCTTCGCGTCGACTAAATCAGACGGTCAAGGCAGTACCGGTGACGATTTGCTCAGCGGCGTGAGAAGGATGGACCGCAATCTCCATAGCAGTCGCAGGGCTTCCGTATCAAGCGTTCCTGTCAGCTTCAGCGAAGAGTACAGTAGCTCGACCTGGAGAGCAGCATGAGAGTGTGGCTGAGCGAGATGGCGGTCGCAGTGCAAGGTGGAACTTGAGGTGAACAGTCCGGACTCGGCCAGACGCGCCTCCGAGGCGCTCCCGGCGGCAACGCGAACAGTTCGCCACATTCGAGCTGAGCTTTCTGACCCGGACGGCCACCGCTGCAGTCGACAACACTCGCCATGTCTCTCATATCTGCTTCACGACGGGCTACGCAGCAAGCCTCGCGCAATTTGGGCGC
Source organism: Trametes sanguinea (assembly GCA_008973685.1). Classification (NCBI taxonomy): domain Eukaryota; kingdom Fungi; phylum Basidiomycota; class Agaricomycetes; order Polyporales; family Polyporaceae; genus Trametes; species Trametes sanguinea. The sequence continues at coordinate 1,038,580 of WAHA01000024.1, forward strand.
ACTGGCTCCGGCCACCCGTGCGGTGTCGTCTCCGCGCCGATGGCAGAAACGCTCGATGAACACCCAACCGGCGTACGAGGGGCACGTCCCGCTGAACTGGTTTGAGGCGGGCTTCCTCACAGTAGGGTCCGCCTTGATGGCACTCGCAAACCCGCGCAGGGGAGGTGCGTGACAGTACATCATCTGCTGCGGGACGAGAGTGTAACTCCCCAGTCCACCAGATATGGTCGCCGCGCTGGGTGACCTGACCTCTGGCCCCGTGCTTCCTCGCCTGCGAGACGCCATGTTGGCAAGTGCTGAGGGGCGCCAGATCCTCAAAGACCGCCCGAGAGTGAACTCTCACACCGTGGACATGGACAAACTCGCTCTCTTGCCCGAGGGCACCTTCGGAAACGCGTACGTGACCTGGCTCGAGCGCTGCGGGGTGACCCCAGACACGCGAGAACCGGTAAGTCCGCAGGCGACAATTGGCGACTTAGCAGCGTAAGCTCAACAGGCTGCAGGTACATTATGTGGACGACCCCGAGCTGGCGTACGTCATGCAGCGCTACCGCGAGTGCCATGACTTTTACCACTGCATCTGCGGCCTGCCCGTCAACGTCGAGTCCGAGCTCGCGCTCAAGTTCTTCGAGTTCGCCAACCTCGGCCTCCCCATGGCCGGCTTCGCTGCAGCCTTCGGCCACCTACGCCTCACACAAGCCAAGCGGGAGCGGCTCTTCCGCGAGTTCGTGCCCTGGGCGATCAAGTGCGGCAGCTCCGCTCAAAGCCTGATCACCGTGTACTGGGAGAAGCGCTGGGAACAGAACGTCGAGGATATGAAGAAGGAGTTCGGCATCTGGGACCCGCCCGAGCCGCGTTGGAGTAGACCGCTCAGCGAGGCCAAGGCTGCAGCGGCGAGGAGGCAGCAGGCGGCTGAGGCTAAGCTGCAGCAAGCTGCATCGTAGTTGTTTATACAGTACATCGTTTAATTTGTTCTTGTATGGACTTCTTGGTGCTACCTTCCCTACTGAGCATCCATCATGTGCCCCTTGCCTCCAGCACGACGTCTCGCAACCTCTTGATCGCCTCCTCTACGTCTGACTCGTCTAAGAGACTGAACGCGGCGCGGACATACGCAGTCTTGCCGCCATCGGGGAGGAAGACAGTTCCCGGCAGCGCCAGTACGCCCTTCTCCAGAGCCTTCGTCCGAATGAGGCTCTCCGAATCTTCCTCTTCTGCACCCTCCGCTCCAGGAGCCTTGAGCAACAGTTTGAACCTGCGCGGCAACAGTAGTCAGCTTCCCTCACAGCTGAGGCCTTTATAATGGACACTTGCCAGAAGAACATGCCGGCCTCCGGCGTGTCCCACTCTGCGAGGCCGTCGAGGTACTTCTTCATGAAGCGCTCAAAGACGTCTCGCTTGCCCTTGTAGAATTGCGAGACGGCGTGCGTATGCGTCTTGAAGCTGTCATAACCCCACGAGTCGAGCAGCGCGAACGTGATCGCCTGGGTGAGCGACGACGTCTGCAAGTTCGCCACGGCGGTCTGGCGGTAGCATGTCAGCGCGTACAGTGAGAGTCGACACCTTGAAGGGGGCGACAAGGGGGAAGGCGGCGTACGTGCATGTCGATGGCGGTCATGATCGCCTCAGGTCCGCACGCGAAGCCGATGCGGAGCCCGGAGGAGAGGATCTTAGAGAGGCTGTCGAAGCGGATGACCCGCCCCACCTCGGGCTGCTCGCGCTCGAGGGAGAAGTACGAGGGTGGGCGCGGGGCGCTGCCAAAGTACAAGTAATAATATGGGTCATCTGGGGACGGCAAATCGGGGTTGAGCGGATTCGCGAACGGTGCATTGTACGAGGAGCAGACTCACCCTCGAGGATGAGGAAGTTGTGCTCCCGCGCGAGGGCGAGCACCTCCTGGCGACGCTCCTTCGAGGCCGTCATTCCCGTCGGGTTTCCGCCATACTACGAAGCGCCGTTAGCAAGGCTTTTCCTGGCGGTCGAGCACGACGGGCACTTACAGGCACGGTGTAAAGCACCTTAGGCTTGGGCTTCGACGCCGGCCAGTTCTCGAGCGTGGTCCTCAGGGAGCTAGACTGGATGCCTTGAGAGTCGGTAGGTACGACTGACAAGGGAGCACGTTGAGACCAATCAATATGGAGGAGTGTAAGGGCAACTACACAACACATACCTACGAATTCGCAGTTGAGGGATTCAAAGGTCGGCAGGATGCCGCTGTAGATGATGTCGCGGTCAGAACCCTGTCCGTACCACACCATCGAGGATACGCAAGGGCACTCACGCATATACCGGCGACTCGACGAGCACCGGCTCCCCCGGATTGACCAGCGCAAGGATCGCCTAGCTCCACAAGCAGACCAATCAGTCAATCGCCCACTCAGCCCGCGCCCTCACCGACCTTATGTATGACGTCCTGCGACCCCGACCCGACGCTCACCCTCCACCCCTCGCCCTTCCCCCTCCCGTGCTCGCGCTCCTGCAGCCCATAGATCCACTCGCACAAGCTCGGCAGGCCCGCGGTCGGGCCGTACTGCAGGCCCTCCTGGAGCGCCTTGCCCGCGATCTCCGTGGTGAGCTCCTTGTCGGGCTCGCCGGGCGCGCGCGCTTTGATCTGCACGGACGTGAGCGGGAACGTGGCGGAGTTGGGCTTGCCGGCGAGGAGGGAGATCATGCCCGGCCGCGACTCGAGCGGGTAGAGCCCGCGGACTGTGTGGCAGGTGCGGTTAGACCTGCATTTTGGTCATGACGAGAGCGGGAGGCTCACTGGGGCTCGGCTTGCGCGCTTTGGCGGTGGCCGACAAGAAGTCGGCGTAAAATTCGGTAGGGAGACTCTGGACCATGTTCGCTAAAAGACTGTAGTAGGAATGCGGGTGAGCACCGTGCAGATGCAATGTACCTATGCATTTACGATTTCATCATTCAACATTGGTCTCCATGATATTCCGGTCAGTGATGACATACCGTAGGCGACTCGCCGTGCTCTCTGGCCTGCTCAGAGATCAGTAGATGTCTTTCGCAGTTCTCGAGCAGTAATTGATGCTAAGCCACTGTGGCTGCGAGTCGGAGTCGGATCATCATCGGATCGTCGATCATGCGAACCATCTGTCGCTTTATCAGGCAAGTGCTGTAGAACGACTTGCACGAACTTCGTCCATTCGAGTGGCCGCTCTGCATACTAGCGGTACGAATCATGCAATGCGTCTGAGCAAGTTTGATAGGCCTGCTTCATGAATTTTGAGTGTTAGAAGATATGTTTTGTCCGACTTCTAACTCTTTTGAAACGATACAACAATCCGCAGTTCATCCTAACAACCTCTGCCTCTCATCTGCAACTTCTCCATTCTGCCCCTCTCTTCCCTTCCCGACCAACCTCTTCACGCCGCCCGCCACTCCAAATGCCGCCGCTTTGACGCCGTCCACGATCTTGCCTACGAGCCAATTCCGTGCCCTGTACACGGCGTGCTCGCGCGTGTCGATCCGATCCGTGCGCACACGATGTTCGGTGTCGACGACGACCGCGAGCGCGAGAATGGTAGTGACAATCGAGGAAAGCGCGGTGCATGAGGAGATCATGAACATGATGACCATCTGGAGCCGCGCGGCTTGTTCGACGGAGGAGCCGCCGAGGATGGCACCCGTCATCATGCCGGGGATAGCGATGATTCCGATGACACTGTCGATAGCGGGGTCAGCGGGGCGGTGAATGTAAGAATATCCGAGCCGTAAGCGAACCTCATTTGGTTGATGTTGGGGGTGAGTGCCAGACGAAGGGCATCTCTTGCGATGGGTTTGCACGCTTCGAACCTGGAAGCTCCGAACGCGAGGTACATCTCGACTTTGTCTCGGTTGTCACTGAAAGCCCAGTCAGCGATACGCTCCCACAAGGTAATCCTCAATACTCACTATAGCTCCTTGAGCACGTAGGTCACAGAAACCACAATTCCAGATATAGTTGCTCCGCAGAGCATGCCAACCACAGGGACTACGCGAGATCACTCAGATTGTGTCCCCTTCAGGATTTAGTTCACTCACTGTATTGCTCAGGCTTCCAGAATGGGTCAACATCCATGGCGAAGCGTATTCCAATGATAGACACCGGAATCGTTGAGCCCAGCATACCGAGCAGAACTGATGGGAACTGCACAAACGAGTATGCTGATGAGCAATTGGAAGCGAGGCTGGGGTTGAGTCGACTGACCATATAGTCATAGCGTTTCTTAGACTTGTTAACAACTTTGGGTTCGTATGTCAGATATATGCGCTTCGAGTCATGCATGCGATTACTGACCTGTTTCTGCCGTGCCCATGAGGTTGAGCAAGAACGCCAGGCCAGCTACTGCCCACGGATTGTTTGTCTCGAATACTTTCTGAAGTATGAGCGCGACCACGCTCAGCTGCACAACGCAGCGTACTGCGGCAGTTATGAGAGAACTTCCAACGCCCAAGCCAAACGAGGTTGAGAGGAAGCCATCGAGGAGGATGAAGGAGAACGCGAGCCCGACGTTGCTCCAGGTGAGGTGAGTGGAGGATTCTCCAGGGCCTCCGGGATCCATGGCAGTAGTGCTTTGCAACTTCCGCAGACAGATGCTGAGCGACAACGGACGTAAGTTCGGTAGAGTCGAAGGTCCTGTCGAGATTGCAAGTGTGGGTGTTTGCGTGAGTTGGATCAGTTCAAGTCTGCAGTCGACTGCCGCGCTCACCGCGCTCATCCGGGGAACAAGCGCATGACCTCATAACTGTTCAACGTTGTGGGCGTCTATCTTATCTGCCCATGGTAAGTACATGGCAGCAAGCGCCTCTGTGCGCTCTCTCCGCGCATGCATGCGTCTCTTCCCCGTCCACCGCTTCCGTCTCTCCCTCTCCCTCCCTACCCGCCGCAGGATAGCCATGTCCACAACCATTCCCGTAGATTCCTCCGTAAAGGCGACGCCAGAGCGCGCAGCCGAACTCAAAGAAGCCCTCGACGAGATCAGATCGCGCGTCGAGGCTGCCGCCGCGAAGACCACCGCACCGCGCAAGGCCCCGCCGACGCTCGTCGCGGTGTCCAAGTACAAGCCCGCGTCGGACGTCCTGGCGTGCTACGAAGCCGATCAGCGGGACTTTGGAGAAAACTACGTGCAAGAGCTCGTAGACAAGGCTGCGCAGGTCCGTACACAACCCCGTCACCCAAGCATGCACTGGAGGGAAAGGCTGATCAGTGCTGAATTGCTGCAGCTCCCGTCGGACATCCGATGGCACTTCATTGGGACCCTGCAGTCCAATAAGGCGAAGATCCTAGCATGTGCGTGCTATACTTCCTCGGGTCCGTGTGGACATGCCGCTTACCGCCCGCAGGACAGCCATCCCGAACCTCTACGCCGTCCAGACCGTCTCTACCGTCAAGGGCGCAACAGCCCTCCACAAGGCCCTCCCCGCCGACCGCGTCACGCCCCTCAACGTCCTCCTCCAAGTCAACACCTCCGGCGAAGACGCCAAGTCCGGCGTCGCCCCGCTCACCGCCGGCTCCCCGCCCGCCGCGCTCGCCTCCGCCGCCGACATCGACGCCTCCGAGCTCGTCCAGCTCGCGAAGCACATCCTCGCCGAGTGCCCGCGGCTGCACCTCCAGGGCCTCATGACGATCGGCTCGCTCGCGGAGTCGCTCGCCGCCGCGGAGAAGCCGAACGAGGACTTTGCGCGGCTGGTCGGCACGCGCGACGCGCTGGAGGCTGCGCTGGAGCGCGCGGGGTTCAGGCGCGAGGACGGGAGGTGGGGGGAGGATGGGAGGCTGTTGTTGAGCATGGGCATGTCGAGCGATTTCGAGGCTGCGCTTGCAGCGGGAAGTGACATCGTTCGTGTGGGTACGGGGATATTTGGTGCGAGGCCGAAGAAGGAAGAGGTCAAAGGCCATTGAGGTGAGACCATTTGTTCAGGGTCATTTGCCGAAACTCACATACTGATAAACCTGCTCATCATGAAGGTATCTGAGTCTTGAGCCGATGTGTCAAGATGGAACATATGGATATCTACGCCCGCATATCATCAGCGCGCATACATATACATTCTACAACGTGTATAGTACTATATATACAGGACCATCCACCGGGAAAGTCCACACTCCAAAATCGAGATGTATCGTCGACGGGTACGATCAGGCTTCAGAGAGATCCCACATCGACCGCCCATGGCACAATATGAAGAGAATGCCACTACCGCGTCTCCTTGACGTAGAAGTGCAGGACGAGATAACTCAGGACGGTGAACGTCCCAAAGAAGATGCCCAGCAGCGCGATGTTCGGCCACCAGAACGACTGGACGCGTGCCTTGTCAGCAGATACATGACCGTCGAGAGAGCACAACTCACCTCCGCACGGAGACCGAACGTGGACAAGATGGCGGCGGCAGGCACGTCGATGTTCACGCCGTACTTCTCTTCGTGCAGCTGGAGGTACCGCAGCTCGTTCACGGCGAGCGCCTCGAAGGCGGCGTGGAAGAACGAGACCGTGTGCAGCCACTGGAACGCAGCGGGCACGGACTTGCGGTTGATGAGCAACCCGGTGAACAGCAAGCTGGGGCGGGTACACAGTCAGCTTGCAGGTAACTAGGCATGGAGGCCAATACGAGACGAGACGTACTTGAAGAGCATGACGAGCGTGCCGATCAACGACGCAACGCTGGTGCTCGCGACCGCGATGGAGAGCAGGAGGATCACGCTCGCGGTGGTGAGGTTGAACAGGACGAGCGTGAGCATGAACTTCCAGAACGTCGACACCTCAGGGACGAGCCCGATCCACCCGTAGATGATCCCGCCGTACACCAGGGGCGGAATCACGCGCAGCGGGAGGATGTCGAAGAGGATCTTGGATGCAAAGTAGGTGAGAGGCGAGTAGTAGCCATTCGCACTGGTCGTGACATTAGTCGAGCCATTCGTTTCAACATAGAGATCGACTTACCGTTCCCGCATGAACAGTATCCGTTCGTTGGCGAACAGGTTCAGACTGGACAAGCAGGAGAACCCAAAGAGCGCGAGCGTGAAGAAGAACACGCCCAGCCGATTCTGGAAGCCTGCGATGTCGTTCGTGATGTTCTGGAAGAAGAACCCGCAGATCACTGCGCAACGCAACCAAAGCTTCAGCACACAAGTCGCCATCATCGGCGGAAAGCAGCAAGTATACGTACCAGCGACGGCGATGGCCGCGACGTAGTGCGTGGCGAGGAGCGCGGGGTCGCGGTAGAGGTTCTTGAACGCGCGGCCGCTGAGGATCCTGAATTGCGTGCCCCAGCTCGCCCGCTTCCTCCCTCTCGACAGGCTGCTCTCCACCGCGACATCAGGCAGCTCCGTCGTGCCATTCCCATTGCCCTGCACCGTCGGCGCGCTCGCGACCTGCTCGATCTCCGCATACAGCTGTCCCGCAATCTCGCTCCTCTTGAACGCGTTGATGAGCTCCGCGAGCTTCGGGGGCACAGGGCCGTCCCGGACTTGACTCGCCGGCGAGATGGCTTCGAGCAGGCGCGTGGTCTGCCGCCGGATGTACGCTGTGGACGAGCGGATGGACGGGGCGCGGGTCGTAGTAGACTCTTCCGTGCCCGCATCTGCGTCCACACCCGGGTGAGAGGCGCGGTACGTGGGGTGCAGAGAGATAGAGGACGAACGGGTGCGAGAACGCGCACGCGCGAGCGCACGCTCTTCGTCGGCGAGGTTCGAGTCATCCTCGCCTGGCTGGGCCTCTTCGACGGGCGGACTGTCGAGGGAGCGAGGCTCCATGCCCGCTTGCATCGTCAAGTCGACTGTAGAAGGCAGCGGCAATCAGTATCCACGCAAACGTCTGCAACCTGGTGCAAGACTTACTGAGGAAATCAGCGACGTTGAATCCGAGAGGGCAAGGGTGCCCGATCTCAGAGAGGTAGTCCGTGACTTTGTCCGCCTCACCGGAGTATATCAGCTTGCCCTGCGCGAGCACGATCAGCTGGTCAAAGAGGGACACGATGTTGCTGCGCGGCTGGTGGATAGTGAAGACGACCGTGCGGTTATAGTCACGAGCGAGCGAGACGAGGCTGTCGATGACACTCAGTGCATTGTAGGCGTCGAGTCCTGTACTTCAGTCAGTTGACGGACAACAATCCAGAGATTGATGAACAGACCGCTGGTAGGCTCGTCCAAGAACAGAATTGACGGGCTGGTGACGAGCTCACAAGCAATGGACACCCGACGCTTCTCACCACCAGAGATGGAGCGACGGCCTGTTCAGAGTGATTAGCTGTAGAATATAATACAAGGTGTAATCGCATTACCTGTATCTCCAATCCTTGAGTCCTTGATTCCCAAGATGCCCAGCTCGTTCATCGTCTCCAACGTCCTGTACTTTTTCGCCTCGAGGCTCATCTCCCTTGGCAGCCGCAACAGAGCCGAGTACAGCACAGTCTCGTAGACGGTCAAGGTGCTCATCAGCATGTCCTCCTGGTCAACGAAGCCGGTGACCTTCTTGAAGTCCTCGTCGGCGATCGCGCGCCCGTTCACAAGCGTCGTCCCGCTGACGCTGCCCTTCTTGTTCTTGCGCGCGAGGATGTCGAGGAACGTCGACTTGCCTGCGCCCGACGCACCCATGATCGCGAGCAGCTGTCCGGGCTTGGCCGAGCCGGAGATGTTGTCGAGGATCGTCTTGCCACCCAGTGAGTACGAGATGTTGGAGAAGTGCAGAGAGGCAGGGACGTGGTCTGTCATGAGCTTGGCGGATTCGTTCTCCGGGAGACGGATGGCACCGAAGTCGCTGGACCGTGTCCTGCCGGCCCACCAGAGAACTGTCGAGCGCCGTTAGCATGCACTTGTAACGCTCAAGCTCTTGCAAACGACTTACTGGCAGATACCAGGACCACGATGACACCAGCGCCTGCGATGCTGAGAGCAACAAATGCGCTGTTATCCGGCTTCGGCGGGGGCTGCGCAACTGTCAGTACATCACGGAGGGGCGACGCCGTATGACATACCTCGTATCCAGGGACCTGAGAGTAGTGCAGGCATTCTCCTCCTTCACATTGGAGCGTGATATAACTGTCTCCGAAGAAGGTCATGATGAGTTCGTTCATGCCAGGCTCCTCGAACTTGCATCCTTGACCGGATGTGCAAGTGAACGAAGCGGGTCCCTTGATATCCTCCTTCAAGAAGTCCGTGATATCTGGTACCAGCCATTGGCTCACGCGCAACACGACGAAAGTAGTATGGGAGCTTACCGATGCTGCCATCCTCGCCGCAAATGAACCGCCCAGGCACGCACTTGCACTCGATCTTGTCGCACTCGTAGAACGTGGAGTTCTTGTCGTATCCTCGCTCCGCTCTCGAGCTGCAGTCACGCAGCTCGCAGTAGAACGACTCGACCTGTGCCGTCCAGAACTGGAACTGGCAAGTGTCGTCTTCTTTGTCGCAGCTGAAAGTGACTTGCGGCGGGCGTCCCGGGAGCATGTCCAGGATCTTCCGGTCTAAGCTGGGCTTGAGAACAGCCGTCCGGGTCAATACAGTATACGAGACTTACTGGTTACGTTGCACATCTGGTGATTGTTGAAGACGGTTTCGCCGCCCTTGTAGCACGTCATATTGCCGATCCTGTCATCGTCGTCTATTGGCTGTCCTCGCAGAGGGAATCCTACGCAAGCATCGTCCGTCTGGCAAACTGCACGGTGCGAGTCAACGTGGCTCCAGATGAGGAATCATGAGTACAACGAACCATTGCAGTTGATTCCCGTCCACCCGTCCTTGCACTCGCACTCCTTGCCCTCTTCACGCTGTCGGCGATGCTCTCCATCCGCCAGAGAGTCACACTCTGTTCCGTGGTCAATCTCAAAGCGACTGGAAACATGCTCATCGTACGCACGAGGTGTCAAGCAGTCGATACCTGCCCATCCCGGGGGACATTTGCATTGGCCGTCGAACTTTGAGCACTCTCCAAAGTTGCCGCAAGTGAACGCGTCCAGCTGGCAATTGAAGCATGGCGGACAACGCTCTTCATGTTCAGTGAGCCTCTACAGGTGTATTGCAACAATGCATGTTGTATGCTTACCTGGCCTGCCGCTCACGACCTCCAAAGGCTTACGATGGCTGGTCAGGCGATATTCGCGTACGGGACGCGTGGCAAACGACATACCGAGAGTAACTGGTGCTGTAGAGGATAGCTGTACGTAAGGTTCCTGTTACCGGCAGCCTGCACATTCTGAGCCCACAAGAGCAGCAAAGACGTCGGAAGAACCCAACGATGCAGCCCAAGGGAGAGCATCATGAGACGAGGATAGAGGCTTCTGCTTCGCTCTGAGCGTGTGTGATAAGTAAGCCCAGATGACAGCAGCACAGTCAAGGTTCGTTGTCAGCTCCCAGGCACAAGACCGGAGCTGCGTCCTGGCGAGTGTAGAGGTGGTCACCGTCGTTGTGGACGATGAGCAAGGATCGGGCGAGGCTGCAGCTGCGGGGGTCGCCGGTGCAGTTGACTCTTGAGCTTGAGGCTCGACCAGCGTCACCGGACCAACGCCGGCCCTTTGCGGGGAGCTCAGATCTCGATCTCCTCCTCCCGCTCGTCTCACACAGATTAGATAGACGCCTTCGTTCATCTACAGTGCCGAGTACCATAACACGCTGGCTTTCTACACACTGCATCAGCATTTTCCCGAGTCTTCTTTTGGCACCCTTTTTGGCGCCTTCAGCTCTGTAGCTCTTATTCAAGGGTGTAAGCCGCGCAAGGAGCCGTCCAGGCAATAATGAGGTGTTGAGCCATTGACTCGCATGTGCACAAGGAAATAAGAAGTTTTTCAGGAAGCAAAAGTGTACTGTAAGGAGCGACCCATTGATCAGGAGTCAAAAGACGGTGCCAGTCTAGCCCCGCAGTCAAGTTGTGCCGCTGCTCAGGCTGGTATTTGAGAAGCACAGACGTTCACACCGTGAACCGGCAGCTCGCTTGGTTGACAGAGGGCGGAATCCATGTGTTGTCAAACGTGGTTATCAAGTGGCGGAACATACGAAGAGAATCACCCGCTAACTTCAACTGCATCCAAACCCACCGGTACTACTAGTAGTAAACCGCCACACTTTACTATGGCGCACTTGCTGAAAACCATCTTACCCGGACATCGCGGTGCGCCAATCGTCAGATACCGATGTTAGCATACAAAGCTACCTGCCTTTCGAAGGTTCAGCACCCCACTCCGCCCCTAAAGCCGCGCGAATCAATGCCAAGCACGTCCACAGTTGGACTCTGTCAGAGAAGAACGGCGACAGCTGCTGTATCATCAGGTGCCTGACAAGCGGGGTCAGGAATTGCATGCATGTAAGTGAGGTGAGCGGTCTTACGTGGCGCCCAGCCCATCACATGGTACGCCTGTCGTGCAGCCGCCTCCTTCGCAAGCTGCTTGCTCGCCGCCGTGCCGATGCCCTTCTCCAGCCCGTTGACTATAACATTGCGGACAGTCAGCGATTGATTGTGTGACGAGGTCTCGAGGAGCGCACCAAAGCACTGTACAGTCCAGCGTCCCGCATGTTGAGGACCCGAGAACTGTGCAGGGTACTGCACAGTGAGACGACGTTGTTGCGCCGTTTGATTGAAGAGGGGAAGAAAGGCTGAGTGGGACTGTCTGGAAGCGAGATGATTACCGGGTATGTGAGGAAGGGGAGCCGCAGGTGATACCAGAGGATGCCCGTACATTGAAGACTGATGAGGAGATGGTTGCAGGGAATGCAGCTGCGGAGCAGGGGCATAGCCTCCTTTTTCGTACCCATGCCCCAAATTACGCCCCTTTTGCTCGGGTTCGGCGCAGAGCTCTTGCTGAGCGAAGGTCGGTGCCTCACCAACAAGGGCTCCAATCCAATCCCGGACGGCTTTGTAGCCCTCTCTGGCAAAGACCGCCCCGACATACGAGTCAAACAACACGCCCTCCTGGAGCCAACACATAAATGACACGCGTCACGCATGACGACGGATGCCTTACGACGCACCTTCAAGGTTTTCAGCTCCGTCTCAGGAGAGCAACGCACCTTTGCCCACCAGCCGTATCCTTCAACCCACTCGTTCACCCCCTCGCGCAGTTTACTGGCGTGCTTCTACACAATCACAATCAAGCTGGGGCTGGCCCTGATAATGGTGTGGTAAGGGAGGACTTACGCCCATATCATCCGCAGGCAGCATGGGCCGCCAAACAAACAGGACGTCGGCGAACACTGCGTCCAAAACCCTAGAGCCTAGGACAGCTAGTCGTGCACAATCTCCGTAAGGAGAATCACTGTTGAGAGGCGCTGCCGGGAACCGATGCACAAAGACCTCGAGCATGGCCTCGCCATCGATTTTAGGAGCCGGTGGAAGCATGCAACCCAGCGCAACAAGAGGAGGGGCTGCTCCAAGTTGGGCCCCTGGAGAAGAGTTTGAGCAGGTGCGGTGGAGAGGGGTGGAGAGAGCGCGAGAGCGAGAGTGAGGATGAAATGAGTGCCAGTAGGAGAGAGAGGTGGCGGGCGTCTTGCAGAGTCCGAGCTGAGGCCGCCGGCGTGCCAGTGGTCACATCTTCGCAGACTTGGGCGGTCGTGATGTCACAACCAAGATCCTCGCCATTCAGAGCTGAATTGTGGCCCAAACCCCATATACATTCGTTAGAGTAGCAGTACAGATCGGAGACAATGTACTAATGTGCATGTTCACGATGAAGCCAACATACGATGAAAAAGGGGGCCTGAAGGTCAATCGGAGTCGGAGGAGGCGGAGGAGGCGGACTCGGAGGAGGCGGGGGACGGCCATACATCATCGCGCTCATGAAGCAGTTCAAAGGCATGGTGGTCTGCGTACTTATTGACGTAGAAAGTTTTGAAATAAGTTAGCGCGTCGTGGCTTTGGAGATCCTCCGGCACCTCGTCGGACCCGCTGATGCCTATCAAGTGCGCCGCGCGGACGATGCTCGTGAGATTGATCACCGAGATGATGGGATAGCCTCTGCGGATGGCGGGCTTGACAATCCACATACCGGTATCCTTGTCGGGACCCTCCGCCACCTTATCGAACCAATGGACTGCAGCGCAGTAGTGGCGGCGATGCCGATACCGGAACGAGAAGAAAAGGCGAACTTGGGCGATCTCCATGCCAAGCAGACCATGGTGGTGGTCGGACTTGTTGACGAGGACACAATCAAAGCGGGCGTGACGACCGCGCCATAGCGGATTTGCACGAATGATTTCCCGTCGCATGCCGCTAATGCCACTGGGATCACTGGGCGCATAGAATGTAGCCGTCGCGGAGTAGTGGACAGAGATTGCTTCATCTGAGAAAGGCGGGCAGAGGTTCAAAGGAAGGGTGGCGCCGCTCTGGGCTGCTGGGTCTGATCCGCTGGGGCGCTGATGCGTCAAACCCACCCCTGAAGGAGAGGGAGAATCCGGCCGAGAGCCTCTTGAAGGTCGAGGCCGGCGGTCGCGCTAACGCGGACAAAGGACGCGGAGGGGAGGAGATGCGGAAAGGTTCGTGTCGGGTGCCCTGTGACGGGGAGCGTCTTCTATGAGTCTTCGCGAGGGTTGGCCGCCCTTCGCTTCGCAGGAGAGAGAGAGAGAGAGGGGGAACTTCGCTAAGGATCTTCGCTGGCTTCGCGAGCTTCGCAGGACGCTATAGAGGCGCAGGCTTGATTCGCAGAGTGCGCAGGATTCGCAACGCTATTCGCGGGGACTTCGCAGTATTCGCAGACGCAGTAAAACGCAATTCGCAACGCAAAGAGAACGCAGGACGCAACGCAGACGCAGACGCAGACGCAGTTTGAGATGCTGAACGTGGGGGAACAGGAATCTGGGTTGTCCGGACGCTTCGCGTCGGTATTTACAAGAGAGAGTCGGTAGCTACGGCCGATGCACTACGGAAACAGTACGGAAACATGCCGCGACGGCGCGCAGCGCGCGCGAACGCTTTCGCGCCCGGCGCTCTACGCTCCGGAGGCCAATGCCGCGCTCGGCGAGCGCGCCACAGCTTGGCACGGCTCTCCGCGCTCCCGGGTAGCCGGAAACCGCTGCTTGAGGTCGTGGGGGCCTTCGCAGACCTTCGCAGGTCTTCGCCGTCGTCGCGCGCGGTCGCGCGCGCACCTAGGAGGCTTCGCGCGGGTCTATGGGGCCGCGTACGCCGGCCAGTCTCTTCGCACGAGCCAGGGAGTGTCGCAGTGGTCGCGGACGCGTACGCGCAGTATGCGAAAACTGCTGGTGGCGGTTTGTGGGGCGCATCATCTCCCCCTCGCTGAGATCCTGAACGTCCCCGTTCAGCCATCGATGCGATCGCGTGCGATAACGCGGAGGGATAAGAGCGCGTCCGCGGGGTTGAGAGAGTGTAGAAACGTGCTTCGCGTCTCCTTGCTCGCCATGCAGTCGACTCTGGAGAATCTTGACCGTCGCTCCGTCGAAGTTCGCAATGAAGTCGCGGCACTCGCGCGCGCGCAGGTGCTTCAGCAATTAGCCGTCCTGGAGGGCTTGGTGGATGCGAATTCGCGCTCGCGCGAGGAGTGGCTTGAGGCACAGAATGAGCTGGACTATCGCATGGTACGTGTTCGCAGCCTTCGCGCGCGCGTGGCGCCACTGATTCGTGGGTTCGCAGCACGCATACTTGGTCCTGACGTATGATACTCGCGAGTGCGAGCTTCTGTCGATCGCGACGCGCATCGAAATGGTTCTTCGCCGTCAGACCCTTGATGAAACCTTCCTGGTCGTCGAGCGGTACCGCCTCTTCCGTACGCAGCGCGAAGTCAGCGAAGCCATGTACCTGGCAGCACGCGAACGCCTTCGGCTTCTCCACGATCGTGCCCACGCGGCGGTATGCGTCTTCAGCCGCGCCGGGCCCCGCTACGTCACCGCGCTCGCTCGCGCCGAAGATCTTCGCAGCACGGTGACTTCGCTCGAACGCGAAGTCAAACGCGAACTTGCTTCGCTCGCTGTGGGACTGGAGGAAGCCTTCCGCGAACACGAAGAACAATTCCCGGGCTTCGAACCACCACAACAAATGGAGGAAGGGGAGGTTCGCCGCGATTTGGAGGAGGCCGCGGAGGAGATGGAGGCTGAGGGAGATGCGCTATAGGTTCGCGACTGTAGAGTCCGGAATGTACCGTCCGCGCGTAGGCAATGAACTCCTTGATTCAGCCGAGAACGTCCGCGGACCTTCTGTGCGCGTTCGCCGGGTCTCGCGGTCCTGTCGTGTGTGGTCGCCGTGTTCGCACGCTTCGTGATCGCCGCGCGGGTCCGTAGGGCGCTTATGACGGAGCGCTGGCACGCGACGTCATTCGCCGCGATCGTCCCTGAGTCCGCGAACAATGGAACGCCGCCACTGCATGCCTTCGCCACTTTGGCTTAAGGACTTGGTCTTCGCGCCCTTCGCACTCTTGATCCCCTCGTTCACGAATCGCCTCTGCTCTCTCCCCCTAACTCGCTTCACTCAGCCCTCGCGCCCTTCGCTCTCCCCATCTCCACCTCTTCCGTCCTCATGTCCGCATCCACCCCCGCTAAGTCCGCCGTGTCTGCTATGCCGCCGCCTCCGCCGTCCACTCCGCAACAGCTTGGGCTAGGCGGGCTGGTCGAGCGTGAGACGGCGTGGTTCCGCGAGACGTTCGCGCGACACCTTGTCGCAAACTTCTCGCGGCCTCAGGACACTACGCCCCTCGACCCGCGACGCACTCCGGCTGGCAACGCGTATGTCCAGGCATTGGAGAGCGTCCGCGACGCGCTCTCTGGGCAGGTCGCTGCGCTCGCGTCCACACGCGACGAGTTGCGCTTGCGCGCTCGCAACGCGCCGCTATCCGATGCGGAGATCTTCGGGCACCCGGCGAACCGGTAAGAGGGATATTGCACGGACTTTTTGGACTTGTAGATACGCGCCTCGTTCTTGGCCAGTATGCGCGGACTTGTATATACCGTGTTCTCGCTGTAGCGCGCTCCGCCGGTCTTGTTTTCTTGTTCTCTTGGTCCCTATTGTAGTGAGAGTGTAATCGCCTGGAGGTACATAGAGGAAACTGAATAGACGAAAATTGTACAGTCGTGCGATGGTGCGAAAATGAATCGCAAGGGTGCGAACACGAATGAAGGTCTGGGATGAGATGAATCGCCTAGGCACAGGGGACAGATGCCTTCGCGTCTTGCGAAGGATAGAGAGTGTTGAAAGAGTGAACAGGAAGGAATCGCGAACAATAAATAAAAGTGGTAGGGACTGTCCTTTGGGTATCTAATCGTCGAATGAGTTTTCGCTGCTCGCGTCTTCGTCGGTCTCGCGGTCCGCGAACGGTTCGCCAATGAGCTCCGGCTCCGGATCGTCTTCGCCATTGTCGTCGGACGCGATAAGCTCCGAGAGCCGCTTACTGGAGATGTCCGCGAAGTTCGCAGGCAGTGGGATAACTCCTCGCGCGAGGTAGGGGATCAAGCGGAAGGCCGCGATCGCGCGATGCAAAACTGAGCCATCGAGTTCGCAGAGCACATACGCACCTCCACGGTTACGCGAGATCACTACCAGCGGGCCAGTGTAGCGCGGACGCATCTTGCGATTGAGCGACTTCTCGATCTGCGTATGGCGCATCAGGACCAGCGAGCCAGGTGGGAAGTCATAGTCGCGAATGGTAGCTGCGTGTGCGCGCTCAAACTTCTGCGCTGCCTTGATTCGCGCATCGAACACTCGCGAATTGAGCTGTGCGAGCTGGTCTTGACGCTTCTGCAGCTCGATAGCGCGTCGCGCGATCAGATCCTCTGTGGATAGCCAGCCCTCAGGTGGCGGAACCAGGTAGGTCGCCTCCGCGATATCCAGGGGTAGCACAGGATGGCAGCCGGTAACCGCGAAGTATGGCGAACAGCCCATGCGCTTGCGAACAGTCACTCGCTCGGCCCAGAAGGCATAATGCGCGAACTGTGACCATTTACGCTGGTCTCCGCTCGCGGCCTTGAACAGAATCTGGCGTGTGTCGAAATGCGAACGCTCCGCAATACCATTCGCCTTGGAATTGTACGGGCTTATCTTGATATGGTGTATGTGGTAGCGCTCCTCGAGGCTTCGCACTGCGCTGACGAACGCGGAGCCGTTGTCAGTGATGAGCTCAGTCGCCGCGCCCCATCTACACAGCAGGTCCTGGAAGATGAAGTCGCCTAGGGTCTTGTCGTTCTCCGCGCGAAGCATTCGCCACTCGGGCCAGGCAGACACAGAGCAGCGCGCGACTACAATGATTGAGAATCCGCTAGACTTAGGCATCTTCATCGAGTCGATGTACCAGCGAACACAGAGTCCACCAGGTCTCGCGACAGTCGGGGGAATCAGCAGCTTGCGGTGCTGGCGAAGCTGGCAGAGATGGCACGTCCGCACGTACCACATCGCGTCTTCGTGCAGTGAAGGCCACCAGAAGCGCTCCGCGACCAGGCGAACCGTCGCGAAGTGTCCGCGATGACCAGTGTCGTCGTGTGCCGCTCGCAAGATATCGAGACGCTTTTCAGGCCACACCACCAGCTTGTGCGCACCTTGCGGATCCTTGCGCCAGAGTCTGTCGCCGTCGCGGAAGAAGTGCTGCGCGTACGCGATGAACTTGCGATACTTCTGTCCTTGGATGTCGTCCGCGAACTCCTCAGGCTTGCGGAACGCCTCAAACCACTTCGCAACCATGCGCAGCTTCTCATCCGCCATCCGCGTCTTCTCGCTGTAAGGCAGCTCGACCGGTGCTTGAGGCTCGACCATCTTCTGCGCTTCATCTTCTGTCGCGAACCGTATCCGCGCCTCTTCGCGCGCGACTGCTCGCTGCGCACGTTCATCGTCTCTCTTCTCCAGGTTCGCGCTCGCTTCTTCATTCGCGTCCTCCTCCCCCTCGCTGAAATCTCGACCGTCCTCGGTCGGCGAGGCTAGCGTGAAGAGGTGAATCGGATCCTCGTGCGGTTGCGCGAAGCTGGAAGGCGTAGGCAGTAGCTGGTGCAGGAAGCCGTGGATGCGATCAATCCAGTCCTCGAACTCGTCTGGGTCTTCCGCGGGGTCATCACCAGGCTGCGGAGGGCGTCGCGAGAGGCCATCCGGACCATGCGAAGTTCCCGGGACGTGCACCAAGTGGAAATGGAACGTCAGGATCGCGAGAATCCAGCGGTTGATGCTCGCGCTTGGCGCAAGATCGGGGTTGTTCAGCATTCCGCGAATGTATCGCGCGTCCACTTCGACTACTAGGTTGCGTACGCCGACTATGTAGAGCTTCGTTGCTTGCAGCGCGCGAAAGAGGCCATAGAGCTCGAGCTTCGGCTGGGAGAATCGCGACTCGCGGTCGTTGAGCGTAATGGAACCAAAGCGGTTGTAGTAGCGCTTCTTGGGGTCTTGTTCGTCGCATTGGCACAGATGGTAGCCCACCGCGATGTATGAAGTGTCTACCGCGAGGATGACGTTCGCGAGCGACTCGTAGTTGATCGCGCGCAGCGCAGGCGAGTTCAGTAGCGCCTCCTTGAGGTCCTCCATCGCCTTGATCTGCTCTTCGCCAAACTCGAATGGGACATCCTTCCTCGTGAGCTTGACCAGCGCGTGTGCACGCTTCGCGAAGTTGCGAATAAAGATCCGCGCGACGCCGACGGTGCCCAGGAACGCGCGAACCTCCGAAAGGTCTTTGCAGGGTCCCCAGTTCTTGACAGCCGCGATTCGCGACTTCTCGGGGAGACGCCCCTCGGGTGTGCAGCGATGTCCTACGACCGTTATCTCGCGCGCGCAAAGGATAGACTTCGTTCCCGAGAAAGTTCCGCCCGCGTACTTCATTCGCTGAACCACGCGATTGATGTTCTCGAAGTGCTCCCAGACGAAGCGACGGATTCCAGGGTTCGCGGGGATAGTCTCGTATGTCCCGCCTTCATCGCGATAGTCAGACTCGGGGCCTTTGCACGGTACGTCGTCGATGTAGGGTACAGTAACTTCGGGGATCTCGGGTCGCAGAATGTAGGTGACGTCCTCGTGAAAGATGGGGACGGAATTGGACCAGCCCATCGGTAGCGTACAGAGTCGCAAGGCTCCAAAGGGGGTCTGGAAGGATGTGAGATCGCGGGAAGTTTCCGCGATGAGTCGCTCGTCGTAGCCAACGTAAAGGTCGAAAATCGCGCCGCACGGGCGTCCTGCGAACTGCTCCGCGAGATAATCCGGGGTAGGCGGAACGCCAGAGTGCTGAATGGTGACGCGATTCAACGGTTCAAGGCTGTGGACGATGCGAAGGGACTTCCCGTCTTTCTTGAGTACGCAGAACCATCGCGAACGGTAGGATGAGTTCGAAGGCTCGTATACGCCAGCCGCGATCTTCTTCTTGATGATTTCGCAGACCTCCTTGTAGAGTCCAGGCGGGATAGGGATGTTCTTCTCGACCCATGGCGTATGCGGGAGCACTGGAAACTCGATTGGCGGGAAGAACTCGGGCTTGAAGCATCCGCGCTCGCTGTCGTTCCACGCGAACGCCTCGTTATGCATTCGCATGAAGTCGTGAAGCAGTTTCTTCTCCTCAGGCCAGAGAAAGTCGTCGCCATGCGCGCGGTCCATCGCCTCCTTGCGCTCTTGCGTATAGCGACCAGTGGGCGTGAACTCGGGTGGGTTAGGATTCAGCTTCGGCATATCCGCGAGAGGGTCGCCAGTGATGTTCCGCTCCACGCGAAACTGTTCGGGACAGGTCCCGAGCGTAGCGCGAACTTTCTGCGCAACGGGCTTGTACTTCTT
Source organism: Trametes sanguinea (assembly GCA_008973685.1). Taxonomy (NCBI): domain Eukaryota; kingdom Fungi; phylum Basidiomycota; class Agaricomycetes; order Polyporales; family Polyporaceae; genus Trametes; species Trametes sanguinea. The sequence continues at coordinate 1,058,226 of WAHA01000024.1, forward strand.
CTTCTGCTGGACGAAGATGCCGGCTGGGGTATTCTGCGAACGCGGAGAGACAACGTAGGTGGTGCCATTCTTGCTGTATGTGAACGCGAAGGTGTTGTTGGGATCATGGGGTAGTCGCGAGTATCGCGAAGCATTTGTCGCCGCAGGTTGAGCTGCCGCTGACTGGGCGAACGTCGCGCGCGTGGTATCTTCGCTAGGAGGCGCAGCGCGAGCGTTCGCAGGGTTACTTGGGATTCGCGGGGTATCTTCGCGGGGTGTACGCGAGTCGCGGGACGCAGAGGGAGTAGCAGACGCAGGGGAGATCGGTTCGCTTTCTGGGTTTGTTCGCGTGAAGAAGACTTCCGCCATTTTCGGTAGTTCATCGCAAGCAGAGAGGTAAATAGCAGGAATCGAGAGTTCAGGATCGTGTATCTGAGAGTACGCGCAGATGCGAGGGACTCCGCCATCTTCGGAGATGACTAGCGCGATTTGTTCGCCATCTTCCTCAAGCAGGTCCTCGAGCGAAGGGCTAGGCGGCTGTGCGCCCTCGAAATCGAGCGTGTCCGCGCGCGATGGTGGGCACTGTCGCGAGCTGGCCGGTGTTCGGACAACAGATGGTGATCGTCTGCTCCTCGTTCTCGTAATTCTTCACTACGCTCTTGGTCAGGACGTCGAAAGGCCGACCTAGCAGCATGTCGTACGCGGCGTTGCGAATGACATGAATCTGGAGGTATAGCACGATATCCGCGACCGCGAAAGGCACGTTGCGAACAAGACCGAGGGACTTGTCGACCTCGCCATTCGCGGATTGCATGTTTAAGCGAATACTGGGGTCGTACGCGAGTGCGAGCGCATGACAGACGTTCTCGGACATCGCGATGACTTGACAACCCGGATCCACAATCGCCTCGACGTATTCCTTGTTGTCCACGAGCCCCACAATTGAGCGTAGCGCGTGAGACTCTTTCGCGACGGTAAGCTGCGCCGCGTCTCGCGAAGGCGCTATGTCGCGGAGATAGACTTCGTAGGGATCGGGTACTACCACACCGCCAGGTACCATCGGATTGCCGTCGCACGCGACTTGCGAAAGGAACTGATCTGCAACCTCTTCAACCTCCGCGAAGGCCACAGTCCGCGCTTCAGGAGGGACCCGTCGTGGCGTGATCTTCTCGCGGAAGCGAGCGCGCATATCAGGCGAGATGGACAAGATCTCCTCGAGCGACACGGTGAGATACGGCGACGCCATGGTCCGCTGGAAGATGCCCTGGATGACCTCCTCCTGCTGGATGGGCGCGCGCGTACGATACGCGGGTTCGCGGTCTCCGCTCTTAGGTCTAGGCACCGGCTGTCCAAAGTTCCGCTGGCGCGGGGGCGCGTACGTTGCATCGCGAGCTTTCGCGAAAGGGTGCTCAGCTGGCTCGCTGGGCTTTTGGGGTTGCGCGGGCGCGGACGCTCCCGGGGTAGGCGGACGCGGTATCTCTCGCGGAGCCTCACGGCGGGGTTCGCTAGGCTGTTCTCGCGACACACGGATGGTCCTATCTTCGACCGGACGCGCAGGTAGCTCGGGAAGAGGCCTAGCCTGGTTTTCACGCGTTTCGCGGGTCTCACGCGAAGGAGCCGCAGGTTCGTGCTGTCGAGCCGGCGCGGGGTTGGGCAGATGCGGAGGCAGCTCGCGCTCTCCACGCGGTTCGCGCGATCGGCCACGCTCACGATCCGACGGAGACGAGGTACGCGAACGCTGGGGGCGACGCGGGGGCACATGTACGCCATCAAAACGTGTTCGCCGCGCCTGCTGAAGGGCAAAGAGTTCGCGCTCAAGCTGCTCAATCCGATCTTCAGTGCTGAGCGTAAAAGAACTCGCGGTCGCATAGCGAGGCTCTTCGGTGGTGATCGAGAGAACCATCTGATTCGCAGTAGGTGGCGCGAGCGAGTTCGGGTTCCGCCGATGCCACTCGTAGACGCGATCGCGCATGGTGATCCCGTCAAAGCCAGGGATCTGTCGAGGGACGAAGTTTCCATTGGGGAGCACCACGCGCCCATCTTGGTTGCGCACGCAGCGACCCGCCCGGATATCTTCCTCGACAAAGGGACAGTTACGCAGCTGGCAGCCCGGGTTACCGCAGTAGTGACAGAAATTCCCTTGGACGCCGGTGTTGCGCTGATCGCCTTGCGCGAATCCGCCTTGATAGCGCGGAGCTCCACCGGGTGCACCTTGCGCGGCGTTCGCGAAGCGGTTCGCCATGTTCGCGGTTGCGTTCGCTGTGCTCTCGCTCGCAGCCTGGGTCAGCATACGTAGAAGGGACGCGAAGTCCTCGATCTTGACTGTGGTACCGCCGGAGTTGCTTGCGGAGGCCGTCGCATGCGCGGTAGGAGGCGTAGCCGTCACAGTGCCATGCAGGACAAACTTCGCGGCGTTGTAGACATCGTCAAGCTTGTAGGGATCCTCTGGATAGTGATCCGGTAATTTCAACTGGAGACGCTGCGAAACTTGGCCCCAGAGAGGCTGCGCTATGCCGCGAACAAACAGGCGCGACTGCTCCGACGTGGAAAGACGGTTCTGGCTGATCAGATACGAGGTCATGGCGTAGAAGTCGCGATAGTAGCTGGAGAGGTCCGCAGCAGTGGCGATAGGTGCCGAAGCCCTTCGCGCAACCAGGTTCTCGACGTCCGCGAGTGAATACTTGCGCGAATCGTCCGCGCCGGGATACAGCGCGATAATCGCTCGCTTGAAGTCGTCGTAAGTCTTGGTTTCGTCCGCACACTCGGGTAGGTTCTCGCATAGATCCGCAACGTCGATGGAGAAGTAGCGGAGGACCCACTGCTTCTTCTGGGCATCGCTCTCAACGCCGCTACGCTCAAATAGCGCCTCGAGGTCCTGGAAGAACCTTCGCAGTGTTCGCGGATTATCGGGATCAAAGTAGGGAGCGCGAGGATCGCCACGCGGGGGCATCGCGGGTCTTTCAGCCATCGCGGGCTCGGGGGAAGGTTCGCGGAGAAGAAACGGGGTAATGGGTTCGTTTGCGAGGCTGTCGCGTTCGAAATGCTCGGAAGGGACTGGGGAAAGGTGATCTAGCTGACGCGTAGGACTGCTAAACGGTGTGGAGTAACGGATGAGGGATTCTTCGGCGTTCGCGGGAGCAGGGGTCTCGGGTAACTCGTTCGCCGGCTGGGGAACCTCAAAGGCTCGCGCGATAACAGATAGCGCGGTTTCGCGGATCCACTCGGTCGCGAAGGGGTCGCTTTGGTCGAATCGCTCGAGGCCTCGCTCGAGAAGGAGGCAAACGGTATCCAGCAGGGCGGCGAACTTGTCGCTATCGAGTCTATAGTTCGCTTGTCGGACTAGCTGGTTGAAGCGAGCAGTGAGGAGCTCAATCGCAAGGTTCGCAGGTTGGGATCGGGCTCTAGTCGCAGGCGCAATCGCGGAGGAAGACGGCTCGCGAAAGCCGTCGGAACAGGAGGAAACCGACTGTGAAATCTAAACACACCCCCTGCGGTGGTCACCAGAATGATGCGTCAAACCCACCCCTGAAGGAGAGGGAGAATCCGGCCGAGAGCCTCTTGAAGGTCGAGGCCGGCGGTCGCGCTAACGCGGACAAAGGACGCGGAGGGGAGGAGATGCGGAAAGGTTCGTGTCGGGTGCCCTGTGACGGGGAGCGTCTTCTATGAGTCTTCGCGAGGGTTGGCCGCCCTTCGCTTCGCAGGAGAGAGAGAGAGAGAGGGGGAACTTCGCTAAGGATCTTCGCTGGCTTCGCGAGCTTCGCAGGACGCTATAGAGGCGCAGGCTTGATTCGCAGAGTGCGCAGGATTCGCAACGCTATTCGCGGGGACTTCGCAGTATTCGCAGACGCAGTAAAACGCAATTCGCAACGCAAAGAGAACGCAGGACGCAACGCAGACGCAGACGCAGACGCAGTTTGAGATGCTGAACGTGGGGGAACAGGAATCTGGGTTGTCCGGACGCTTCGCGTCGGTATTTACAAGAGAGAGTCGGTAGCTACGGCCGATGCACTACGGAAACAGTACGGAAACATGCCGCGACGGCGCGCAGCGCGCGCGAACGCTTTCGCGCCCGGCGCTCTACGCTCCGGAGGCCAATGCCGCGCTCGGCGAGCGCGCCACAGCTTGGCACGGCTCTCCGCGCTCCCGGGTAGCCGGAAACCGCTGCTTGAGGTCGTGGGGGCCTTCGCAGACCTTCGCAGGTCTTCGCCGTCGTCGCGCGCGGTCGCGCGCGCACCTAGGAGGCTTCGCGCGGGTCTATGGGGCCGCGTACGCCGGCCAGTCTCTTCGCACGAGCCAGGGAGTGTCGCAGTGGTCGCGGACGCGTACGCGCAGTATGCGAAAACTGCTGGTGGCGGTTTGTGGGGCGCATCAGCGCACCTCGTGGTAGAGGAATCGCCTGATCAGGTCGCAAAGGGAGGGTATGGATAGTGCTGCAGCAATATCGTCCGCGGTTCTTCCATGCTGGGAATCTGCAAACACGGTCTTAGCGGAATTGGCTACAAGATCCCCGGAGGCTTCTTACGCGTGGTCGTAGCCATGGTCATATAGGCCATGACGCGAGGCCCGTCCACCACCTCGCCATCCTCGTTCTCACGGAGCCCTTGCAGCTGAGCTACAGGCCGTGCGTCCCTTCGCTGCGCTAAACCTGCTAGCGCAGGACCGTCCAAGCCTAGTAACACATGAGCATGTTGAATTCAGAGAGTTCTTCGGGGAGGAGTTGAGCTTCTTCTCACCCAAGGCTGAACGAGCCGCTGCAAGACAATCGCCAGCCAGCATCCCACGCTCGGTAAAGTCCACGCGGGAGGCTGCGACTTTGTCGAGTCGTTGGTTCGTCATCAGCATTTGATCCAGTGCGTCGTATCGGTTTGAGCGTCGCCACGGCTCTTTGACGGCCTTAATGTGCTTTGATTCGGTGATGGAGGAGCACAAGCCGTTGGGGGCGCCGAATTCCCAGATGCGATCGAGGTAGTGCTCGATAGAATGCTGGCGTGGTAGAGAAAACCCTTCGGCACGAACGCCGCTGCTTCGAAAGATCTCACGTTGCTGGCGGAAGCGGGCGAGTGCTTGCGAGAGTTGCTCCAGGGTCTCCTGCGTGTGAACGTCACGGCGCACGAGGTAGCAAAATTCTAGGAATGCGCGGATCGTCCTGACGATCTCAGGAGGGACAAGACCGTTAATGGCGGGTAGATACACCTAGAGCGACATGTTGTTTAGTCTGGCGTACCATTCACGCGGCCCTGATGTGAAGACGCATGTACCTTCATCAAAGCTTTGGAGTCGTCGCCGGTCCATTGCTTGAACCCCCTGCCTTCGTGGAAGTGTCGAAGTTTTGAGAAGGGCGGGACTGTTGCAATTCTACGACATGGACCATGAGGCTATACCAGAGACACACTGGTAAACATGCAGGCCCACCGACGATCCATCTCCGCCAGTATCTCTAGAGCCTTGGCGTCCCCGTGTTCGCGCTTCAGATACTGCTCCACCCAAGTCACGAGGTGGTCCTTGAATGTTCCCTTGATGAGCTGATGCAGAATGTCCGGCGCGAGCAGTTCGTGTATATCTGCTCGAGGGAAGTCGTTTGTGAACGGCTGTGTGAGTCAATTGGATAAACAAATACGAGAGTATACAAAACTTATGCCCATACCACCACGTCGCCCACAATGCCGTAGCTATCCCACAATTCTCCAAGCTCGAACTCCCTGACTAGCAGCTCAGTGTGATCTCGACTTCTGCCAAGCCCAGCCGGACCTTCGAGTCGATTCTTCTCGGCCATGCAGCTGTTGATTGTGGATAGGGATGGTCAGCACACACTCACAGGGTTTCCGATGCGGCTCACATAGGACACCATCCCTGTACAATGCAGGCGAGTAAAGCCTGCTCAGGGTAGTCGGCAATATACGGCCCAAGGCCGTAGATCACCTTTCGATAGTGACCGTCTCCGCACCGGACGATCTCAGGACGCTCCATCCAAGGGCGCAGCGACCGCATGATCCGCCCGATTGATGTATGGAACAGCTGCCGGCGGAATTTGCGGAACTGCGCACTGTCCGCGTCACGCCGATTCGCTATGCAGGGGGTTGAATGAGACCGGTGAGCAGGCGCTGAGATATCTGCGGGTACGCACTCTTTGGAATTGCAAGGAATGCCAAGAGCGCCACTGCGTTCCGATGTGCTCGGCGCACATTGTTGTGGACGTTCCCAATGGAGCAATAGAGGGGGTAGTACTCGTTCTGCCCGGTGGCAACTGACACGGTGGTCTTGTCGCTGCCGAGAATGATTGGGACGAAGGAGGTGTCCATGGCAGCGGGGTCAGTCCCAATGATATTCTGCCATCTCGCGGTCAGTAGGCCTTGTGGCAGATAGGTGGGGAGGGGACCTCACTGCCTGTCGCCAAGCCCACTCGCCGCTCATGAAGTTTTCCAGCCTTCGTTGCTCACCGTTGGGGCCGGGAGCGGTCTCGCGGAATGGCGCAAAGTCGATGTCGCCCTTGTAGTCTGGATTGGCAAGCATGTTGTGGACGATGGCGAGAGGGTCGCGGTAGAAGACACTGAACTCGGCATTCATCCAAGGCATTACGTTTGCGTCTTCAAGCTCGGCATCCTTTGAATACGATAGGGAGAAGCTCTCCCATCGTACGTCGCCAAGAGGGGTGCGATCAATTGTTTCGTACATGTCTGCTTGGGAGGTGAATGGGGGGCTGGTGTTGTGCGGCGCCGTTGTTGCAGCCCAGATTTGAAGCAGGGCATCAATGTTGCCCGCGGACATTTGCTCCCTCCTGTAGAGTAGATCAGCTAATTCAAATGCAGCTCTATCAGAATACGGGGACCAGTCGTCGTCATTCGCGGTGGGGGCGGGCGAGGGCGGGCTGTTTGGGGGTAGAGTGTTGCCCTCAGCATCGCAGGGGTTTCCTGTGAACCAATCAGGCAGCTCAGCAAGGTTTGTCGCGACGAGTGTGCGCCAACATACCGTTGATCACAGGATGTTTACGAACGGCCTGATGGGCATTGGCCGAAGAAGAGCCTGGGCCTGAGCCCGAGCTCGACGAGGAATCCGAGCCCGAGCCCGAGCCCGAGCTCAACGAGGAATCCGAGCCCGAGCCCGAGCCCGAGCTCAACGAGGAATCCGAGCCCGAGCCCGAGCCCGAGCTCAACGAGGAATCCGAGCCCGAGCCCGAGCTCGACGAGGGAGCGTGTGTGCTGGCATCGGCGGGGTCGGGGGTGGCATGGCGCACTGGCGAACAAGCGTGCCTGTAGTCCTGCTGGCTGGGTTCTGGGGCGGCTGAGGGGGCAAGATCCAGTTAGCGGGGTGTACATCCCCAGATGATCAGCCAGCCATACGTGCAGGCCCTGCGGGGTCATCCTCAACGAGGTCCTCGTAGCCCCAAGAGGGATGGTCGAAGATTTCATTCCGCAGGAAGTCCCGGCGAAGGGATTCCGTCGACGAGGCCGAGAGGGCCTCCGGATGGCCGTCACTCTCAGAATCAGTCGTGGAGGGTGGTGAAGGTGGGGGGTGCATGGGTTCGAAATCATCGTCCATATCGTAGTCGTCGCCCACGAGATACTCAGCGAGCTCAGGCTGCTCGTCCTGCTCGTCCTGCTCGTCCCGTCCTCTGACATTGTCGCCGTCCATCCAGCGATGCAGATTGTCGCCGTTGCGGCCATCGCCCTTGACGCTGCCATGGCCCCAATCCCCATCGTCGTCGTCGTCGTCGTCGTCGTCGTCGTCGTCGCTGTCGTCGTCGCCGCCGTCGTCGTCGTCGTGGCGGCCGTCGTAGCGGCCGTCGAGGTCATCGTCGTCGCTGGCCTCGTTGTCGCTCGCACGGTCGTCACCGACCGCAGGGGGAGGGGATACGCCCGGGTCCCAGTGAGGGTGCGCCCTTCGCATGTGATGGGTCAGGCCAGCTTTGTTTTTCAAAACTCGGGGACAGTCGGGCACTACACAGGGGAGTGACATGATCGCTGAGGCGTCAATGCAAGGGTGTCAAGCGGAGGGATGTGATGCGGAGGCTCTGGACGCAAGCTGGGGTGGCCAGCCAACTTTTAAGTGCCAAACAAGGGGCACGAGCGCCCATAGCCTCGGAGGCGTTTGGAGGCGTTTGGAGGCGGGGAATGCCCATGGAGCGTGAGGCACCCCGGATGTCTGCAATGAACTAAGTTAGTCCGGGCACAGGGCAACACTGCTGCGGGGGCCGCAGTGACGACGGCCATGACATGGCGCTGAATGAGGGCCCCAATTGCACAGCGGAGATTGCCTGTGGGTCAATTTCACCCGGGGTCATACCCACAGCAGGGAATCCCGTCGCACCTGTGGGATCATGGGCCCAGGACAACAACGCCAAAGGTCAGGGGAGCTGGATGAATTGATGTGGATGGCAGAAGCGCAAAGTAATACGTGTACAGGGGGTTGTTTTAGGACGAACCGGCGTAGAATTCAGAAGCGGTGCTGAATCGAGAGAGACCTTGCTTCCAACGCTCCTCGCCGAGGGCGACGTGCTCCTTTCCTGCAGTCTTAACCGCCCCTTGCGGCTTGAACCCGCACCCCACCCACCGGAAAAGCCCGCCGGCGGAGTACTGCGTGAATGAGTAGCGAGTTTCGCCTGGCTGCAAAGGGGTGTTTGAGTGCCGTAGAAGGGCGGAGGGTATGAGGACCGTGGCCCCAGGTGGGAACTGGACAACAAGCTTGAGGTCCCATAGGACTAGGTGGCCGCCGGCATCAGCGTCGAAGCTTCCCAGGGCGGTTATGGCGCATAGCCCGGCCGGGAGGTTCAGATGATCGGTGTGCGTATAGGCCACGGTCTGCGGTCCTAAATTAAACGTCGCGCTGGCGAATACGGAGTTGACAAAGTTGCGTCGAAGGTTTGAATGATGGCGCAGCAAGGCGTCCATGGTCTCCGCGTAGTAGCTGTGTATCCTAGGCGCATAAACCTGCAACGCAGCTGTACCAGGCTCAGGGATCACACAACAGGCGGATGGGCTGGGGACGTACAGCTGGCAAATCCAGCGACTCGCTGCACGGCGCGATTCGCTAACAAGGTCGCGGCGACGTCTTGATGGCTTTGCGGGTGGGAGCGGTTGCGCGGCTCCTGGGAATGCCGGCCGTCAATACCCGCTGCCGCCGCTGCACCTCTGCACTCACCGTTTGACCACCGCCGTACGAGATGCCGCAGGCGATTGCGGCGAACCGCCCACGACGATGCTCCCCAGCCGTGCCTTGGGCAGGCAGAGAACTGCGAGCTACCTCCAGGGCAGCACACAGCTCGCTCATTACGCAGGGCCACGTCTCGTCCCGCGGCGCACCAACCAAAACCCCGATGACCCTCTCCTGGCAGTCCAGGATGAGATGAGGCGCCCTGTGGATCGAGGCAGATGAGCAAGCGTTGCAAGGATGGCGCTGGGCAGCAACTCACCTTCCATCCCACGGTATGTGGTGGAAGCCTTGGCTAAGAAGCCAGGCTTTGGTGACGGGGGAGCGATCGGAGGCCCGCTGCTCATAGCGCCGCCCGACATATGCCGTGGCGGCAACCAGTGGCTTCGCTGGGCCGCCAAGGCCAGCGCCGCCCAGCGAGAAGCTCGTGCTGACGGCCATCGCCGCCTTTGCGCGACGCACGGAGATCATCTTCGCCGCTTGGAGGGCCTCCGCCGCTGATACCGCCTCCTGAGCCCTGCGAGCACGTCGGCGAGCCTTGAATCGTGCCTTGTCGCGAGCCCCCTTTGAGGGCGCGGGCGCGCTGGCTTCGTGCGGGTGTGGCTGGCGGGGGGCAACCTGGTCGTGGCTTTGTCCAAGCAGATGGCCATGGGGGTGGCATTGCTGGGATGGCGGCGGCGCTTTAGCACTGCCGGCGACCTCCCCGCCATGGGCATCCGCTGCAGGGTCGGATGGGCCACCGGCGGGCTCTGGATGGGCGGGGACATCGTCAATTGGCCCCCCCAGGTCGCCTTGCCCTACGTGGGGCTCGTGACCCCAAGGGAGGCCGTCCTGCACGTCATCCCAGCCGACCTCCATCGCAGCCTCAGCAAGCAACACAGCTGCCTCCAAGAGCTTCGCCGCATCCGGTCGGGCCGGCACACGCAGCATATGGGGCGGCTCGGCAGCCCATGGCGAGAAGGTTGCGCCCGAGCGTGTCTGGGCAGGCAAGGTCAGCTAGAGCGGCAAAGGGAGGTGGGGGGCTCGTCGCACCTTGCGGGGCATTTTGGCTGCGTTGTATGAGTGGCTGCTGTGAGGGATGGGCGGGGCGTTGATCAGCATCCGGTTTCCGCTCACGATGGCTTTGACGCAGTCGTGGGCGAGGGTGGCGGCGCTGGGGCGGGAGTTCCAGGGTCGGAGCCACGCGCCGCATGCGCGACCTTTGCGCCTTGCCCAGCCGCCCAGATGCGGGTTTCCAAGGTCGGATCCGCACGCAGTGGGCGGCCAGTGCGGGGTGGGGGCAGCCATGCTGAGGGCGGGGGTTCCAGGGTCGGAGCCGCGCGCCGCATGCACGACCTTTGTGCCCCGCCGAGCTGCTGGTTTCCAAGGTCGGACCCGCATGAGGCGGACGGTTCATGCGCCACCTCGCCACGAAGCCGCCAATGCGATGCCTCTGCTTACCTGGAAGCCTGCCGAGCACCCTCGGTCGACCGTTTTCGGCGCACCCGTGCGCGCAATTGTACGAGCGGCGCCTGGGCAGAATGGGCGCCGTCACGGTGGCGGCGTGTCGCAAGAGCGGGCTTGGTACGGTTTGCCCGGTGCCGCTAGCAGGGATGGGTGGCGTTAGGTATGAGGGTGGGGTGCCAGGCCAGTGGGAGAGTGGGCGATGGTGCCAGTCTGAGTGAGGGGCCGGGTGAGGGTGATAAAGTGTGTGAGTCATGTGCATTTTGATGGCAGGCGCCCATCTTACCCACAACAGGCCAAGCCGACCTGTCTGCTACAACTGTACTATCCGCACAAGCCCTCAATGTCAACGACGGTGTGTGCGCCCAACTGCTCGGCAGGAATGGCAGGGTGAGGCTACTAGGGACGGCCGTTGCGAACAGATGAGGGCATGTTGCCAGTGGTAGCAGCACCGGCTGGCGCGCGGCCAATGCCGGTGAATAGCCCATCCCAAGCCACAGCTTCAACTTGAAGCAAGGCGGACTTAGTGGTAAGTACTGCCATATATCCATCTACACGCTATGTTAATAGTACTCACTGAAAATGATTTGAACGCCTAATAGGAGCGTTCACGCCGGCCGTTCACCGGCGGTATATAAACCCCATCCCGTATTGACGCACAAAGTTGCCCAGCGCACAACTCGCACCCATTATCGCCGCCCTCGGATTCTCATCGTCGATCGCCTTGACCATCCATGGCTCCCATGACTCGCAGCCAGAGCTTCCTGTCGGCCTCTATCGACGATAACAAGGTCGCCCACCAGGAGCCAGATGCGGCCAGCAGGCTTGAGGATGCCCGCGAGCGCGTTCGCGCGAACTCGCGCCGGTATGCGACGGCAGCCCATCTGTGGAGATCGCATGCATTCTATGGCGAGGAGGAGGCCCAGGCCCTTCAAGAGGAGTATTTAAGGCGAGTCGCCAAGGAGGAGGAGCTGGAGATTCGACGCAAGGCTGCAAGCAACTTGAAGGGGCACAGCGCGCATGCCTCTGGCGATGAAGCTGGGGCTTCAAACCGGACGCTAGATTTGAAACCCGACGAAACCGGCCCCGCCCATAGCAATCGCCGCAACAGACCCATGAAGGGGCGTGAGCCATCCGACCGTGTTCAGTACAAGCCCGCACGGAAGCGGGCGTTGACGACTGCGTCCTCTCGTCCCCGGAAAAAGGCACGCGTCGATGATCTCGGCGTCGTCAATGAGGTGGCTGCTCAGGGCCAGCCGGGGCAAGAGCTCGTGTAAGTCTTGGTCCCGTATGCAGTGCAGTGCAACCGACGTAGCTCACCGCACATGCCAGCGGCGCGACGCCTACGGTTTCATCCCCGCCGAATGGCCTCGATGATTTTCAGAACCCATCCTCCGGGTTGAGGGGGCAGCCCATCTAGCTTGGAGCCTAAGGTATGTTGCGGATCGGTTCTGTCCCAGGCCCGCTACGACGCTCCTGACGCCCCGCAGTTCTTGTCTGCAACGGTTTACAGACGCCGTTCATCACATAGCCGTCGCTGTGTTGCTTGAGGCCCAGAACTACATACCGCACCCGTGATCTTGTAACCCGCTTGGTAGTATGCCTTGTACATGTCTTGATGTGTTCCGGTGATCAGTGAGACAATACAATGTATATATCGTCAATATCACAACCAAGCCACGGGTACATTGTGCAAGAGAGCTCAGTCAGAGGATGGTGAACGTTTGCAGCTGGGATGCAAGATCATGAGGCAGGCAATCAAAGTATATACATAGTCAGAGCACATATCGAGCATCCAAAAATCAATCATTGGGGCGCATCGGGGTCTTCGGCACCGTCCTCAATGTCAGACGAGGGTCTAGAATTATCAGCACCAAGCTATTCACTTGAAGAGGGTGGAGAAACTTACCCGTCATCCTCAATATCGCCAATCCAACCTGAGCTTCCGAGACTGATCCTCTGCGGCGTCATTCGTGGGAAGGTGTTGAGCAAAGCCTCCAACATCATATTCTGCGCTGTAGCCAGGCTGAGGTTGGAGTTGAGGCGGACTTTCCCAATACACAAGGCGGAAAGACGGGGGCGGAGAGGGCCTGGGATGGTGAGGCGGTCGGAGGGACTCTGGGGCCCACAGACAATGGGGAAGGACAGAACGGCCAGTCGCAAGCAGTGTTGCAAACATTGCCCAATGGTTGAGAAGGTGGGGATGTTTGGGTAGAAGAAGAGGGCGTCGGTGCTGAGGTGCAGTATCTCGACCGCCGGCAATGCCTTAGTAATGGCGAGGAGGTCCTTTGCGGTGAAGGCCAGGAGATAATTCGGCAGGGTTACATCCACGTAAATGAGGTGCGAGAGATTCAGGAGGGGCTCCGTAAGCCACAGGAATTGCATTGGCTCATAAGGCCAAGCGGCCAACTCTGAGTGGAGTTCGACGGAGAGGAAGGCTTCGGAGACAAACATTTGGATGCTATCCAAGGCTGCTAAAATGGTTGTCGCTCCGACATTGCTGTGGATCACAACCTCCTCCAGAGCTTCCCATTGGTGGCGTTGAACCTGATGCTTCTTCTTCTCGCCTGCAAGGGGTCTTGTAAGCGATCGAGACGCATAAATGGGCGTATACACGCACCGTCCTTGTCGTACACGTAGGCAGGCGTCTTATGCAACCCATGGAAGTACCGTATCGGTGACTCATGCTCGGCAAACGGCCTACATCCTGTGATCTGGAACAACTTCAAGCTCGGCGCGAGTTGAACGAGCCGACCGCAAAGTCGGTCCACCCATTCAGCGAAAGCCTCTCTGACCATACGGCCCTCGCGCGGATCCACTATGCCGATCGTTAGGACCTCTAGAGAGCCCCCGACAAGGAACAAGAGCTCTTCCCCGCGCCCGCTCTCCTCCCAATACAACTGGCGCAGCGAACAGAGTAGCGGAGAATGGTCGGGGATCAAGGAGGTGATAACTGCTATACAGCCAGGCTGCAGCGTCGAAGAATTCAGCAGTAAGCTCTTGATGAGACTGGCATAGTATAGAAAATGGTTCCAACAGATATGTCGGCGAATGCCTCTGACGAATGCATCGTTCGCTCTATACACGCAAATCAGCAGCTTTACACGGTGCGGCTGATTTAGCTGGGCTGTACCTTTCGGCAAGCTCTGGGGTGTTCGGCCTAGAGACTCGTTCGCTGATAGGGCACAGGTCCAAGATGTTGAGGAGGTGGCGTAGGCCATGGGTATCCATGTGGGCGCCCCACAGAGCTTTCGCGGCATGGTGGAAGAACGCCTTCGATGTAAGCATGAATCCGCGAAGCTCCATGCGCTCTTGGGTGCTGTGGCCTACGAGGTTCCGAGTCCCTGTGGCAAAGTGCTCGAAAACCAGGGCCATGATGTCGAAGTTTGTAATGACCCGCTTGACGGCGGAGGTGTCCGAGTGATGGGCGAACGCAGCATCTGGTGATATGCACGACTTGAACTGGTAGCGGCGTATCTTTGGGTTTCCATCCCGCCGAACAACGAGGTTGGGGGTCGGATATGTGGATGGGATGCTGGAAAGGAAACATGCTTAAAAAGCCATATGCGTGCACAATGAATGGGCCTACCGGTTGCGGAACATTTGCGCGGCAGAGGGGCGGATGGATGGGCAGAGGTACACTCGACACGCCGTGCTTGTACACGACGAACTCAGCCTCAATCAGCACTGGCAGTGGAGCCTGAGTGCTGCCGCTGCAAAATGCGCCCTTAAGTTAATCTAGACAACTTTTTGCCTTGCTTACGATTAGATCTGCCACTAGCACGCTATCGATTCGCCGGCCCGCCCTTTGCCTGAGATTCCAGCCTTTCAAGGCAGCGATCAAACGGTTGGCGCTGCTATATAACTACGTAGTATGCTCGGTCTCTGCGGGGTCACGCCTTTTTTCCAACCATCATCCACGTCAGCTCAAACGTCCATGGTTTCCACTCGTGCGTCCACATCCGACAGCCCTCCGAGTCAAACTCCCCCGCCTGTCGCTGCTTCGAAAGGCCGCGGCACTCGCTCACGAGGGAGGTCGGAGGCCACCACCGACAAGGCATCCACCGCCGCCAACACGAAGGCCGCCGCCGACAAGAAGGCCGCCGCCGACAAGAAGGCCGCCGCCGAGGACAAGGCTGCCGCCGAGAAGGCCGCCGCGGCTGAGAAGAGATCCGCCGCTGCCAGGAAGGCCGCTGCTACTAGGAAAGCCGCTGCTGGAAAAAGAAAGGCTGCGGCACAGAACGCAGACAAGCAGCCAGGTGCGGGCAAGGCAAAGGAGGATGAGCGCAAAAGGAAGCAGCAGGATGTGGCCGCCATGGAGATAGAGATGCAGGCTAAGGAGGACACCGTCCGTGAGATTCGGCAAGAACATACTCGCTCAGGGAATACTACTCACCGCCAACAACCCTCAGTCGCGGCAGGCACCGTGTCCTCTGACTCCATTAGCTCGTCAAAGCGCAAGCGCGGGGACATAACCGGTGCGGCAAAAGCGAGCCGGGTCCAGCCGGAGGATCCGCCGACGGAGGAGTCGGGGGCGGAGGACTTAGCAGAGGATGCGCCCACACCGTCTCCTAACGAATCCGGGGCGCAGGCCGAGAGGCCACATTTCAGTGAGTTGGAGTCGGACTGTGGCGATGTGGAGGAGACCCCAAAGCCCGCCAGGAAGAAGTCAAGAAAGGACAAGACGTCTTTGAGAGCGCAGGTTGAGCGTGAAAAGACTACACTTGCCCAATCTGACGTTGAGATGAATGATGATGCGCAGTCACTGGCGCCCGCCGGCTCGGAGGCTGACACTGCCACGGCGTCGAGGTGCGTACTTACTCTGCCAGTGCGCGTCGCGCATCTTCTCTTTCTCTCCGCCCCTCACTCAGCGCTCATGTCTACCACTTCTCCCACTCATTCACACGTAGAGTGCCTTCGGAACCCAAGCAGGCGTCTACTCACGCTGCCGGCCTGAGTACCCCGGTGCCCATCCAGAAGCGCGCTTCCTTCCTTCGCACGCTCACCCTTCCCGCCAGTCCATACCTGGTGGTACCCGACGCTGTGAAGATGGACAACAAGGGCAAAAAGCGTGCGGGTAAGCAGAGCGGTGGGGATCTCTCCAAGCCTCAGGCCGAGGTGTCAGCCGCTCCGCAGACGAAGCCCGCAGGGAAGGCAAAGGCCAAGAGCACTGGCCAGAAGAGGGGCGCCAAGGCTGCGAGTGACCATCCGGCGGTGCCCGCTGGGACAGCGGAGGCGACCGCCAAGGCTGTGCCGAAGGAGCGGGTCAACGTGCCTGTGGTTCTGGAGGGGGGTTTCATCGGCAGCGAGGATGAGGGCGAGGAGGCTCTTGCTGCTAAGTCCAGCCCTGTGAAAGGGGGGGCGCGGAGCACGAGTTCGGTACGCCCCATCGCTGCAATGTCATCCCATCAGTCTGTAAGCATTGATGTTAATCTTCCAGGCCCTTGTGCGATGCGAGGATGTCGATCTTGCGACCCCAGGCAAGCCTAAGAAGCGAGGCTCTGCCAAGGGATCGTCCTCAGGAGTCTCGGGAGCAAGCACCAGCTCCACCAAGACTACAAATACCTCCCTCAGCGTGGCCTCCAAAGCGTCGCTTGGCGGTGGCTCTCAGGAAGGGGTGCGGCGGTTGTATTGGTGTGTGCGGGCGTCGCTAATGGGCTTGCAACAGGCCATTGAATTTGAAGACAAAGGCGACAATGACAACAACAACGACGGCGACAATGACGGCGACAACAACGACGACGACGACGACGACGACGACGACGCGCGATCCGCTGTCACCAACACGACTGCAAAAAGTCGCAGCGCGCCGAAGAACGCCGATCTTCCTGCCGGTGCGCATGATCGAAGCAAGTGGAGGCTCCAGTTCATCCCCACCGTGCTCCGGATTCTTGGTGCCCACGAGGACCCGTGGAACCTTTCAGACAAAGTCATGGTCAAGCTGCTACAGAAGGTCTGGGACAGTGTATACGGTGAGGCGATTCCCCATCGAGTTCGCGTCAACGACGCCGTGCATGCCCTGGTACGTTCTGTGCGTTATCGTGCCAGCCAATGCTAATGCACGACCTCTCCTTTCGCTGCAGTCCACGCAGAGGGTCTACGAGTGGCGGAGCGCTTTCGGCCACGCCGCCCTCCGCGCATTCGAATCGTTCTTCGAGTCTCGTAGCAAACTCTTCCCGGACCCCGATGCATGCCGCCAGTTTTGCGCGAAGATCCTCGATAACTGCCGGCTTTTCTACGAGAATCCTGAGGAGGAGGCCCGGCGGGTGAGTGCAGCGTGATGACCACGCCCCGTGCGGCACAGGCTAAGCTGATTTCCATTAGGGCCTGTACCGCTCGCCCTTCATCATCTCGGCGATGGCGACGCACATGTCGGCGATCCACGGCGCGGTTCAAGATGCTTCTCTTTATGGCAGTATCGAGGAGCAGTATCCGTTGATGCGCCCCACAAACCGCCACCAGCGGTTTTCGCATTCTGCACACGCGTCCGCGACCACTGCGACACTCCCTGGCTCGTGCGAAGAGACTGGCCGGCGTACGCGACCCCATAGACCCGCGCGAAGCCTCCTAGGTGCGCGCGCGACCACGCGCGACGACGGCGAAGACCTGCGAAGGTCTGCGAAGGCCCCCACGACCTCAAGCAGCGGTTTCCGGCTACCCGGGAGCGCGGAGAGCCGTGCCAAGCTGTGGCGCGCTCGCCGAGCGCGGCATTGACCTCCGGAGCGTAGAGCGCCGGGCGCGAAAGCGTTCGCGCGCGCTGCGCGCCGTCGCGGCATGTTTCCGTCCTGTTTCCGTAGTGCATCGGCCGTAGCTACCGACTCTCTCTTGTAAATACCGACGCGAAGCGTCCAGACAAGACAGATTCCTGTTCCCCCACGTTCAGCATCTCAAACTGCGTCTGCGTCTGCGTCTGCGTCTGCGTCTGCGTTGCGTCCCGCGTTCCCTTTGCGTTGCGAATTGCGTTTTACTGCGTCTGCGAATACTGCGAAGTCTCCGCGAATAGCGTTACGAATCCTGCGAACTCTGCGAACTCTGCGAATCAAGCCTGCGCCTCTATAGCGTCCTGCGAAGCTCGCGAAGCCAGCGAAGATCCTTAGCGAAGTTTTCCCTCTCTCCCTCTCCCCTGCGAAGCGAAGGGCGGCCAACCCTCGCGAAGACTAATAGAAGACGCTCCCCGTCACAGGGCACCCGACACGAACCTTTCCGCATCTCCTCCCCTCCGCGTCCTTTGTCCGCGTTAGCGCGACCGTCGGCCTCGACCTTCAAGAGGCTCTCGGCCGGATTCTCCCTCTCCTTCAGGGGTGGGTTAGACGCATCATTCTGGTGACCACCGCAGGGGGTGTGTTTAGATTTCACAGTCGGTTTCCTCCTGTTCCGACGGCTTTCGCGAGCCGTCTTCCTCCGCGATTGTGCCTGCGACTAGAGCCCGATCCCAGCCCGCGAACCTTGCGATTGAGCTCCTCACTGCTCGCTTCAACCAGCTAGTCCGACAAGCGAACTATAGACTCGATAGCGACAAGCTCGCCGCCCTGCTGGATACCGTTTGCCTCCTTCTCGAGCGAGGCCTCGAGCGATTCGACCAAAGCGACCCCTTCGCGACCGAGTGGATCCGCGAAACCGCGCTATCTGTTATCGCGCGAGCCTTTGAGGTGCCCCAACCGGCGAACGAGTTACCCGAGACCCCTGCTCCCGCGAACGCCGAAGAATCCCTCATCCGTTACTCCACACCGTTGAGCAGTCCTACGCGTCAGCTAGATCACCTTTCCCCAGTCCCTTCCGAGCATTTCGACCGCGACAGCCTCGCAAACGAACCCATTACCCCGTTTCTTCTCCGCGAACCTTCCCCCGAGCCCGCGATGGCTGAAAGACCCGCGATGCCCCCGCGCGGCGATCCTCGCGCTCCCTACTTTGATCCCGATAATCCGCGAACACTGCGAAGGTTCTTCCAGGACCTCGAGGCGCTATTTGAGCGTAGCGGCGTTGAGAGCGATGCCCAGAAGAAGCAGTGGGTCCTCCGCTACTTCTCCATCGACGTTGCGGATCTATGCGAGAACCTACCCGAGTGTGCGGACGAAACCAAGACTTACGGCGACTTCAAGCGAGCGATTATCGCGCTGTATCCCGGCGCGGACGATTCGCGCAAGTACTCACTCGCGGACGTCGAGAACCTGGTCGCGCGAAGGGCTTCGGCACCTATCGCCACTGCTGCGGAGCTCTCCAGCTACTATCGCGACTTCTACGCCATGACCTCGTATCTGATCAGCCAGAACCGTCTTTCCACGTCGGAGCAGTCGCGCCTGTTTGTTCGCGGCATAGCGCAGCCTCTCTGGGGCCAAGTTTCGCAGCGTCTCCAGTTGAAATTACCGGATCACTATCCAGAGGATCCCTACAAGCTCGACGATGTCTACAACGCCGCGAAGTTCGTCCTGCATGGCACGGTGACGGCTACGCCTCCTACCGCGCATGCGACGGCCTCCGCAAGCAACTCCGGCGGTACCACAGTCAAGATCGAGGACTTCGCGTCCCTTCTACGTATGCTGACCCAGGCTGCGAGCGAGGGCACAGCGAACGCAACCGCGAACATGGCGAACCGCTTCGCGAACGTCGCGCAAGGTGCACCCGGTGGAGCTCCGCGCTATCAAGGCGGATTCGCGCAAGGCGATCAGCGCAACACCGGCGTCCAAGGGAATTTCTGTCACTACTGTGGTAACCCGGGCTGCCAGCTGCGTAACTGTCCCTTTGTCGAGGAAGATATCCGGGCGGGTCGCTGCGTGCGCAACCAAGATGGGCGCGTGGTGCTCCCCAATGGAAACTTCGTCCCTCGACAGATCCCTGGCTTTGACGGGATCACCATGCGCGACCGCGTCTACGAGTGGCATCGGCGGAACCCGAACTCGCTCGCGCCACCTACTGCGAATCAGATGGTTCTCTCGATCACCACCGAAGAGCCTCGCTATGCGACCGCGAGTTCTTTTACGCTCAGCACTGAAGATCGGATTGAGCAGCTTGAGCGCGAACTCTTTGCCCTTCAGCAGGCGCGGCGAACACGTTTTGATGGCGTACATGTGCCTCCGCGTCGCCCCCAGCGTTCGCGTACCTCGTCTCCGCCTGATCGTGAGCGTGGCCGATCGCGCGAACCGCGTGGAGAGCGCGAGCTGCCTCCGCATCTGCCCAACCCCGCGCCGGCTCGACAGCCCGAACCTGTGGCTCCTCCGCGTGAGACCCGCGACGCGCGTGAGAACCAGGTTGGGCCTCTTCCCGAGCTACCTGCGCGTCCTGTCGAGGATAGGACCATCCGTGTGTCGCGAGAACAGCCTAGCGAACCCCGCCATGAGGCTCCGCGAGAGATACCGCGTCCGCCTACCCCGGGCACGTCCGCGCCCGCGCAACCCCAAAAGCCCAGCGAGCCAGCTGAGCACCCGTTCGCGAAAGCTCGCGATGCAACGTACGCGCCCCCGCGCCAGCGGAACTTTGGACAGCCGGTGCCTAGACCTAAGAGCGGAGACCGCGAACCCGCGTATCGTACGCGCGCGCCCATCCAGCAGGAGGAGGTCATCCAGGGCATCTTCCAGCGGACCATGGCGTCGCCGTATCTCACCGTGTCGCTCGAGGAGATCTTGTCCATCTCGCCTGATATGCGCGCTCGCTTCCGCGAGAAGATCACGCCACGACGGGTCCCTCCTGAAGCGCGGACTGTGGCCTTCGCGGAGGTTGAAGAGGTTGCAGATCAGTTCCTTTCGCAAGTCGCGTGCGACGGCAATCCGATGGTACCTGGCGGTGTGGTAGTACCCGATCCCTACGAAGTCTATCTCCGCGACATAGCGCCTTCGCGAGACGCGGCGCAGCTTACCGTCGCGAAAGAGTCTCACGCGCTATGCTCAATTGTGGGGCTCGTGGACAACAAGGAATACGTCGAGGCGATTGTGGATCCGGGTTGTCAAGTCATCGCGATGTCCGAGAACGTCTGTCATGCGCTCGCGCTCGCGTACGACCCAAGTATTCGCTTAAACATGCAATCCGCGAATGGCGAGGTCGACAAGTCCCTCGGTCTCGTTCGCAACGTGCCTTTCGCGGTCGCGGATATCGTGCTATACCTCCAGATTCACGTCATTCGCAACGCCGCGTACGACATGCTGCTAGGTCGGCCTTTCGACGTCCTGTCCAAGAGCGTAGTGAAGAATTACGAGAACGAGGAGCAGACGATCACCATCTGTTGTCCGAACACCGGCCAGCTCGCGACAGTGCCCACCATCGCGCGCGGACATGCTCGATTTCGAGGGCGAACAGCCGCCTAGCCCTTCGCTTGAGGACCTGCTTGAGGAAGATGGCGAACAAATCGCGCTAGTCATCTCCGAAGACGGCGGAGTCCCTCGCATCTGCGCGTACTCTCAGATACACGATCCCGAACTCTCGATTCCTGCTATTTACCTCTCTGCTTGCGATGAACTACCGAAAATGGCGGAAGTCTTCTTCACGCGAACAAACCCAGAAAGCGAACCGATCTCCCCTGCGTCTGCTACTCCCTCTGCGTCCCGCGACTCGCGTACACCCCGCGAAGATACCCCGCGAATCCCAAGTAACCCTGCGAACGCTCGCGCTGCGCCTCCTAGCGAAGATACCACGCGCGCGACGTTCGCCCAGTCAGCGGCAGCTCAACCTGCGGCGACAAATGCTTCGCGATACTCGCGACTACCCCATGATCCCAACAACACCTTCGCGTTCACATACAGCAAGAATGGCACCACCTACGTTGTCTCTCCGCGTTCGCAGAATACCCCAGCCGGCATCTTCGTCCAGCAGAAGAAGAAGTACAAGCCCGTTGCGCAGAAAGTCCGCGCTACGCTCGGGACCTGTCCCGAACAGTTTCGCGTGGAGCGGAACATCACTGGCGACCCTCTCGCGGATATGCCGAAGCTGAATCCTAACCCACCCGAGTTCACGCCCACTGGTCGCTATACGCAAGAGCGCAAGGAGGCGATGGACCGCGCGCATGGCGACGACTTTCTCTGGCCTGAGGAGAAGAAACTGCTTCACGACTTCATGCGAATGCATAACGAGGCGTTCGCGTGGAACGACAGCGAGCGCGGATGCTTCAAGCCCGAGTTCTTCCCGCCAATCGAGTTTCCAGTGCTCCCGCATACGCCATGGGTCGAGAAGAACATCCCTATCCCGCCTGGACTCTACAAGGAGGTCTGCGAAATCATCAAGAAGAAGATCGCGGCTGGCGTATACGAGCCTTCGAACTCATCCTACCGTTCGCGATGGTTCTGCGTACTCAAGAAAGACGGGAAGTCCCTTCGCATCGTCCACAGCCTTGAACCGTTGAATCGCGTCACCATTCAGCACTCTGGCGTTCCGCCTACCCCGGATTATCTCGCGGAGCAGTTCGCAGGACGTCCGTGCGGCGCGATTTTCGACCTTTACGTTGGCTACGACGAGCGACTCATCGCGGAAGCTTCACGCGATCTCACATCCTTCCAGACCCCCTTCGGAGCCTTGCGACTCTGTACGCTGCCGATGGGCTGGTCCAATTCCGTCCCCATCTTTCACGAGGACGTCACCTACATCCTGCGACCCGAGATCCCCGAAGTTACTGTACCCTACATTGACGACGTACCGTGCAAAGGCCCCGAGTCGGACTATCGCGATGAAGGCGGGACATACGAGACTATCCCCGCGAACCCTGGAATCCGTCGCTTCGTCTGGGAGCACTTCGAGAACATTAATCGCGTGGTTCAGCGAATGAAGTACGCGGGCGGAACTTTCTCGGGAACGAAGTCTATCCTTTGCGCGCGCGAGATAACGGTCGTAGGACATCGCTGCACACCCGAGGGGCGTCTCCCCGAGAAGTCGCGAGTCGCGGCTGTCAAGAACTGGGGACCCTGCAAAGACCTTTCGGAGGTTCGCGCGTTCCTGGGCACCGTCGGCGTCGCGCGGATCTTTATTCGCAACTTCGCGAAGCGTGCACACGCGCTGGTCAAGCTCACGCGGAAGGATGTCCCATTCGAGTTTGGCGAAGAGCAGATCAAGGCGATGGAGGACCTCAAGGAGGCGCTACTGAACTCGCCTGCGCTGCGCGCAATCAACTACGAGTCGCTCGCGAACGTCATCCTCGCAGTAGACACTTCATACATCGCGGTGGGCTACCATCTGTGCCAATGCGACGAACAAGACCCCAAGAAGCGCTACTACAACCGCTTTGGTTCCATTACGCTCAACGATCGCGAGTCGCGATTCTCCCAGCCGAAGCTCGAGCTCTATGGCCTCTTTCGCGCGCTACAAGCAACGAAGCTCTACATAGTCGGCGTACGCAACCTAGTAGTGGAGGTGGACGCGCGATACATTCGCGGCATGCTGAACAATCCCGATCTTGCGCCAAGCGCGAGCATCAACCGCTGGATACTCGCAATCCTGACGTTCCATTTTCACTTGGTGCACGTCCCGGGGACTTCGCATGGTCCAGATGGCCTCTCGCGACGCCCTCCGCAGCCTGGCGATGACCCCGCGGAAGACCCAGACGAGTTCGAGGACTGGATTGATCGCATCCACGGCTTCCTGCACCAGCTACTGCCTACGCCTTCCAGCTTCGCGCAACCGCACGAGGATCCGATTCACCTCTTCACGCTAGCCTCGCCGACCGAGGACGGTCGAGATTTCAGCGAGGGGGAGGAGGACGCGAGCGCGAACCTGGAGAAGGGAGACGATGAACGTGCGCAGCGAGCAGTTGCGCGCGAAGAGGCGCGGATACGGTTCGCGACAGAAGATGAAGCGCAGAAGATGGTCGAGCCTCAAGCACCGGTCGAGCTGCCTTACAGCGAGAAGACGCGGATGGCGGATGAGAAGCTGCGCATGGTTGCGAAGTGGTTTGAGGCGTTCCGCAAGCCTGAGGAGTTCGCGGACGACATCCAAGGACAGAAGTATCGCAAGTTCATCGCGTACGCGCAGCACTTCTTCCGCGACGGCGACAGACTCTGGCGAAAGGATCCGCAAGGCGCGCACAAGCTGGTGGTGTGGCCTGAAAAGCGTCTCGATATCTTGCGAGCGGCACACGACGACACTGGTCATCGCGGACACTTCGCGACGGTTCGCCTGGTCGCGGAGCGCTTCTGGTGGCCTTCACTGCACGAAGACGCGATGTGGTACGTGCGGACGTGCCATCTCTGCCAGCTTCGCCAACACCACAAGCTGCTGATTCCCCCGACTGTCGCGAGACCTGGTGGACTCTGTGTTCGCTGGTACATCGACTCGATGAAGATGCCTAAGTCTAGCGGATTCTCAATCATTGTAGTCGCGCGCTGCTCTGTGTCTGCCTGGCCCGAGTGGCGAATGCTTCGCGCGGAGAACGACAAGACCCTAGGCGACTTCATCTTCCAGGATCTGCTGTGTAGATGGGGCGCGGCGACTGAGCTCATCACTGACAACGGCTCCGCGTTCGTCAGCGCAGTGCGAAGCCTAGAGGAGCGCTACCACATACACCATATCAAGATAAGCCCGTACAATTCCAAGGCGAACGGTATCGCGGAGCGTTCGCATTTCGACACTCGCCAGATTCTGTTCAAGGCCGCGAGCGGAGACCAGCGCAAGTGGTCACAGTTCGCGCATTATGCCTTCTGGGCCGAGCGAGTGACTGTTCGCAAGCGCATGGGCTGTTCGCCATACTTCGCGGTTACCGGCTGCCATCCTGTGCTACCCCTGGATATCGCGGAGGCGACCTACCTGGTTCCGCCACCTGAGGGCTTGCTATCCACAGAGGATCTGATCGCGCGACGCGCTATCGAGCTGCAGAAGCGTCAAGACCAGCTCGCGCAGCTCAATTCGCGAGTGTTCGATGCGCGAATCAAGGCGGCGCAGAAGTTCGAGCGCGCGCACGCGGCTACCATTCGCGACTATGACTTCCCTCCTGGCTCTCTGGTTCTGATGCGCCATACGCAGATCGAGAAGTCTCTCAATCGCAAGATGCGCCCGCGTTACACTGGACCGCTGGTAGTGATCTCGCGCAACCGCGGAGGTGCGTATGTGCTCTGCGAACTCGATGGCTCAGTCTTGCATCGGGCGATCGCGGCCTTCCGCTTGATCCCCTACCTCGCGCGTGGAGCTGTCCCCCTGCCGGCGAACTTCGCGGACATTTCCAGCAAGCGGCTCTCGGAGCTTATCGCGTCCGACGACAATGGCGAAGACGACCCAGAGCCTGAGCTCATCGGCGAACCCGTCGCGGACCTCGAAAGCGACGAAGACGCGGGCAGCGAAAGCTCATTTGACGATTAGATACCCAAGGACAGTCCCCACCACCTTTATTTATTGTTCACTATCCCTTTCTATTCACCCTTTCATCACTCTCTATCCTTCGCGAGGCGCGAAGGCAGTCATCCCCACATCTTCTACCAATTCATTCTATACCCACATTCCTTTGTGTTCGCACTCTCCACCTCACGCAGTCGCAAGGCTGTACAATTTTCGTCTATTCGTTTTCTCTATGTACCTCCGGGCGATTACACCCTCACTACAATATAGGCCAAGAAAACAAAGGAACAAGACAGTACAGGGCGCGATACTACGAGCAAAAAGGCTAATTACAAGTCCGCGCGCCGCCACGACCTACAATCGCGTCGAGCCCGCTACCTACAAGTCCAAGACAGCCTCGCGAACCTTCGCTCACCGGTTCGCTGGGTGCCCGAAGATTTCCGCGTCGGAGAGCGGAGCGTTGCGAGCGCGGAGGCGAAGCTCGTCGCGCGTCGCGGCGAGGGCCGCGACCTGGCCGGAAAGAGCGTCGCGAACGCTCTCGAGGGCGCGGACATACGCGTCGCCAGCGGGAGTGCGCCGCGGATCGACGGGGGCGACGTCTTGAGGGCGCGAGAAGTTGGCGACCAGGTGCCGCGCGAAAGTCTCGCGGAACCATGCCGTTTCGCGTGCGACCAGACCTCCCATTCCCAGTTGTTCCGGGGTGGGAGGAGGAGGCGGCGGCATAGCGGAGACGGCGGCGGAAGGCGCGGGCGTGCGGAAAGAGGGAGGCGGGAGAGGGGCCTCCGCGGCGAAAGGCGGAACTGAGGGAGGGCGCGGCGCGTCGACGGGAGAGACAACGCGAGGAGGAGCGGGCGGAGGCAGGCGCGCGGTAGGAGGAGTCGCAGGAGGAGGTGATGGCGAGGACGGCGGGGGCTGAGCCCTGGAGGACGACGACGCCGCGGGTTGCGAAGAGGACGAGGCGGCAAGCCCGGCAACCCGCGTACGCGGCACAGAGATCTGCGGCTCCAAGAGGGGTAAAGTTAGCGACGATGGGGGCGAGGTAGAGAAGATGAGGCAGCGGGGCTTACCTCAACGTGCGACAGCTTCGTGCTGCCACCCGAACCTGGCACCGAACCCTTTGCCGTTTGCGAAGGACCCGAGGCCTTCGCGGACTTCGCCGACGGGGGGCGCGAGCCCTCGCTAGCCGTGGAGTCCCCCAGAGAACCCTCTCCGGCTGCGTACGCGGCCAAGCGGGCCGCCTTGTGCTCCTCCCAGGCTGCGCGGACCCACCCAGGCATGTCCGACGCGCGTCCGCGCGACCGAATGACCTTCGCGGCGACGACGCCATCAAGGCGAACAGCTGTGGACGCGGGAGAGAAGCGTGAGGGTCGAACTGGGAGGGTGAGATAACAGGAACTTACCGCGGGTATGCCCCTTATCCTCGTACCACTCGGCGAAGGGCTTCTTGCCCCCACCTGGGGCCCAGCAGCCTTGGCGCCCCAGCAGGCACCGGTCGCACTTCGCGAAGCCTTCGCGGAGCACACACCGGCCTCCACCTGGGTGCGCGGAGCAATACGAACACTGGAAGGGAGATCAGCAGTCAGAGAGAAGGGAGGGTGAAAGGAGCTTACGCGGACAGACAAAGGGGGTTCGACGGAGGCCGGTCGCCAGACCGGCGAGGGGAAGACTAGTGTCTCGGCGCGGACCTTCTTCCGAGGCGAGGGCGCGGCGGCAGGTTCGTCTGCAGGCAGCGAACGCTTGGGACGGCCCACCACAACCTTGGCGGCGGGTTTGTGCTGAGGGACGCGGACGGGGCGTGGCGCGACCTTACGCTGCGGGCGAGTTCGCGGGGCGGGTTCCACAGGCTCAACGACCTCCACCTCCTCCTCACCCAGCTCGTCGACCTCCGTGTCACCCTGGCCAACCTCTGCCTCGACCTCCGCCACAGAAGCGGGGGCCTCATCCTCGCCTTCGCGGTCGGCACGCTCAGCCGCGAGCTCGGCCTGCACCTGCGCGAAGGCCTGGCGGTAGAGGGGGTGCGTCCAAGGGACGTTCGCGTCAACCTCCTCGCCTTCCACGCCGGTGGCGAACCCGATCGTCTCGCGTACCAGGCGCGCAGCCTGATACGCGACCTCTTCCGTGGCCTCGCCACCCCCGATGATGTCCTGCGGACGTTAGCAATCGGTGCGCGAAGGAAAAGTCAGTGACGTACCAATTGTGCGAGGACGCGCCTCGCGAAGTCAACATACTCCTCTTCTCCAGCGATACTCCCACCCGGTGCAGAAGCGAAGAGCGCGTTCAGCTCCTCGCGAGCGGCGGCGCGCAGTTGGGCCGGCGTCGTGGTCTTTTTGCCCTTGGCGGAGGCGGATTTAGCGGTGGTGGATGCGGACATGAGGATGGAGGAGCCGGAGGTGGAGAGGGCGAAGGGTGTGAGGGCTGAGTGAAGCAAGTTAGGGAGGAGAGAAGAGGCGATTCGCGAACGAGGGGATCAAGAGTGCGAAGGACGCGAAGACCAAGTCCTTAAGCCAAAGTGGCGAAGGCATGCAGTGGCGGGGATCCATTGTTCGCGGACTCAGGGACGATCGCGGCGAATGACGTCGTATGCCAGCGCTCCGTCGCAAGCGCCCTACGGACCCGCGCGGCGATCACGAAGCGTGCGAACACGGCGACCACACACGACAGGACCGCGAGACCCGGCGAACGCTCACGGAAGGTCTGCGGACGTTCTCGGCTGAATCAAGGAGTTCATTGCCTACGCGCGGACGGTACATTCCGGACTCTACAGTCGCGAACCTATAGCGCATCTCCCTCAGCCTCCATCTCCTCCGCGGCCTCCTCCAAATCGCGGCGAACCTCCCCTTCCTCCATTTGTAGTGGTGGTTCGAAGCCCGGGAATTGTTCTTCGTGTTCGCGGAAGGCTTCCTCCAGTCCCACAGCGAGCGAAGCAAGTTCGCGTTTGACTTCGCGTTCGAGCGAAGTCACCGTGCTGCGAAGATCTTCGGCGCGAGCGAGCGCGGTGACGTAGCGGGGCCCGGCGCGGCTGAAGACGCATACCGCCGCGTGGGCGCGATCGTGGAGAAGCCGAAGGCGTTCGCGTGCCGCCAGGTACATGGCTTCGCTGACTTCGCGCTGCGTACGGAAGAGGCGGTACCGCTCGACGACCAGGAAGGTTTCATCAAGGGTCTGACGGCGAAGAACCATTTCGATGCGCGTCGCGATCGACAGAAGCTCGCACTCGCGAGTATCATACGTCAGGACCAAGTATGCGTGCTGCGAACCCACGAATCAGTGGCGCCACGCGCGCGCGAAGGCCGCGAACACGTACCATGCGATAGTCCAGCTCATTCTGTGCCTCAAGCCACTCCTCGCGCGAGCGTGAATTCGCATCCACTAAGCCTTCCAGGATGGTCAATTGCTGAAGCACCTGCGCGCGCGCGAGTGCCGCGACTTCATTGCGAACTTCGACGGAGCGACGGTCAAGATTCTCCAGAGTCGACTGCATGGCGAGCAAGGAGACGCGAAGAACGTTTCTACACTCTCTCAACTCCGCGGACGCGCTCTTATCCCTCCGCGTTATCGCGCGCGATCGCATCGATGGCTGAACGGGGACGTTCAGGATCTCAGCGAGGGGGAGATGATGCGCCCCACAAACCGCCACCAGCGGTTTTCGCATTCTGCACACGCGTCCGCGACCACTGCGACACTCCCTGGCTCGTGCGAAGAGACTGGCCGGCGTACGCGACCCCATAGACCCGCGCGAAGCCTCCTAGGTGCGCGCGCGACCACGCGCGACGACGGCGAAGACCTGCGAAGGTCTGCGAAGGCCCCCACGACCTCAAGCAGCGGTTTCCGGCTACCCGGGAGCGCGGAGAGCCGTGCCAAGCTGTGGCGCGCTCGCCGAGCGCGGCATTGACCTCCGGAGCGTAGAGCGCCGGGCGCGAAAGCGTTCGCGCGCGCTGCGCGCCGTCGCGGCATGTTTCCGTCCTGTTTCCGTAGTGCATCGGCCGTAGCTACCGACTCTCTCTTGTAAATACCGACGCGAAGCGTCCAGACAAGACAGATTCCTGTTCCCCCACGTTCAGCATCTCAAACTGCGTCTGCGTCTGCGTCTGCGTCTGCGTCTGCGTTGCGTCCCGCGTTCCCTTTGCGTTGCGAATTGCGTTTTACTGCGTCTGCGAATACTGCGAAGTCTCCGCGAATAGCGTTACGAATCCTGCGAACTCTGCGAACTCTGCGAATCAAGCCTGCGCCTCTATAGCGTCCTGCGAAGCTCGCGAAGCCAGCGAAGATCCTTAGCGAAGTTTTCCCTCTCTCCCTCTCCCCTGCGAAGCGAAGGGCGGCCAACCCTCGCGAAGACTAATAGAAGACGCTCCCCGTCACAGGGCACCCGACACGAACCTTTCCGCATCTCCTCCCCTCCGCGTCCTTTGTCCGCGTTAGCGCGACCGTCGGCCTCGACCTTCAAGAGGCTCTCGGCCGGATTCTCCCTCTCCTTCAGGGGTGGGTTAGACGCATCACCGTATGGTGCGATCGGCTTGGCTGCCGCTGCGGTGAGTGCCAGTGAGCTGCGTCCCCTCCATACCTGTTGGTGCTCAAGACTGTGCCAGGTGTACCGCGTGGCCACCCTGTGGCAGGCTCGGAAGATCAACTACGGCAAGACCGGCCGCGCCGTCATCATCAAAACCGTCAATATCTACTCCGGGAAGCTGAGCTCGAAGGACACAGACTTCAGCTCTGCGAATTTCAGCACAACAACGTCGGATTGCGCGCGATCGGCGCGCAATTTACCGGCCGCCAGCCTCGACAGGATCGTCGAGGCTGCTTCCATCGCCGCCCAGCTTCCATCTGCGCGGGCCAAGCCCAGGAATGTGTCGAACTAGGCGCTGACTAAGCACAGCCTAGTAAGGCAACTACTGACACGAGGCTACCGGACAGTCAGAGAATGTTCCGGATACTGTGGCTCCAGTACTATACAGTATTACATCGTACTATATAGTATTACATCATAGCCCCTGTACAGTAGTATATAAGACTGCTCTGTAGGAGCAGAATCCCAAGTCGCTCTTAACCTTCAACCACTACGTGTGCCTCTACCCAGAGCTCTACAGGTAAGTGAGCGGAGGGGCTTTCCACTGCGTAACAAGCCCTGCTCAACAGGTTATGAGCCCTGGTTGATGCTCGGATCTGTGCCTGGCAAGGCCTGATCCTGATGCTCCCAGCTCAACTGGTCGATGCCTAGGTCTGCGCCTGGCAAGGCTGCGATCTATGAGCTCCCAGCATACCTGGACGTTGCCCTGAAGGGGCTTGACGTCGCGGCCCTTAGTGTGCGCCATGTAGGCTGCACCTATGCCGCTAGAGCTTAGGGAGTGTTCAGCATTGCTGCCCTCGGCGCCGCTATGGCTGCCTTGTGTGCGCATGGACAAATGCTGACATTCTGTCTCTACAGAACTCCCATACTCGACATCATGTCCAACGTGCTTCAGCAGCTTGTTCCCGTCCTTGACGGTTCGAACTACACCCGCTGGGCTGACCTGATGAAGGCCTACCTTCAGCAGCAGGAGGTTTGGTACGTCGTCGAACTCCCTGATGGCATTACCGCTCCTACCCTTGCGGAGGACGGTAGCAACCGGAATGAAGTCATTGCCTGGACGACTACACAGTCTAAGGCGATGGGTTCTATCCGCTTGCGCCTCAATGACGAAGTTGCAAAACTTGTCAAGGATGCGACGACTGCCAAGGAACTGTGGGATGACCTTAAGGAATTCTACGGTACCACCTCCGCCCTAGGCGCCTATAGCTACTATAAGGCTGCCGTTGGGACGCGCATTCCGCCAAATGAGCATCCTGGCCCTGCGATCGCCAAGATCCAAGGGAATCTTGACCAGCTTGAAGGTGCAGGGATTAACATCCCAGCTAACCTGCGCGCCTTGATGATCTTGGACGCAGCACCTTCGTGGTACGAGACCGCTATTCAGCTTTGTCTTAACGACAATGATCTGAGCGAGCTCACTACCTCCGCAGCTCGGGAAGCCTTAGTGGCATCCTGGGAGGCGACCACTACTAGAGGTAACCGCAACAAAGCTGGCGAGGCCAAGAAGCTCAGCGCGATCAAGCGCAAGGGCAAAGACCCTTCCTTCAAGCAGCAGCAGCAGCAGCAGCGTCACCAGAACGGCGATGGCGGCTCGCAGCAGCAGCAGCAGAAGAAGGGGAAAGCCAGGCGAGGGAAGCGTAAGAGTCAGAAGTCTTCGGACCATGACCACGCTCACCTCGTATCTCCCGCGACCATCTCAGACGGTCCTACGTCGACCGTCGATCCGCGTGTGCTTCTACGCAAACCTGTCCAAGTTAATGGTCCCGAGGGTGAGTCTAAGTACCCCACTCTCAAGCGTGCTTTCAACCTTGCTCGTGAGCTGGACGTCACGCCTAGCATTGAGCGCATTCGTGCTCTGGAGGGTGTGATCAAGGCAGCAGACAAGGGGGAGGGTACTAGCAGGATCGTCGAGGTTCCCTCAGACTCGGACAGCGCGGACAGTCACTCGTCGAAGCGGACTCGCCTTACTCTGGCTGAGCGCATCGACTGGACTGAAAGAGATGATGATGCGGAGTCTGCGATTTCCCTCGGCAACGAGGATGAAGAGGTGGACATGGAGATAGCCCAGGCCGCTGGCCTCTATGAGCAGTACGACGAACAAGTTCGGTCAGTACTCCATCCTCTGCCCAACAGACACCGCACTAACGCGCTCTCCATAGCAGCGATCTCTAACAGTGTGGCGGGATCTGCAGTAGTTACTTTGCGATCCAATGTCTGTAAATCTTTGAATATATGCGGTCATTCTTTGTATCACTCTGAATGCACTCGCTGTAAGGGCAAGAGGAAAGCTGGCTTTGAACCACCATACACATGGATGCTTGATTCTGGAGCGTCGTGCCATTTCACCTTTGATCTGGACGACTTTGTGGAATATACACCGCTCCATGAAGAAATGATCGTCGGCACTGCAAACGGCATAACCGCCGCTAAGGGCTCTGGCACTGTCATGCTTAATTGCCCATTATTTCCTGGAGAACACACTACAGTGCGCATTGCGCCGGTGTATTACATGCCTGATCTCAATGTACGACTCCTCTCTATGGGAGAGTTTCTCCGGGATGGCATGCGCGTAAGCGGAACTGCTGAGCGAATCAGTATCTTTGAGGCGAACGGAAGACCTTTCATGGTATTCCATCCTCGCCGTCCTGACGATACTATCTTCGTCGTGCAATCGCTACCTGCCAAGGAAGCGATGTCTATCTTTCCAACGGTCTGTAAGATTGACTACCAGACCATGCATCGTCGCTTGGGGCATCCTTCTAAGGATGTACTTCGACATGCAAGGGAACACATCGCTGATTTCCCTACCATCAAGTTCCCCAAGGAGGAACCTCTTTGCCGCGGATGTGCAGAAGGAAAGATGCCATTGCGCTCATTCCCTCCATCCACTCGACGGGCTTCTCGACCGTTTGAACTCATTCACTCGGATCTAAAGTCATTCCCCGTCGACTCCTACCACAAATACAAGTATGCGATCATGTTCCTCGATGATCATACGTCGTATGCTTGGGCTGTGTGTCTGCGCTCTAAGGATGCTGCGCTCACAGCGACAAAACACTTCCTAGCCAACGTCGAGAATCAATTCAAGACGAAGGTACAGAAGTGGATGTCTGATGGTGGAGGAGAATATAAGTCCAAAGCATTCGATAATTTGCTTAAGGACAAAGGCATTGAGATACTCCAGAGTGTCCCGCATCAGCCCCAACAGAATGGTCGTGCTGAACGTCTTATGCGGACTCTCTCAGACAAGGCTGAAGCCATGCGCCTCGAAGCCTGTCTACCTCAATCTTGGTGGGAATTCGCGATTGAGCATGCTGTTCATGTGTACAACCGCACGCCTCTACGCCGCCATAAGTGGCGAACCCCCTATGAGGTGTTGAACGGCGAAGCTCCATCTATCCGTCACCTTCGCGTTTTCGGGTGTGGTGCCTATGTGCACTTACCGCCTGCCATTCGCCCTAACAAGCTCTCACCTAAGTCAGAGCTTATGGTCTACATCGGGGTTGCACCTGGTGGGCATGGCTTTAGATTCATGCGGTCACCCAACAACGTGATCTTCACGTCGGCATATGCATTGTTCGACGAGACGATGTTCCCTAAGTGTCCCACTAACCAGCGGCGACGCACCTCCAGGCTTGAAGATGAGCCAGAGGAAAACCCATCCGACCAAGAGTCATCCATTCCTTCGGGCAATGATGACGACGATGAGGACCAACCTCCTCGTCATCCTCCCCAAAACCTTCCAGAAAGGAGACAGGAGCAGGAGCATGACGATGCACCTGAAGCGCCACCGCGTACTCCTAGTCCGCCGCCGCGTGTGCCGGAAGTGCCACCTACTCCCAAGAAAAAGGTGCCTGCACGCGTGCGGAAAGTGCCTATCCGCCCAGGCAACATCTACGGAGAGTCACGGCATCCCGTAGAACAGTTCAAGGAGATTGAGAAGCAGGGGGAGTGGGAAAAACTCGTTGGCCAGAAGCCGGGTCGCTCCCGTACTACTGGGCCGTCTCGGTCAGAACAAGTTCCCGGCAACAGTTCTGCACCATCCCCTCCAAGCGACATACCTGCTCCATCCGCCTCGGGTGATGCGCCAGGTGGTGATAGCTCGGGCAATTCATCAGACGAAGTCGATAATGCCCTTCGAGCTGCTGCCGGCGATGAGATAGCTTTGGCACAACTGTGCCGGGAAGGGGGAGTAGCACTCATCAACTTCCTGCTCATGAAAGCGGTACCACCAGTTGATGATCTGCCCGACACGTCCAACGTCAGAGAGTGGACATACCGTGACATTACTCGCCTGCCAGCGGCTGAGCAGAGGGAATGGAAGGCCGCTTGCCAAGAGGAGCTAGAGGCACTCCGAAGGCGAAAGGTCTTTGAATTGGTCGACCGCCCTAAGGGGCGCAAGGTCATCAAGAACCGATGGGTATTCGACGTCAAATCTGACGGTCGAAAGAAAGCCAGGCTTGTTGCCAAGGGTTTCTCCCAGGTCGAAGGCATTGACTACGACCAGATCTTCTCACCAGTTGTTCGCTTCGAGACTGTGCGCCTCATCCTCGCACTTGCAGCTCTCGAGAACTGGTACATCACTGGACTTGACGTCCGCAATGCTTATCTCTATGGTAAGCTTGATGAGGAGATCTATATGGAACAACCCGAAGGCTTCGTAGCCAAAGGCCAAGAGCGCAAAGTCCTACGACTTCTGCGTGCACTCTATGGACTCAAGCAAGCAGGTCGTGCTTGGTGGAGCACCCTGAATCAGTCCATGAAGGAACTAGGCTTTAGCCGCTTAGTTTCTGACCCAGGCCTGTTCATCTGCAAAGATAAGAACGGCCAACTAGTCATCGTCGTTGTGTACGTCGATGATGCCCTCTTCTGTGGACCGGACAAGGCACTCGTCGAAAAGATGAAGGCCAAGTTCATGAAAAAGTGGGAATGCAGAGACCTTGGTGAAGTCAAGGAATTCCTGCGTATGCGCATCCAGCGTAGCGGCAGCACGATCCGTATAGATCAGTGCGCGTACCTGGAGAAAGTGCTTCAGCGATGTGGTATGCAGAACGCGAAGTCTGCGCCTACTCCACTGCCTGCGGGTTACTACCCCAAGCCAAATGATGGCACGGCAGATCCCACTCTTCGTTCCAGGTTCCAGACCGTCATCGGGTCCTTGCTATATATAATGCTCGGTACTCGACCTGACATTGCCTTTGCCGTGACCAAACTATCACAGTTTGCTGCGAATCCTTCGCAAGAGCACCTGAACAAAGCGCTGTATATCTGTCGCTACCTCATTGGAACCAGGTCTTATGCTCTGGTTTACAAAGGTGCTTCTGGACTCGGCATAAGCGCATGTACAGACTCGGATTGGGGCTCAGACCCATCCAGTCGACGGTCTCAGACAGGATACTTCCTGAAGCTGGCCGGCGGGACATTCAGTTGGCAGTCTCGTGCACAGAAAACTGTTGCACATTCTTCAACTGAAGCTGAGTATATGGCCATGAGTGATTGCTCTCGCCAAGTAGTCTGGATCCGCAACCTTATGGGCGAGATCGGCTACAAACTCGGCCCTATCCCCGTTGCAGGAGATAATCAGGGATCGCTCTTTATGGGCTCGAACCCTGTAACTGAAAGTCGGTCGAAGCATATCGACATCAAATATCATGCTATTCGCGAGTACATCGAGAATAAGCTGATCGAGGTCTTCTACGTCGATACCGACAACAACCCTGCCGACCTCTTCACCAAAAACCTGGGACGAGTTAAGTTCACAGAGTTCAGAGGCGAACTCGGCCTTGAGTTCTACGACTCGGCCTAATCCGCTGCTTGCAGCGCCCATACGCTTGCGCACCCTACCATGGTGCTTAGCGAGGGGGAGTGTCGAACTAGGCGCTGACTAAGCACAGCCTAGTAAGGCAACTACTGACACGAGGCTACCGGACAGTCAGAGAATGTTCCGGATACTGTGGCTCCAGTACTATACAGTATTACATCGTACTATATAGTATTACATCATAGCCCCTGTACAGTAGTATATAAGACTGCTCTGTAGGAGCAGAATCCCAAGTCGCTCTTAACCTTCAACCACTACGTGTGCCTCTACCCAGAGCTCTACAGGTAAGTGAGCGGAGGGGCTTTCCACTGCGTAACAAGCCCTGCTCAACAGAATGGTCCATCCCTGCCGAACTTCGGAGCCCTTTCAGAGGAGGTTCGCCCACCCGGCCTTTTCCAAACCCTCAATAGCGGTGTTGCTAACTGTACTTCATCAGTGATGGCGCCAGATGGTGCTCAGAATGTGTGGGTGATGAGGGGGCCTCGCATCCACCTACACACCCGGTTAGTTATCGTTCCTCTCACAAGCATCCGGATTTTTTTGCACCGGCTGGCTCATTCCCCGCCTAGGTCCGCTCTGCTGTCAGGCCGCAGGTCACGGTGTCGCCGTCGCCTTCGCTATCAGATGCAAGCCGGCCATTCTCAGCCATCCTCCCGTTCCTTTCTTGAAGCTAAACCGTTCCCCACTCGCCAACAATGTACAGAACCCTCGCGTGAAATGTCTATACCTCAAGCTCCCGGTCGAGCAGCAGGCGGCTGGAGCATCTCTCAGTAGTATCTCAGACTTGGACATGGTTCCTCAGAACGTCGCATTCGTGTCGCTGGCGGTATGCTTGTATGTAGATATGGCTTCTGGCCGTCTTACCTTCTTGACACCTGATCCAATGTAAACATGAAGTACCCTGTTTATCATTTGTGTTGCATTCTCCTGCGGCATCAAAACCCCTGGTCCTCTACCGTCCCGTCTGTTGTCCTTAAGCACTGCTGCCCTGCGCGCTGGAGGGCAGCTTATAGTCTGATTTTGCTCCTGTCAACCAGACACCGGAAGCTACGCCTTAGACCCTTACATTGTCCTTGGAGGCTTGTGCTCTTAAAATGACTCTGATGGCTTAACCCCAGGCACCTAAGACCGGCTCGAACTTATAAGGCCCCAAGGGCAAGATAAGTTGGCGGAAAGGGAGGAAACCTCATTATGAGCTTCTGTATGCCTGCCTTCCTTGTACAAGGACAAAAGGCGCTGTAAGAGCGCCCACGGAAATGCTGATGTGTAGTTGGAAAGCCTATGTATTGTAGGTGGTGAAGAGCCTTGAGGGCCGCTTCCAAGCGCTAACAACGGGGTTGGTCGAGTTTGACTGTCCCCAACTGTATACCATCGCTAATCCGAGTGCACTCGCCATATGGATCGTGTTCATGGAAGCAATGTGATTCTGGACGTCAAAGTAAAGTGAATATCCCTTGCGTACTACTACGTCAAAGCTTGGTCTTGACCCCCTCATCGGAGACCTGCACGACGCTGTGAAGTACCGGGTCAGTTGGCGGCTTCCTTGAATGTGTCAGTCAGCGATGATCAAACGCACAGCTTCCCAGTGTTTCCCCCAGAGAAAAGCAGGTTCAGCGCGTCGGGCGCGTTCTCCAAGCCCTTGACGATGTGGAACTTCCGCTTGAGGCTCCCGTCTTTGAGCATGGATGCGAGCTCGCGCTGGGCTTCTGGATAGCGCTTGGCGTAGTCGAAGCTGCCCGTCGCGTGTTAAAAGGGTCCGTAGGGGATGGCGTAGGGGCTTACACAATGAACCCCTCCATTTTCGCGCGTTGCGCGATCAGGTTGGTGTAAGACGAGAGACCTTTCGGTTTACTGGTGTCTGCGGGATGCAATTCAGTTTTCTGCTCTGATCACATCGGTAAAGGAGCAGGCTTACTGTAGTCGGCAATGGCACCTGGGCGAAACATTTCAGCTCGCATTTCCTAACTTGCGACTCGCAGAGCACGCACCACAGAGCACAATCCTCGCCTTCTGCTTGAGCCGCGTCAACATGAAGTTCAAGATGTCCCCGCCCACGTTGTCAAAGTACACGTCCAGGTAGCCCACTTGCTTCCTGAAGTCCTCGTAGAACGTCGCGCTCTTGTAGTTGAACGCGCGGTCGACGCCCACCTCGCGCTCGAGCCACGCGCACTTGTCCGCGGACCCCGCGATCGCGTACACCTTCGCGCCGCGCTTCTTGCCGATCTGGCACACGATGGAGCCCGTCGCGCCCGCCGCGCCCGACACGACGAGGGTCTCGCCTGCTTGGACTTTGCCGACGTCGAGGAGGCCCTGTGAGTATGGGCGTCAGCGCGCGATGCAGTGCTGATAGCAGTGCCTAGGATGCGCACGAAATATGCAGTCATTCCTGTAGGAGGAGGGCATCAGAACGTTATGCGTGTGCTATGTAGCGAGGTCCGCACCGGTTGGGCCTAATGGTCCCAAGAAGTCCAAGATCTCCATCCCTGGCTGTACGCTGCAAGAGCGTGGCTCTTAATGTCTGCTATAATGCGCAAAGTGCGCGCGTTTGCGGACTCACTGGAGCTTCTCCGCGTGCTTGTCCTTCACCACCGCATACTCGGTCCATCCTGCCAAGTCCCCTTCAGCAACCAAACTGTCTCCAGCACAGCGCTGCATGAAAGCCCCGCGCACCAAAATGCCCAAAGACGACGTCCCCCTTCTTGAACGCGCTGCCCTGTCCCGTTTCGACCACCTCCGCGATCACCGCCGCGCGCATGACCTCCCCTATCTTCACCGGGGGAACATAGCTGCGCGCGTCGTTGAGCCAGCCGCGCATCGCGGGGTCGATGGACACATAGCGCGCCTTGACGAGGATCTCCTCGCGGCCGGGCTTGAGGTCGAACGGCACGACTTCGCGCTTGAACGTGGAGGGCGTGATGGTGGTCTTGGGCCGCTCCGCGAGGGTGAGTCGCGTGTAGTGTGTTGGGGCCATGATGGTTATCGTCGGCGGTAGGGGTCGGAGGAGAGGGATGCGCGAGTCGGGCTGTCGGGGGCTTTAAGTGCGGTCAATGTCGCGCTTAGCAATGAGGTTGCCTTTCCAGTGTCAGGAGGGACGGTGTGGATGGCACCAGCGACCGGGTCGGGATCAGAGGATCACCGAGGTGCACGCCCTCCCCAACTGAAATTGCGGTATGATTACCCGACCTACGCAGCTACTGTGGAATTTAAAGCGCACTACCAGGGCTTGAGAATGAGAGTGTCCCAGTTCTGCGCTGCAGACGAGGTATCTCGCGGAGGTACTAAGCGAGGCGAGCACAGTACTAGTCCAAAGCTGACAGTACGTATTGTGTAACGGTACGGTACATGCATATATGTATGCTCCCGTGGTGAACAATCGCAGGGCCGTTCCCAGCGTCTGCTCGAAACCAGACCAGGGCCAACAAG
The DNA here is from genome assembly GCA_008973685.1 of Trametes sanguinea. Taxonomy (NCBI): domain Eukaryota; kingdom Fungi; phylum Basidiomycota; class Agaricomycetes; order Polyporales; family Polyporaceae; genus Trametes; species Trametes sanguinea. The sequence continues at coordinate 1,096,847 of WAHA01000024.1, forward strand.
TTACAACATGTCTCGTACATGCGCGCGCGGGGTTTGCGAAGATGCTGCCACCGTTGCTGCTGCTGCTGGACGACTGAAAAGAAAAGAAGTGGGACACAGTACTCTAGTACTAGTGACAGTGAGGCGATCGGAGGGAGAGGCGCCCATGACGACGCGTTAATGGGTCGACGCGTCTGGCATGTGAATTGTCCGGATCAGCTCGCGTCTCCCAAAACGCATCTCTTGGGGTGGCTCGCTCAGAATATATACCCTCGCCTCATACACACACGCACACGCACACACCACGTACGGTATCAGCAGCAGCAACAAGCAGTGACCATGGGCCGCCCGACGACGTCCGCGCAGGCCGACGCAACTCCGCAGGACAGCTTGACTGTGAGGGACAACCGCACCGGGAAGGTGTATACTGTTCCGTAAGTCTGTCTCCATGAACAGTCCCTCGTACGCAGTATGGTTATGTGTCGCCCAGGATCCAAGACAATGCGATACCCGCAACCGCGTTCAAGGCCATGGCCGCCCCGAGGAAGCCGGGAGAGCGGGAGGAGAACGAGACAGAGAAGGGTCTGCGGGTGCAGGACAAGGGTTTCCTGAACACCGCGGTCATCCGGAGCGAGATCACCTACATCGACGGCGAAGCAGGCGGTGAGTTCCAGCCACTCCGTCCTCGATCATGCGTTGACCACTCATGGACCCGTGCAGTTCTCCGGTACAGGTGAGCACCTCCGTGGTCGAACTTACAGGTGGCTGCAGTCTTACCTGGCCATAGAGGGTACCCCATCGAACAGCTCGCGCTGCACTCTTCCCATCTCGAGACGGCGTACCTGCTCATCTACGGCTCTCTCCCGACCAAGGACCAGTTCAAGTTCTTCGAGAGCGAGGTGATGCGGCACTCCGTCATGCACTCTGACGCGGAGGGCTTCTTCCGATCCTTCAGGTCTGCTCGTTTCCTATGGCTTTGTCGGCATGGAGGGATGCTGACCATCTGACCATCTGACCATCATGCTAGATACGACGCACACCCGATGAGCATGCTCACGAGCGCGTTCGCGATGCTCGGGTCGTACTACAGCGAAGCGAATCCCTCGCTGCAAGGCGAGCATACCTTCACTCAACAGCGATGCTTCCACCTCTGACATGTCTCCTTTGTGCAGGTCAGCGTTTATACACCAAGGGCGACAAGGCCTCGCTGGAAACCATGGACAGGCAAATATACCGACTGATCGGCAAGGCGACGACCCTCGCTGCGTGAGCCCTACGATTCTACAATGGACCGACTAGAGCTGACTTCGTGCTATGCGTATAGTATGGCATACCGTGTCCGCCAAGGCCGCAACTTTGTCACGCCGCCCACAGGCCTCAGCTACACCGGCTCGTACGTCCTCCCCACCTGATCCTCATCTGATCAACCTCATCTCCGAGGTGCTCATGCCGCGCTAGGTTCCTGTACCAGATGGACCACATCGGCGAGGAAGACTACGTGCCGAACCCCGTGCTCGAGAAGGCGCTCGACGTGCTCTTCCTCATCCACGCGGACCACGAGCTCAACGCGTCCTGCACGACGGTGCTGCAGACGGGCAGCTCGCTCGTCGACCCGTACTCTGCCATCGCGTACGTGCTCCCTCTCTGTTTACGTCGGGTTTCCCAAGGTTGACGTGCGCGTCAGGGCGGGATGCGCGTCGCTATAGTGAGTCTTCGTTGATCGGTCAGGTTTGAATGGTGCTGACGGATGCTACAGCGGCCCACTGCACGGTACGCTTTCCATATTGGCTCTTGTGGGCGCTGACGCCTAATTGATTGGCTGCCACTGGCAGGCGGCGCGAACGAGGCTGTCATCCGGATGCTCATTTCGATCGGAAGGTGAGCGGCCTCCACTCTACACGCAGCGCCGCACACGCTGATCTCTCCACCCGGACAGCCCGGAGAACGTACCAGCGTTCCTCGAGGCGGTCAAGAAGAAAGAGAAGACGCTATCGGGCTTCGGTCATCGGTGCGTGCCTTGCTGGCGTTCGTGAGGCGCTGTGCTCCGGTGCTCATGCAACTCTCGACGTGTGTGCGCAGCGTGTACAAGACTGTGAGTGAGCTCATCTGGGAGAATGAGGGGACGTGCTGACGGCGGCGGCGCAGTCGGATCCGCGCTCATTCATCGTTCGCAAGACGGCGGACGAGGTGTTCAGGGTGTAAGGCGGTGCCATTGCGTCTGCGTCTGCGAGCGTGAATGATTGATGTCTCCTTATAGCACCGGCAAGGACGCGCTTTTAGAGACGGCGATGGCGCTGCACGATGCTGCCATGAAAGACGAGTACTTTATCAGACGGAAACTCGCGCCCAACGTGGATTTCTGGTACGTGCTATGAGCTCATTCAGCCACGCAGCGATCGCTCACCACATGTCGACATGCAGGAGGTAAGCCATCACGGAGAACGTATGTACACGCGCGCGCTCACCCTGACGAACCCCGCATCTTCCCAGCGGTCTCATCTATCGCGCCATGGGTAAGTCGTCCGTTTGCCTTCGCGGCGCTAGCAGGCGGAGTCTACCGGCACCGCCCGCGCGAAGCCAAAAGCCTCCGCTTGGTCGTGGCCGCGCCTTCGCCTGAACGCCCGCTAACGCCGGCCGTTGACAGGCTTCCCACTGGACTTTTTCCCGGTGCTGTTCGCGGTGCCGCGCGTGGTCGGGTGGCTCGCCCACTGGCGGCAGATGATGCTGCAGGAGGGGGGCGTGAAGATCTGGCGTCCGAGACAGGTGCGTGCTTATCCCTCCTGTGTACCGTGCTTCTCCAGGCTACACACGGACCTGCGTGTGTCGTGACACGCGTCTCGCCTCGTCTCGGGGCTGGGCGTTGTCATGTCCGAGAAGGCGGTGTAGAGCCTCACGCTGGGTGTTAGTCGAGACTGACGTTGATCCACGCGTAGGTGTACGTCGGACCGTCGAAGCGCGACTACGTGCCCGTGGACGAGCGCGTGCCGGTGGAGGGCGCGAAACAAACGCCGTCCCGGGTCGAGCACGGAGGGTGAGTCGGAGCGCTGATTCGCGTGGCGCAGGCGTGCATGTGCCATTGTGTGGCAAAGGGACGAGCACTGACACCGGTCGGGCGTTGTAGGATTACGAAACGGACGATGCTGGCCACGTTCAAGGGGAAGAGCAAGCTGTGAGCGCGAGTATAGCGTCCGTGTCCGCGTCCGCGTCTGGGCTCGGTGGGCGGGCACGCGCGATGAGCGTGGTGGTGGACGGTGCGGCGATGTCGACGTCGATGACGGCGGTCTGCCGTTGGCCGTTGGTCGGGCGGTGGCGAGTGCCTGTCGTATATACGTCGATCGTGTGTAGCCGATCTTGGAATATTTATTCGGTGCTGGGCCTTGTCTGTGTGTTTGTTTGGGCTCGGGCCCTTGGCACTTGGCATCAAATTGACGGCGAGGGGCCGAGAGCGGCCAATGGACGGCCGAGGAGGGGGGTGGATTTTGGGGGGAGTGGCCGGAACAGGCACCGGCCGGGGAGGATGTGTTGATGGTTGTTTTGATTACGTTGCCGTGCTACGAGGCTGAGGCGCACGCGGGGGAGGCAGCCCGGATTTGCTTTTCTTTCACCGACCGTCGTCTGCGTCTCATCCCTCTTCTCTCTCCCTCACCTCATCCTCCTCGCGGCCTCCTCGCGCGCATCCTCCGCCTCCTTATAACTCTCCTGAGCTCCCTGCTCCGCTCCCTACACTCCCGTCGCCACACACCCACGATGTACCCCACTCTCGTTTCCGTCGCTCTCTTCTCCGCGCTCGCCATCCAGGGAGCTCTCGCCGACTTCACCGTCGTCACCCCGCCCGAGTTCGTCCAGGTACGCGCTCGCACGTTCATCCCTCCCAAGAAGCGAACCCACAAAAAGGCTAACCTTGTTCGCTTTGCGCCTTTTCTCTCGCCTCGTAGTGCGAGCCCATCCAGCTCACCTGGGACAACACGAACGCAAAGTCGTACAATGTCATCATCGTTCCCTCTGACGACCCGTGCAACGAAGTCATGTAAGTGCACCACCTCCTTCACCTAGCAACGCGAGTCCGGGCTGGGCTGACGTCGAAATCTGCGCACGATGAACAGCCAGGACTACGGCGACCACACCACGCCTCACATCACCATCACTCCCACCTTCAAGGAGGGTTCCCAGGTCATGATCTCCGTCCTCGATTCCAACGACCAGGAGGGCTGGAGCGGCAGCGTGAGTTGGCTTTCGCCTTCGATGCCTTGTGGCGGTTAGCGCGGCTTGTGCTGAACGCATCGCAACCGATAGATCACCGTCAAGAAGGGCAACGACACCTCCTGCCTGCCCGCCGCCTCCTCTGCTTCCTCTGCGGCTGCCTCATCCACCGCCTCCGCGGTGGCTGATGCCCTCACCGGTTCGGCTACTGGCACGACGTGAGTCAGATAGCCTCAAACGAGCAGCTCGGTGTACTGATGTTCACTCGATCACAGTCTCGTTGTCAACCCCGCTGCTGCCCCCACCAGCGCCTCGGCCGTGCCCTCTGGCTCCTCCGGTGCCCAGGCCGTCGGTGCCGCCAACGAGGGTATCCTCGGCAACTCGAACGGCGCGCTTGCGTCTGTCAAGCTCTCCGCGTCCGCGATTGTCCTCACCGCCCTCGGTGCCGTCGCGGCCATCGCGTTCTAAACGAGTCCCCGCGCAGGGCCAAACATCGCGCAGTATACCCCACTTGGTCTCGAGAGTTGTTCTTTTCTTCTCCTGGGAAGCAAACGCCTTGTACAGCTACTACTAGTCTAGTGTCTCCTCACGGCGCCGGATCTTCCCCCTCCCTCCCCATCCCACCTCACGTTCGCCCCCGGAGGTCCCTCGAGAGGCTCGGGTTTAGTATCCGCGGGTTATTGGCTTTTCTACCTTCGGGCGGATGTTGATGATGTTGTTGTTACTTTATTATCCTGGTTCTTTGACTTATCCTTCTACCCCTTCACACTCGACGTACGCACGGCGCGCGCCCCCTAGGCTCCTGGTCACGGCGACGATGTAACAGCCGACCCCCTCTCGCCTGTCCCGTGCAAGTGGGCCTTGCTGTTCGATAGATCTAGCTGGATGTGGCGACATCTATTGCCTCGTACATACAACTGGATGTACCCGTCGCTGGTTGCAGACAATCTTTATCTTTATGTATTAGATGCGCTCGATCACCTCGGTCAAAGGGGAGAGGAAATGTGCGGAGGCCTGGTCGCGAAGGACAAGACGCGGAGACATGGGGAGAACAAGGCGTCTCAACAGTCAAATCGTCGGGTCTCTGCATTGTTCATCGCCTGCGGCACCAATTGTTCGAAATGATGGTCGCTCTCTCTGCGCACATGTGGTCTGTCTATGAGACGGCATGAGCACGCCGTCGCTGAGATGTATCACGTCGGCAATGCGTTGCGCATCCGGAGTGCCAAGTCCAAATTGTCACCTCAGAGTTGAATGCGCTGAGGGGGTCTGTCGACTTGAGCAGCGACTGCCGCTCATCATCATGATCCTGTACGAGAGCCGTCAGACGCCGGAGCGGAGACAAGTCGCGTCTGAGTGTGTCGTTCCGGTGCACAGGTAATATTACAAAGGGTAGGGTACAAAGACTATGGACAGAAAGAGAGAACGAACGAGACTCGAGCCCGGGTCAGCAGACAGACGGGCAGTGGGGGGCACAATACCACAGCAGGAGGGAGCATCGAACGGGTCCATCACGCCTTGCCGTGCATCTTGCGCGTCAGGCTCTTCAGCCGCTCCTGGTTCTGCTTGCGGCGCTGGATGTCGACGTCGACCGCGACGTTGTTCTTCGCGAGGCCCGCGTTCGCGCGCGGCGCGACGGTGTAGCTGCCGAGCTGGCTCTGCGGGATCATGACCGCGTTCTTGCGGACGCGGTTCTTGTCGCTCTCCCGCGCGCGCGCGAGGATCGCGTTGAGGCGCTCCCCGGCGCCGCGCGCGGCGCCGCCGTCGCCCTCCGTCTGCGCGGTGGGGATGACGCGGTCGCGGTACGAGGCGGAGCGCTTGATGATCGGGCGGGACCAGATGGAGACGAGGTCGTTGGCCATGCGCTGGACGTCGGGCGTGACGCGCTTGCACTTGGTGTAGAAGAGCACGACGCGGCCGAGCTTGGAGTCCTTGAGCACGTTCGTGTCGATGAAGTCCATCTTCTTGAGCGCCGGGAAGAACTCCTTCTGGATGTCGAGCGCGGGGAGCGAGTGGTCCGGGAGCGGCTCGAGCCATCGGCACACGCCCTCCAGCAGGTTGTTGTCGATGATGGACTGCGCGAGGGACGTCCTAGAAGGCGAGCGCATGCGTGCGGTTAGTACGGTGATGATATGATCCGTGCGGCTCAGCGACCACACGGTGGCGGATGGGAGGATCGGGATGGTACGCACTTGCGCAGGACCTCCATGACTTGCGGGAGCAGACGGAGCTTCGAGGTCGCGGGGAGCTTCTCCCGGTTCGCCTGGTCGTCGTCCGCCGCGGCGGTGAGCATCGCTTCCCGGAGCCGGGACACCTCCTCGTCCGCGTACTTGTCGAGGTCGTCGTCGTCCTTGCGCTTGCGCTTCGCCCGCCCGCCGCGCTTCGGCTTCAGGATCGCCTCGAGCTTCATATCCAGCTCCATCTTTTTCGCTGCATCCCCGCCACACAACAGCGTCAGTCCCCGCTCGTTCCTTCCCCGCTGGGAGGGTGTCGCAGCATGCCAGCCATGAGACGGTTACGTACCGACTTCGGGCGGGTACTGGCTCAGGTCGATCTCCTCGGGCGGAGCCCGCTTCGACGCCCTCTTCCGTTTCCGCTGCGGCCTGCCGCCGCCCTCCTCGTCCTCGTCTTCGCCGCCGCGGCGGGCCTTCGTGCGCCGCTTGGGCTTCGCGGCGCGCTTCTTCTCTTGCACATACTCGTCGCCCGAGTCTCCCGACGACTCCGCCGCGGGCGAGTCCCCCCGCCGCTGGTTCAGGTCGAGGTCTGCAAGGAGTGCGTGAGTCTTTGTGGGGTAGCTATGGCTGGAGACGGGGGACGCGCACCGTCCTCGTCTGAAGAGAGGTCAGAGTCGGAGTGGCCGAAGATGGCTGCGGCGAGATCCTCGTCCTGGCACGAGCGAGCCGGTCAGACTGATGCATACGAAAGGCTACAGCGGATTTTGTTGCTCACTTTGTCGGGCATTTTGAGCTGTCTGAGTGAGGGTGAGTGAGGAGGGTGTGGAATGGGCACGGTCTGCCACAGCACGCGGTCCAGGTTCAAGCAATGCTCGTGTAATTACTGCGCAGATAAGCCCAGATAGCCCCCCAAAATATCCTCTTGTCAGAGGACTTATCCAGGAAAGCGTGACTCATTACGCGCGACGCGTCGGAGCTTTGGGCGCTTGCACGACCAGAGGCATCGCTCCGAGAGACGGCCATTGCGCACGACCGTGACTGACTGCGAGACTTTGCTGCTACTCCCACATGGGCTTGTCTCTTCTCTCTGCACAACCACCCTTTCTGGCTTACAGTTAGGAGGAACTCGCCCAACGATGGGTGTGAAGAGCCTATGGCAGCTTCTGGAGCCGGTAGGCAGGCCAGTCCTGTGCGTACCGTCTTGTCGTCGGACATCACTCGAGCGTGAAAGGAGTTCGTTGACGGTGTCAGCGCAGGTTGGAGACGATGGAGGGCAAGTCGATGGCGATTGACTCGAGTATATGGATATACCAGTTCCAGGCGACGATGCGCGACAAGGAGGGCCGCGGGCTCGTGAACGCGCATGTGCTCGGTTTCCTGCGGCGGATATGCAAGCTTCTGTTCTATGGCATTAAGCCCGTGTTTGTGTTCGATGGAGGAGCCCCTGCGCTCAAGATGTCGACGATCGTAAGCAGCTCCGAAATCCAGGTTGTGATCGCACCATGACTGAGTGCTCATGGCGAACTTAGGCAGAGCGCAAGAAGAAGAAGACGGGTGCTGCAGCGAGTCATGCTAAGATCGCCGAGAAGCTGTTGGCGGCGCAGATGCGTCGTGAGGCCCTCGACCATGCTACCGGCAAGACGTACGTCAAAGGTGTAAGCTTCAATGTGTATTGCTTTGGTGACTGGCTGCCCACAGGGCCGATACCAAAGGCAAGGGCAAGGCGCGAGGGGGCCCCGCGAGGATAGACGAGAACACCGTCTTCCTCGAAGACCTCACTGGATCAACTCCGAAGACGCCCGCCGCGAAGAAGTCGTCGTCGGACGGTGCAGAGCCCACCCCGCCTTCTTCGAAGAAGAAGAGGTGGCAGGATCACGACCCGTACAAGCTGCCGGAAGTCAACATGGACGAGGTGGTGGCCAAAGCGACTGCATCCGCTGCGCCCGACCCGCGGTTAGCGACGGAAGAGGAGCTGCATGCGTTCATCGAGGAGATGCGTCCGGAGGACTTCGACGTGACCTCGCCTGCGTTCCGCGAGCTGCCTACGGAAGTGCAGTACGAGATCATCGGCGACCTGCGCTTGAAGTCACGGCAGACGTCGTACAAGCGTCTGCAGAGCATGCTGCGCAACGCCAAGACGCCACTCGACTTCTCCAAGGAGCAGATCAAGAACCTGAAGCAGCGCAATGCGTTGACGCAGCAGTTGCTCGTCACGACCGACAGCATTGGTAAAGCTCATATTACGATCCCAGTGAGGATCGCGAGCGAGCGAAATAAGCAGTATGTCCTCATCAAGAATGAGGGCGACGTCGGTGGTTGGGTGCTCGGTATCAGGGACGAGGGCACTGCGGCCAAGCCGATTGAGATTGACCCCACCCCTGCGCCGGTGAAGGAGGATAGCGACGAGGACGACATGGAGGAAGTGCCTATGTACGTACATGGAGGTCTCTTCGTGAAGCATCCAATCGGATTGACTCATTTGGAGTTCAGCGCGCCTCCTGCTGCACCTGAACCGTACGACCAAGACCTCCGAGAATTCCGCCGTGGACAAGCGCTTGCGGCCCTGTCTAAACGCTACACCCCCAAGAAACTTGAGCCCCTCACGACGAAAGCGACCAGAAAGCGCAATGCGCGGCCCTTGTTTGAGCCTGAGGAAGACGAGTTGCCGCAACTAGGCGACAGCGTAGATGATGCCGATGACCCTGAGCTCACGCTGGCGATTCAAGAGTCCATCGAGGCTGAAGAAGAGGCAGCACTCCGGCGCGCCCTGGAAGAGTCTAGGAAGACTGTTGTGACCTCCTCCCTCGGCGAATCGTCGAATTCTGGTGCATTTGGAACGGCTCGACCACCAGCATCGATAGACAGGCGCAGGCCGCAGCATGCGGTTAGCGACGACTCTGACGACGAGGACCTGTACGCTTCTCCTACTCGGCTCGAAACCGCGCTTTCAATCGGCGGTGCGGCGCCCCGTCGGCCTCCACAGTCCAGGGTGAAGAGTTCATCGACCTTCCCAGTGTCGTCGACGTTCGGCATGCCCACTCTGCTTATGCCTGAACTACTTGTCTCGTCCGAAACTCCAGAGCCCGAGGTAGCGGTAGCTTCGGAATCAGACGAAGACATGGAGGAGGTGCCTGTCGAGTCTGCTCTCCCACCTCCACTGCCATCTGCTGCGACCTCTTCCGAGATGGCTCCCGGAACTTCTCAGACAGATGAGCCCATGGAAGAAGTGCACGTCGAGACCACCCTCCCATCTCCTAAACAATTCTTAGTAGGCACCTCAGAAGCTGTCTCCCAGACGTCACGATTATCGGTCCAGGGACAAACTTACAAGGAGGATACTGCGCCGATTGTTGTAAACTCGGAATCCGATGAGGATATGGAGGAAGTCCTGCCTCCCGCACCATCCCGACCCTCGCCTATTAGGATCACGACCGAGCAGTCTGTTGCAGGCAATACCGCAGATGCGTCCATTGGACCCCTTGCCGACGACGTTGATCCAGTCAGTTCTGTGCAGGAGACCCCTGCATTTTCACATGAGGCGGCAGCGTCCTCTACGCGCCCCTCTTCCCCACCGCCTCGAGCTGCATCCTCTTTAGAAGAGACATCGCCTCAGGCTCCCATCATACAACCTGCTGAGCTCACTACCAGCAAGGAAGCAGACGCCTCCGAGTCCGAATCCGACAACGAAGACGAAGCCGCGGCCGACCCGACCGTCAATGCGGCACGGCGCGCTGAAGACGCCGCGCAAGGCCACGAGGACTGGGACGCGGCACAGGAGCTCGACCCGCACGCGGAGGAGGGCGAGTTCGCGCGGTTCCTGTCGCAAATGAAGGGTAAGGATATCGATGCGGTGCGGCGCGAGATCGACGAGGAGATCCGGGAGCTCAACAAGCAGAAGAAGAACGCGATGCGGGACTCTGAGGACATCACGCAGCAGATGATCTCGCAAATCATGGTACGTGTCCTCCCCTCTCGGTGTTCAGCGACATTGATCGAGGACCCGGCTGACGCGCTGCACTTCGCGGTAGATCATGCTCCGTCTGTTCGGTATCCCCTACATCACCGCGCCCATGGAAGCTGAGGCGCAATGCGCCGCGCTCCTCACGCTCGGGCTCGTCGACGGCATCATTACGGACGACTCGGACGTCTTCCTCTTCGGCGGCGCGCGTGTGCTGAAGAACATGTTCAACCAGTCCAAGACCGTCGAGTGCTTCCTCCTCTCCGACCTCGAACGCGAGCTCGGGCTCGACCGCGACAAGCTCATCCGCCTCGCGTACCTGCTCGGCAGCGACTACACGGAGGGCCTGCCCGGGGTGGGCCCGGTCGTCGCGATGGAGCTCCTGAACGAGTTTCCGGGCCAGGACGGGCTGCACAAGTTCAAGGCGTGGTGGCAGAAGGTGCAGAGCGGGCGCGACAGGCCGGAGGAGTCCGCCTCCAAGTTCCGCAGGCGATTCGTGAGTCTCGCACCCGTTCTATGGGCGATGGGGGAATGCTGACGCATTGGCTGGTCTGCAGAAGAAGAAATTCAAGGATCTGTACCTGCCTGGGGACTGGCCGAACCCTGCGGTGGTGAGTCGCAGCTGTACCCTGAACACTTGACCGCTCTGGCTGAACGATACATCGTCAGAGGGACGCCTACTACCATCCGACCGTCGATGAATCCAGAGAGCCGTTCAAGTGGGGCATGCCTGACCTCGACGCTCTGCGATCGTAAGTAGACCATGACTGGAGCCGCATCAAATACTGAGGTATACGTGACGCATACAGATTCTTCAACGCCGAGTTGGGCTGGGACCAAGGCAAAGTCGACGAACTGCTCCTGCCCATCATCCGCAAGATGAACAAACGCTCTCAGGTACGTCCCCTCTGCCTTCCGTCCGTCCTCCTCATCACTTCTCATCTCGACGTGCTTTCCACAGAATGCAGCGCCGACGATGCAAGGCAACCTCGTCGGCTTCTTCGACGTTCCCCTCGGCGGCAACGCCGCACCACGCAAGCGGCAAGCGTACACCTCCAAACGACTGCAGCAGGTCGTGCAGGACTTCCGCAAGCAGCAAGCGCAGCAACGTGGCTCTGCATCGCCCGCGCCCGCGCCCCGCTCCGAGTCGGCTTCCGCAAACGGCGCGGGAGGGAGCGGGAGTGAGTATGAGGATGGGAACGCGGAGACGAGCGCGGGACGTCCGGCGAAGAAGCGACGGACTGCTGCCACGAAGACGAAGGGGAAAGGGAAGGCGAAAGCCAGCGACGCTGGAGATGCAGCGGGTGCAGAAGGCGGTCAGAGTGCGGTCGCCGGTGCGAGGGGAGCTGGCCGCGCCAGAGGCCGGGGCCGGGGAAGAGGAGGCGCGAAGCGGACGTCGAAGAAGCGCGCGAAGACCGTGTCGGAGAGTGAGGAAGAGGCGGACGACGTCCTTGTAGATGGTCAACCTCCTGCGGAGTCCGTGCCTACGATTAGTAGGGAAGAGCTGGGGCTGCGTCCGAAGCCGAAGCCGAGGCCGATTTACAGGCCTGAGGCTCAGGATGTGGACGGAGAGGAGGCGGATGTAGACGTCAATTGACGCGGAGCGGTTCGTACTACTTACGCTAGATCTAGTAACTTATTTTGTGTAGATATAGCATCCCTACTGTAGCTTAGTGTACCGATAGTGGTCGATATGCGACCGTCTTGGAATATCGGGCGCGTTCGCGTTCGCTCAAAGCGTCCAGTTTCTCATGGGTGCAGCAGCAGGCACAATACAGCATATCAGCTGAGGGAAGGAAGCATTGCGCCATGGGAGAGTAGAGTACAGGTCTATTCATCCGCCTCGGAGTCATTCTCCACCCTCGCCTGCAACGATGTCAGGTCAGTACGGACCTCTTCGCACCACGTCAAAGGGGCGATACCGACCTTGTTCTGCTCGAGCCCACCTAGCTCGTTCACCAGCCCTCCGAAGGGATACTCCCTACGCACAGCGGGGATTTCAGGGTGCGCGACGTTGCAGAGGACGCCGAAGGAGACGAAGCCGAGGACGGCGATGGAGAACCACCGAAGGGCGGTTTGGGGCGGAACGACGGGGACGTCGGGACCCCACATGGAGAGGACCTCCTCTTGCTCGTGCAGCTGCAAGCGCGCATTCAGCCTCTCGTCCAACCACCACACGCACTCAATCAGACACGTACAGGTTCTCCAAAGTTCCTCCGGAACTGCAGGTCCTCCCACCCACGGGCGGGACGGGTCTGCTTGGAGACGAAGGGGAGGCGGGGGTAGTCGGCGAGCTGGGGGTCGTCGTCGACCGGTTCTGCGGCCGTCATGGGCGCAGGAGACGTCGGCGCGACGGTGGTGTTGGCTGGGGTCGCATAGCAGCGAATGCGGGCGGCGGCGGAGGACGCTACCCTCGCGCGGAGGGCAGCACGTCGGGCGACGGTGAGCGATGTGTTCATAGCGTGCAGGGCCCTAAGCGCCGGTGCGGGCGAGTGAGGGGGCGTGTGTTGATAACGTGCGGATAAGTCCCTAAGGGTGCAAAATGGCAGGGACTTATCGTGGGTTATCAGCCACGGGCAGGGTCGGCGGGGGATGGGACATGGGCGTCTGATTGGCGGAAGTGGCGGATGATCGGGCGTTGTGCATCGCTGCCGGCCGCTCAACTGGACCTGGACCTGGACCTGGCAGTGGACCATTGAGAGGACACGGACGGAGCGCGCAAACACATGAGCTCACTCATCTGCTAACCTAAAGGCTAACCGTACACGGCCGCTCTCTTCAGCACACAAGCGTCCATCACCGCGAATTATAAGAAGCTCATCAACCCCCCTTTCATGCTTCCCCTCTCCCGCCCGTCCTACCGCCTTCTCTCCATCCTGCCACCCACCTAATCCGCGGCGCCCACCCATCATCACACAGACATGGCAGTCACCCAGGGCCAGAACCGCCCCAACGGCGTCAGCCGTGATGTACAGGACGAGCTGCTAAACGCCCAGAGCGACGCCGAGAAGCAGCGTCGCAAAGCCACCGCGAATCCCGTCAAGTACGACAAGTCCCTGACAATCGGGTGAGTACCCAGCCACATACACGGCGGGATGCACGTCGAGAGTCAAGCACATAATACGCTGACGCTGTTCCGACGTCGGGCTTTGTGTGCAGGGATGATTGGACCACCATGCTCTTCCGACATCTGTCCCACGGCGTCACAATGCACGAATTCGAACGACCACCCGATACAGTTCTTGACCTAGGCTGCGGAACGGGATTATGGGCCATTGAAGTGGCTAAACACTGGCCAGTACGTCTTCCGTCGATATTGCTACTAGCCACGAGGGAGTACCACGGGTAGCGGGCGCGTAACGTACAACGTCCGTAAAGTACGGGTGCGTATAGTATGCGCCCCGCCCAGCGACGGTACAGTGTGCTCGACGATCAACAGGACGATGTATACTTCAGACAACAGTCATTTGCGAGTTACCCGTGGTGTCCTCCCGTGCATGCTCTCGATTTCTGTGAATATTCATCACATCTTTCCTCCCAATAGCATTGTCGCGTGGTCGGGTTCGACAAACGCCCTATACAGCCTGATTTGAAGCAGGTAAAGCTCGGCATAGACTGCAGAGAGCTCTCCGAGCGCGTCACATGGGTTCACGGAGACTTGTGAGCTTACCATCTTGATCGCGTCTTACGACAATGGCTAACATGCCAGCAGTTTGGACCCACTACCCTTTGAGGAGAATACATTTGACTACGTGAGGATATGCTGCGTGGGTTTGGCTGTCCCTGAGATCTTCTGGCAAGATCTCCTACTGGTAAGTCAAGAATCAGCCGTGCGCTGCGAACGTAGAGGCTCACTGTTATGTAGGAGTGTTCTCGGATTTTAAAACCTGGAGGCTGCATAGAGGTGGGCGATCCGCACGCGGCGCTTTAGACATGGAATTGAAGAGGCCACAGATTTTGGAGGAAGACCTCATCTTCCCGGCAGGGCGGAGGCTCAAGCCAGACGTGGTACGAACCTCCAACACGCACAGTCTCCGCCAATGCTCTGGCGACCGATTACGAAGCGACTCCATGGCGAGCCACCTTACGAGCCAGACCTCGCAAACCGCGCAGACGAGCACGACCGGCTCGTCTAATCGCGCCACCCACGCCTACACCACCGAACATATATCGCAAAGCAACAGCGTGGACTCCTACCTGAGCTCATCGACGCACTCCGGCGGAGACTCGCAAGATCGCTATGTCCAGGATCACGAAAAGCTGAAGGAAGCCTGGGAGGAGATGCTGAGCCAACGCTTCCTCACCCACAAGCTGCTCAACGTCCTCCCGTTCTACCTTTCTTCCGCGTTCAAAACCGTGATCATCCACCCAACTACCCACGTCATCCTCCCTCCGCCTTCCAGCCAACGCGACCCGCGCAATGCGCCTCCGTCGCATGTGAACCAGCCAGAAGTGCAGGATCCGAACTTTGAGAACTGGTTGCAGGACATGCGCGAGAACGTGTTGCGGCTGTCGACGTCGGACGGGCCGCAGAAGATGAACCCTGCGGCGCTGCGCTCGAGCAAGTCGTCTGGGACCCGGGTCACTCTGTGGAGCGCGCTTCACCTGGCACGGCAGTACCACCTCGTATCGGCGTGCAAGGAGGCGATCTGGGAGGCGTACTGCGCGTTGACGGGCGCGGCGAGGCAGGCGTTCTTGCACCCAGACGACGCCGCGCGGGAGCCCCCGCGCGAGGACTTGCGCGAGGAATTCGAGCGGGAGTGGGCTGCTTGGGAGAGGTGAGCTACTCGCTTTCATTGCCAGGGATTATATGTGAGCTGACCACGACCTCGCAGCGACATGAAGGATCGCATCGGGATGCGTGATCACATCCAAGAGGCCCTCGGTTGGCCGGATCCCGAAGCTCAACAGATACATCCTGGTGGCGCCTCCAGTCTCGGCGGGTCCTCTCTTCGCGCCTCGCTCAACCAGCGGAATGGCTCGAGCGGGGCCGGATCGTCGCTGCGAGTGCCCTCGACAGAGGTCCAGCAACAACCGCAGCAGCAGCATCACCCGCAATACCAGCCGATGCAGAATCCAGACTGGAACCACTCCGAGGAGCTGTCTCTGTGCAGGTCGATGCGGGGGTTCATCGCCTGGAAGCCGGTTGCTTGATGCGTTACAAGACATTGGTTCTTTCACGACCATTTCATGACTTACGGGCGTTGATGTCCTCGACGAGCCCTCATGATGACGACACTCGCTCTGCAGCTGTACTACTTGCGCTTAGATCTAACCCGGTGGTGTATCTACTGTATATACGGTATATCTAGGATCCTTGCTGGCCATCTGTACATCTTTCTTCTGCACACAGCGCCCACAATTTTTTTGCTCCCCCTGCTTCCCATGCCCTGCTCAAAACCGGATCCCTCTGCTGGATACGCGGAATGAGGGGAGTGGTGTTGTCGCGTGCTCGAACGCGAGGCCCCTTCCCGATTTGGGACAAACGCAGATTGAGATTGATCTTGCCGCCAGAGCCTGCCTCTGCAGCTCGACGACCCCTTCTCACTCACCCTACCTCTCTACCGCCCTCCGTATCGCTGCAAACATGTCCGAGCCCACGAAGCAGGAGCCCACGAAGCCCGAGGAGACCAACAACACCGCCGCGGCGGATTTCACGAAGTACAAGGTGCGCACGGACTGGGCGCACGCGCGCCGCCGCCCCGCCGCTTAGATTTTCTTTCGCCGGCGGGCGGGGGGCGTCGGGGCGTCGGGGCGGGCGGGTGCTGCCGCTGCTCTACCCGCGTGTGTACAGGATGGTGCTCTGACGGCGCGCGGCGCGCAATCGGGCAGACTGCGGCGGACATCGTGAACAATGTGATGAAGAAGCTCGTGTCGCTCGCCGTCGAGGGCGCGAAGGTGATCGACCTGTGCGTCGAGGGCGACAAGCTCATCGAGCAGGGCACCGGCGCGGTGTACAACAAGCCCGTCAAGGGCGTCAAGGTCAGCAAGGGTGCGTCGTCGCGAGAACCGCCCTCTCCATTGCATCCCTTTCTTACCATGTGAACCGCCCGCCGTTTTTCCAACCTCCTCCACCGGACACCCCATACGGATCCTGCGATCTGTTGATCCACCTTGACATCGTCTATGGTCCCGGGCGAGTACAGGCATCGCGTTCCCGACGTGCGTGTCCGTGAACAACGCCGTCGCGCACTTCTCGCCGCTCGAGTCCGACCCGTCCTCGTCGCAGACGCTCGCCAAGGGCGACGTCGTGAAGCTGCACCTCGGCGCGCACATCGACGGCTTCGCGGCGGTCGCGGCGGAGACGGTCGTCGTCGGCGCGTCCGCGCAGGAGCCCGTCACCGGCCGCAAGGCGGACGTCATCCAGGCTGCGTGGACCGCGGCCGAGGTCGCGATGCGCCTCGTCAAGGTCGGGAACAAAAACTGGCAGGTCACGGATGCCGTGAGCAAGGTCGCGGCTGCGTTCGACTGCAAGCCCGTCGAGGGTGCGTGTTTCCCCATTCTCGCTCGGGCTCACAGGGTGGAGACCCCGGGAGGTTGTGCGGAGGCTCATGAGGAATGCAGGTATGCTTTCGTGCGAGCAAGCGCAAAACGTGATCGATGGCAAGAAGCGCATCATCCTTAACCCCGTATGTTCTTCTCTCGAGCTAATGCGGACGTGGGTTGACCGCCTTCCCAGAGCGAGGCCCAGAAGAAGGAATTCGAGACCGTCACGTTCGCCGAGAACGAAGTCTGGGGAATCGATATTCTCATCTCTTCCGGTGAGGATGGCAAGGTACGTCCACGACGGGCCTTTTTCGATGAGCTCCTCGACTGAGCTGTGTGTCACAAGGCCCGCATGGAGGAGTCAAGAACTACGATCTACCAAAAGGAGTCGACGGTCACGTATCAGCTGAAGATGAAGACGTCCCGCGCCGTGTTCTCTGAAGTGCAGAAGAAGGCCGGCGCGTTCCCGTTCAACATCCGCTGTCTCGAGGACGAGAAGCGTGCCCGCCTAGGTCTGCAGGAGGCCGTACAGCACAACCTCGTCAAGCCCTACGAGGTCATGTGAGTGCACAGAGTTTTGCTTCCGTCGTCTGAGGATTGACACGACCCGACACTTCCTTAGCTTCACACCCGCCGGTACTTTCGTCGCTGCCTTCCACTTCACGATCGCGCTTTTGCCGGGTGGCCCTGCGCTGATCACGCACCCTCCTGTATGGTACAAGCCTGAGCTCGTCAAGTCGGAGAAGCAGCTCGAGGACGCCGAGCTGAAGGAGCTCCTGACGAAGCCCCTGCGCGAGAGCAAGAAGTCCAAGAAGAAAGCCAAGGCGGAGGGCGAGGAGGCCAAGGCGGAGGCGTGAACGCCGTCAGTCGAGTCGGTTGCGGGAGCGAAAATGAAAGCGTGAAGATGTGCAGAATACAATTGTGTCGTGTAGCTCGCATGTAACACCAGCGGACAGTCTTGCTATCTTGACGAGGGGACACGCTCTGCGTCCTCCCCGAACTCTCCTATCGTACGTACGACCAGATCGACGTTCTCGAGAAAGGCATTGGCTGTTAGACGCGCAAGGCGCACCGTCAATGTCGTGAACGTGCTATCGTGGTAGATCAACGCTGTGTTTGAGGCGTAAGTAGAAAGCTGGGCGTACGCTACCAATATGTTTCCTTGGACCGTCAGCGTCCTCTTGACCACTTCAGGCTGCAATTCGCGGTCAACATCGATGACCTGCTTGGCAATGGTCGCGTGCTTTTCATTCGCAAATGGGATTTGCATGGTGCTTGAGGGAACTTTTTTGAGCAAGCTGATTGTCATTGCGTATTCACAAAAGCCTTACATTGTGTGCCATTGCGGCTCGGCTGCTGCAGACATGATGGTGGTATGGATCTAAGGACGGGATCTCGCACGGATCTGGGATAGTTGTGCAAACCCGATCAGCACGAATTTGGCAAGACGCATCATGACCTCCTCTCAGACCTCTCTCAGTTCGTCCACC
The DNA here is from genome assembly GCA_008973685.1 of Trametes sanguinea. NCBI lineage: Eukaryota > Fungi > Basidiomycota > Agaricomycetes > Polyporales > Polyporaceae > Trametes > Trametes sanguinea. The sequence goes on from WAHA01000024.1 coordinate 1,115,134, forward strand.
TCCCACCGCTCGCCGTTGCGTTTGGTTCCTGCTCACTGCTGTAGTAGCTTCTGACATCTTGCAGGGTAACTGCGTTTGTTTGCGCTCTGAGGATGGCTTGCGTAAGTAAATCAATGCCAACTCGGTTATCCGGACTCCACGTCCATGCGGAACATGTCTGTTGCAATCTGGTAACGATTGTAATACGTAACAGCGGCAAATCGGGCTCCAGCGCGACATCAGTCACCTATGGAAAACGAGCATATTGCGCTAGGTATCGTACAAGTGATTTCAGACTTACCAAAGTCTCTTGCGCCCTCGCCGCTCCGAGGCTCCGAGAAGCTACCCCCGCGTTTCACACGTGTATCTGCGATGACACACTTCTCTCCACTGTGGCTCGCAATTCTTACCCGCGACCTCGAATTCTGCGTCCCCCGTCGCTGACTTGTCGATACTATTGCTCGCCTTGAGCTTGATCAGCCATGCTTACACCTGACGCGAAGTTGAGCATCGAAGCCGCCCTCAGAATAGGTGTCGAAGATTCTGTCCTGCTAGAGAAAGGCACTTGGGATTGTCACATATCTCGGTCTATGTGCGATATTACTGACATTGCTACTCAGATGACCTCACCATGGTTGGTGGGACATGACCTTTGTAGAACTTGATATTTACTCACGGACTACCAACAGACATACGCCCTGTCACTGACAGATGGCGGAGAACACACACTGCGAATGCCTTGTTCTCAAAGTGCGGCAACAGTGATCCAAAGCGAGGTGGGAATGGACTGGCTAGCACCAACGGCTGTTGTTCATTCATCTACGCAGGTCGCTACGGCGAGATACCTCTTCAACCATGCCTCCATTCCAGTCCCGAAAGTAGTAGTTGCGTTCCAAAACATTGATGCTACAGGATCGACCGATTGTTTTGCGATCTACGACAAGGTCTGCAAGAGAGTTGTCGAAAGGGAGTGTCATCCTGATAACTCCACGTTGTCAGCCGTCGGGCATCTGTCTCGACCAGATATTCTCTCAGCTGCCTCCTCGTGATCAGGCCCGGATTGTCTCTACGATAGCCCGCTGGATGGTCGATGTGTTCCGCCTGCGCTTCGACAAGATCGGCAGCATCTGCGATGAAGCGGGGACAGTGGGGCCCATAGCGAGTAAACCATTCTTCGCCGAAGGACGAGCTAAGCTCCCGCTTGACCGTGGCCCTTTCTCAAGTGCACGAGAGTACTTCAAGGCCTGCGCACAGCGAGAACTTGACTCAAGCAGAATGCTCTTCACCCAAGACGCCCCTCTATCCTATCAGCATGATCTTGAAGAGTCCCGGATAATGGTTGAGCGGATAGCTGGTCTTCTCTGCGACTTAACTCAGCGATGTCACGGGCTCGACGAAGACGATCCCCAAATGGCACCGTTCTCCTTGGACATTCATGATCTATCGTTGAAGAACATATTCGTCTCTCCTGACGATCCCACCAACATCGTAGGGAGCTTCTATCGTCGCCGATAAGCGTCATTGCTCTGATCTCCCAGTGTTGCAGGTCGTCGTGACTGACTGGCGATTCCTCACCACGCGTCCGCTATGGTGCTGCGGACGGCTCCCACCCTGGCTTTCCCCTTCCATGTCCACTCAACACGAAACAACACGTCTTGTGAGCATCTTCAAAGCAGAGGTGGCTCGTCTCGACGGGCTGGACTCGACTTTCTTGCGCGCCCTCGACCTGGATGACACACGCTATACCCTCGATGACCTGTCTACATATGACGCATTCCGCGACGGCTTCCTTCTTCTCCCAGCCCTCGAGAACATGTGAGTCTCGCTTTTACGTCCGTTATCCATGATCTTCTCACCCGCGAGGACAGCCTGGCCACTCTCCCTGGTCATGAGGATTTTGCTGGCCTGACCGCGCTCTTGGACCCTTCCACGCTGCCGGGACGGGTCGCACGCATCAATCTCCTCACGCACGGTTCCAATGCGATGTATCTCGCGATGACACCTCCGCGGAGTCCGATGACTCTGCCCGTGAAGGACGAAGGAACGGAAACGGCAGTGCCTCACAATAGCTCTGTGTTGGTTACGTAGTCTTGTCGCAAATGCGGTAGCATTGCAAAGGATTTCCGGTTTGTCTCAGCTTCCAAAATTGTATCATGTCCACGCACAGGACGTCTATTGGCTCATGGCTGTAATTGATATAGCCCACGAGATGCCACACTTCGTGAGCTTGACCTGGTATTCTGGTAGCGAACCTGACATGCTTCTTCCCGCTACCGACTCGGAACTAAACGCGGTCTTTCTACGCTGCAAGATCATGCAACATGTTCCGTGAATCAGCGATGACAGATCATGGGATGGAGGTACCTCCACCTGTCCCACTCAAGCACTTGAGACGATGACATAGCAGCTCTCCCCTTGACACGTCTTCTCACGAAGTCATTGCTAGCGCTATCGTGTCTCCAGCATACATGGACAAATATCCCTCTCGGTCACAGAAGGCCCGGCAGCAACGCCTCCTTTAATCTTTGTCTTGCAGAAAACAAGGTCCGGCAAACTGAGCGCTCTCTGCACATCCATCCTCGCATGTTAGCGCCGAGCCGATACTGGACATATCCAATGATACACTCACTGATGAAGGCCTGCGTGGCAGGGGTGAGTAGGAGCGAGGGACGACGGAACCATTTGAACGGACTGAAAGGTCCGGGACGGACGAGAAAATTGCGGTATCGCGCAGCGAGGCCTGCGGTGTCGGGAAGAATGTCCTAGCGTTCAAGCACGCCATGAAAGAATTGGCGTATACTTCGAGAGGGATGTGAGCTCAAAGGCAGGCAGAGATGATAGTTTAAAGACACACGCTTTCCCATTATGAAGTCTGCAGCGATGAACCAGGCCGTCCATGGCAAGATAGTGAACTGGGGAGGCAACGGTAAGATCGGCCGCATCCATCCCATGATGTAGAGACTCGGTACTTACAGCGACCAATCTGGCTAACGAGGCGGCGCTGCACGTCGCTCAGCAATGCAGAGGAGATAGAGTGTCGAGCTTACTCACGTCAACAGTACACAGCGGTTGACGGCAAAAGTAACGGTTTGCATGGTCAACGTCTGCACTCTGGGGCTACCACACGTCGGGGCTGTCATGGCGAGCACGAAGCACTACGACAAGACGGAACATACCTATCCCACTCGGGCGTCCGCCCTCGTGACAGTTGTATCAATGTTCCGGCAATGAAAGCGTCGGAAACGACAGAAAGGAGCGTGTATGGTAGGGCCGAGGGATACTGAGAGCCGCTTTCAGCCCTTGCTCGAAATTCTGCTGATGCAGCAGGTTTGCTTACTGCGAGCCACGACAGTGAATCTAGTGAATCACTTATAGACAGTGTCAGCTAATGGTTGGAGGTAAGAGTTACACGTACTGACCTTTCGAAGGTGTTAATCACCTTCACGGTGGCTTCTACAAGATCACACAAATGTCATCTGAGCAATCGGATCCACAGGCATTATCATCAGTAGCACCGACCTGCTCCCAGACCAAGGTGTGCGAGGACGAATATTGTCTGTCTGCCCCATGAAAGCCATTCGAAACGGCAAAAATCTATCCTCGACGCACCAAGAGAGTTGGAAGCGTGAACCTGGAAAAGCTGGTCTGACACACTAGTATGGAGTGAGCAAGCAAAGGAGGCATAAAGAAGCGACCGACATTTGTGTATTCGCTTGATGAAGAAGCTGAGACGCGGTCAGTCGTCGCTGTTGCGTGAGAATAGTACAAGTACGCTCTTAGTCACCTTTGGACCACCGCGGCAACGACCAGCTATGAGCGGGGTGAGGGGATACGTTCCACGGATAGGTAACTGCACTCCTTACATTGAGAACTGCGGACGCCTGCCTGAAGTCAAGGTTTGAAGGCGATCATTCAGGTGAACCGCACTCACGAAGAAGGAACTGTCAGTACCATTCAGTTTCCTTGTGAATACTCTTAGATTTGACCGGAGTCACAGTCACCCACCGCTTAGCGAAGGATTGGTGATCCGTGTTCATGGGATGACCAGATGCGGCTCCCACCATGCCCCACTATGTTCGTGTTCAGAGCCATCGGACATTGTATACGAGAGAATGAATACTGACCGCCCAGTAATACAGGCCATGACAGACTGAGTGAACGTCATTAACAACAACGTCTCAGTGTGTTGCATAGTAAGACAAACCGAGGATAACGTTGGCCGTGTCAAGAGCCCTAATGGTTGAAAATCAATCTCGCACGACCGTATAATATTGCGCTGACTCTCACCAGACGAGCAGAACCTGAGAGGCACATTCACTGAACATGCCGCTCCGGAAACATGAAACCATGTTAACTTACCCAGATCTTCAGCTCGGGACTATCTCGTGGAAATCGAATCAGATACACATATGTCTACAATAGCAAATCTCAATGTCGTTGTAGTTGTGACTCGGATAAACTTGGATCACGTACCTGCAGCGTACTGATCCCGTATAGGCTGTGCGATGGCCGTGATGTGAGTACGGCATTCTGGCTACTCTAACCCTCTATCACTACGACTTCGCTCAACACTGACAAGGTAGAGATCATCTGCCCAATGAGAAGTGCGCCTACATAGGCAAACAAACTTTAGTGCTGCGTGCTCACCGAAAAGCAGCGTTGCCATGAAGCACTTACCGAGGTTATCATCGTAGTGATGACCCATCTGCGCGAGTGAATTTGAACCAAGCCTAAGCGAAGGCAGGCGCACTACCAGCGAGCGAACGGATCGCAGAACACAAATCAGTGAAGCTTCAGTCTCGAGGCTCGAACCTGAAGGAACCTGAAGGCGAGAATGAGCGAGGGACGGGAGAAGCGGTGGCCAAGAATCTACCAGGAGACCCTCCGTTGCCTTCGCATGATATACCGACTAACAGCCGTGTGCAACTCAAGCTCTCGTCACGACACACCCGTGCGCACACAGCCAAAGTCTCCAGACCGACGACCTATGAGAAGCGGGAAGCCCTGGATGAATAGAACTCCGCACGCTATCTGTGCGAATCCACCCGTGAGAGAGCCCGGATCTGAGTCCGAACTGGCCAGCAGACTCAATATGTCGGTGTGTGCCCAGAGTGCCCAGCGCAGCCCACGCAAGGGGACGGAAGCTTGCCGACTGAATTGACTGCCATTCGGGGACCCGCTTCCCCGTGCTAGCCAGTGAGAGCTGTCCTTGGTGTGCGCGAGATGCCCACGGCATTTCTTGGGCGATCTACCGGGTCGAGAGCTGCGCAATGTTATACGCCACGCGAATTGAAGGCGGCACACTGGACCCGAAGATGTCACGGAATCCTTGAATGCATAGCAACGAGCGTCCGAACCGCCTGCTACTCCAGGCCATACCCAATAAAAATGCCCAGATTGCTGCGCTCTGAAGGATGTCTTCATTTCGTGCAACCCGATGATCACACAGCTGCTTCGCAATTATATGCTGCGTCACCGCCGCTCTTTCGAGCGCGACTTCGCGTTCGCAAGCAGAATGGAATTGAC